>JAUMHO010000008.1:1272954-1325819 GCA_032360965.1 Ulva armoricana
TAGGGTGGTCTGATTCGAGACCTGTACGCTGTTGCGTGATGCACCTGTGACCGTGCCCCTCTTCGATGTAATTACATCTTGAACTCGCACCGTGCATGCACACCTATATCTTGTGTAATACCCCGATGATCAAACATGCCCACACTTGTTCACGCACGCTGGCCTACAACTGCTCGAAAGTCTAGATACTTAGAGCTGTTTCTGGATTATCCAGATTACTTGGACGGCAGGCCGCTGTCGGGCAGGGCAACATCCACATGGTGACTGCACCTGTAGACATATACATCAGGCGTCCATGACAGGCAACGTGCCGTGTACAGGAATTTCGCACATGATGCAGCAGTGATGCCCGCTTGGCAATTTACTATGCAGATGACTGAGGGAGTGATGTGTGCTGCTGTGTCTCCTGACGACGCCGCGATCCTTCATCATTCGGACAGAAACAACCACAACCAGTCCCTGGTTTTCGAGGGCTGTTTCTGCCGTGCGGGAGCATGTGGCATCCCGACCGCACCCCAAGACTGCATCGCTGCAGGTTCCAGATGATAGGAAGATGCACCCTGAACAGGAGCCTCCCAGCCTACAGACACCCCAGCGCTCGTCCTAAAACGCAGATCACCTGCTGCGTTTGAGGCCCCAGGTCCATGCCGGATGTGTCTCCAGCCAGCGGCACGCAGGCAGGTGGCACAGGGGTCGCAGTGCGCGGTCGCTGTGGCAGAGCAGTGCGAGCTGAGCGCACGGTGAGCCCTGAGCGGGCGGGGGTGCCAGCACGGCCGCAGCACGGCGCCCCTGGCAAGGATCACACAGCTGCGGCACACAGTGTCTATCGGAGGTCTGGTGAAGGTGCATGTCCATGTGCGGCAGGGTGCAACACTGGTGCCGACTTCACGCGCGCTCTTGAGAAATTCCGCTCCAACCGCCACCTGTGCTGACTCCACCAGTAATACAATACAGTCCTCGCCATGTGCCTAATCTTACCCCGGTGATCCTCTAGCATGCTCCTTGATGAAGATCTGGCTGGAAACTTGCGCAGCCATTCCACTCACCAACAGTCTGTACACAATGCGCACCTCCGAGATCCCTGACCTGCTTAGCAACCTGGGACCCGGTGCATAGACCAAGTTTAAAGCCCATGATGCACTCAGAATTGTAAGGCTGTTGTAATTTCGCTCCGGTGATCTGGCAGTCGTGTTGATGTGCGACCACTACAAGGCCGCTCCAAAACTGAGCTGAACACTCCATACATGAGACCAGCGCAGATCACGTCTCTAACCACAGTGGACCATGCCACACCCTTACGGACGGCTATGTGGGGATCGCTGTTGTCTAGACTGCTTAATACAGATGGGGGTGGCAGCGTGTAAACGACAGGTGGCTGTGGTCTTCCCGTAAATGTAAATGTAAACGTGACACTAACTCCTGTGCACCTTGTACCAGGGCAAACTGCGGTGGCTTCAGACTGAAACTCAGATGGGAGAAGACCGGGGAGTGAAATGCATAACCGCATGTCTCCGTTTCGTTTCAGTTCGCCCGTCCTGCCGGATTCGTAGCGGTGCATGGTGGACGTGTCGGACCCTGTTAGTCATTCGCCCTCAACCAGCTGCGCCTGCGCCTGTCCATGCCGAGAATCGCCAGTACACCTTATGCTGACTTGTTTGCGGCCTGTCAGCCCGTCGACGAGAGACACGTTCCTGAAACACACCAGCTAACGAACTCCTCTTTCAGCCTGCCCACGTCGGGAAACATCATGAGCTGGGAAAGCTACATCAGCGATCACCTCATGGTAGCCCTGCCAAATGGGAACACCTTGACACACGCAGCGATTATCGGACATGACGGCGGTGTGTGGGCTTCAGACGCGCGCTTCCCGGAAATCACAGGCACGGAGGTGAAGAACATAGTCGCCGGCTTCGACGATGGACAGGTCTTGATCGACGAAGGCCTGACAATAGGTGCGGAGAAGTATCAACTTGTTAAGGGGGAGCCAGGGGATGTGATTCGCGGCAGGAAAGGTGACAATGGTGTATGTCTCAAGAAAACGGGCACCGCTTTTGTCGTGGGCATCTATGGAAAAGGTGTGCAAGCAGGAGACTGCAATATGATTGTAGAAGGTCTGGGCGACTACTTGAAGGAGATGGAGCTGTAGATCTGGGGTGTGTAGCATTTGGTTGTCCGCAAGGCGAGCACGTTGACCGTGCCGCAGAGCCGTTCTTTTCCGACAGTTAAACTGTAGACTTGCCCCACGCTTTATTGATCTACGTGGTTGTTATGGGCTTAATTAATTTGGAAGGCAGCTCGGTTGTGCTGGTCACTCTCGAGCTGTAAGGTCAGGCAGATTCGTAGGGAACTTGCCCGTATTGCATAGCAGCCTAGTTCCAATCATATGATTTGCACATAGGTATGTAGCGCCGGCTTGTTTGCGGCACACTCAGGCAGGCTCGTTCCTCAAGTACTGAAACAGTTGTGTACCCACTGGGCTGTGCCTGAAATGCTGCACCTGCTCTGCTCAGGAAGCTGGGTCATTGCAGTCCGCCGTGCTTCCAGCGTTTCACACACCCCACCCTATTGCATATCACGGCATTGTCCACACAACACCCTGTCTGTGAGGCTTTCTTGGTTTGTAATGGGCAAGCATGGTCGAGCTGTATGTCACTGGAAATGTCACTGTAAATGCAAATGTGATGTCATATGCTCACATCATCATCGCCTCAGCTATGTGGCCATTGACGTATCATCCATGGCGGTGTATGGACTCCAAGGGCAAGCCAATTAAAAAACCCCTCAAAACCTGCACTCACCGCAACTCAGAGAGCTTCCTCGTGTGCTGTGGCCCTACGAGGTGTGGTGCTTAGAGGGTTGGTCACTGTGCTGCTGGCATATGAGCACGCAGGTCTCTAAGTAGCGAAGGCACAGCCGGATTAGTGCACGGAGAGCAGGTGTCTGGATCAGTGGACAATAAACTGCGAAATGTTGTGGCCATGGGAGCCGCGGAGACCTGCCTTCTTTCACCAGTGCTGAAAGTGCACTTGCGGCAAGTGGGCTCATGTGGCTGTGATGCGGTGGTGAATGCCTGTACTGTGTGCATCCTTGTTTCCGCTTGTATCTGAGGGCACCACGGTCGATGCGCGATGAGGTGCGGTGCGAGGGCCGATCGTCTTTTAAAGCCAGCACTGTGCTTGCTTGGTATACCAGTAGCCTCCCTGCGGCACCCCACCAACCCGACCGACCGACAGGGACAAGCACTGTGGGCGCATGGTAACACTATGGCGGAAGTACCCTGCAGCTGCTCGCATGCGGAGCGCCACCTGCACACGCTGGCTGCCGCGCAAATGGCTGAAGAACGTCGGAGCGCCACCCCACAACCTGATGGCCTCGATGACCCCTTCACGACAGATAACATCCAAAGGGCCTCTCTCGACTTCAAAACATAAAGCAGCAGGCCTCAACAACATGCTGAGCGAGATTCCGAAATGTTCGGGACGTGGAGGGATCTGGCTACTGCAGTGTCTATTCAATGCGGTCTATGCCAACAAACGTATCCCCTCCTGCTCACGGTAGGGACTGATCACCCACCCGCCCAGGGTCAGTGAGTCGGCGGATTGCGGCAACTACAGACCACTAACCCTGATGCCGACAGTAGACAAGTTATTCACGGGCCTCCTCACCCAACGCATCCTTCATGCAACTATCCACGACCAACAAGATGCACTCCAACCGAGCTGGGGCAACCTTAATGCCCTCAGACACATCCTCACGGCTGTACGGCAATGCATGAAGGCAGGATCCGCGACATTCGCCTGCTTCTTTAACGCTGCCCAAGCTTACGACTACTCCGCCCCGCATGACCTCTTGCTTTACCGACTGCAAAAGGGAATCACCGGCAACACAGATGCAGCCGTCGACGGTATGTACGCTGCGGCGTTCAGCCGTGTCCGTGTCAGCACTGCCTGCGGCCGGTCATGCATGATCAACGCCGTTTCACATTCGTCGAGGTGTTGCCCATGGCCAACGATGCCCCTCGGCCACCCCTCCTGTATGCTATCTTGTTGATTTGGTCCTCGCTAACGTCTATTCCCTGCCAGAGAGCGCTGTGGTTACTGTAGGCCGAGGCCAGGATACCCGCAAATACGCGAGCCAAGCATACGCGGATGGCGTTAAGCTTGCTGGTGCCCCCGGGACGCCGGCAGGTGTGCAACGCGTCATTAACGCGTTGCACGGCCGTGGGACGTGGGGCTTGTCCCTCACTATCGCCAAGTTCTCCATCGTCGGTTTGGCCAGCCAGCCTCGAGTGCGGGACCAGTAATCATCATGCGGCTTCCGTTGCGGCGACCGAATACTCCCAACGACCGACGCAAACCAGAAACCATGGCCATCACCATGGCCATCACCTCCAAGCGCCTGGCAACTGAGATGCTCAGCTACCCGCAGCAACGGCCTACAGCTAGGAAGCCCTGGCCGCGTAGCTTCCCGCGCTGAAAAGCACGCTCCTGCCGAATTGCATGATGGTTAAAGTCCGTATTGCAGCCTGCATGCTCTACGGCATAGAAGTATGGCAGGTCCCTCGAATCCCGTCACCCTTGGACCGTGCTTTCTAGGGCCGCGAATATTGCGATGGGGATTCGTCCCATGCGAAAAGTGCCTGCGTGGCCATGGGTGCGGGATAGGGGCATCTCCGGTGACGCCATCATCTCGGACCGCGGCGAATTCGCAGCGTGTGACTACTGCTGCGTTGCCCATGCATGACAGCTGGTCTGGTCTGCGGCCGGTGTCGCCGCAGCAGGTATGTTACTGGCCCATGAACCATGGTTTTCGAGGACCACAAGCCTGCTGCCCGTTCCCCACATTTTTTGGGTGTAGCCCTGCATGACTCTCTCGCCGCATCAGATCCTAGGCGCAGTCTGCTATGGCCATTGCACTTGAACATGCACCCCACCCCCCACCCCCCCCCATACCTGGCTCGGGGCTGGGACGCCATGCCACGGCAGAGCAGGGCGGCCGTCCCCCTGGAAATGCTGCCATTCGTGCAAGCATCCGGTATGCATCACTCCTTTGACGGGGTGTATGGAATACCACCCTGACCGCCATCTTCCGTTTGCTGGTCGCCTGTGCAAACGGCGCCGAACGGCCACTGCGATGCGGAACCCAGTCGCTCGTGGCCTCCTCCTCACGGACTCACTCTGTGCGCCATATACTGCCGCTGTCTCTTCCGTTGTACATTCAATTATGTCGTTGCGGTCATCAAAACTCCTACATGACCCCACTGCTTCTCTTACGGCGATTCCCCTCCCGCGATTCATGTCCGCTGTGCGATTCCCGAGCACATGATCTCCCAATCGACTTTCATGCGGATCGCCCTGTTGAGCATCCCTGGCGCCATATCTAACACCTGCCCATGGCATGTCCATGCTTTCCGCTACCCACCGGCTTGCTGGTATTACGATGCCTGCACCTTCACTTTCTGCGGGCCACTGTGGCAGACCTTGTCGCTGCCTTCCTGTTTGCGTCACCTGTACGTGTGGCCACATGTCTGCAGCCCTGGCCATTGTCACCTGACGGATGAGGTCCCGACGGTATGTGTGGTATTTGCCTCTCGGAACCGTCCCTCCTTCGTGCGTGGCTCAAGGGCTCTGTGCCTTCCTTCCCGGCCATTGAGCATCCCCCGGCTTGTAACGACTGGTTGGATGTGGTCGCCAAAGTTCACGTTCATAGTCAAGCGTGCAGGGGTCATGACGTGCAAGAGCTGATGCCCGATCAGCCCCTGCAGGCGCTCGCACGTACTGCCTGGCATGTGCTATACGGCAGTACTCTTGCGCCGACAGCAAGTCAAGGTCAGTGAACATGACCGCCCGGTGGATTCTGCGGTCTCCAGAAATCCCCCCTCTCCGTCCCTAGCAGGAGGGGCTCTGTGGCCGATGCCCACTTGGGATTGGCGTGATGCCCAATTTGTTTGGTTTTTAATTGCAGTCGGGTACTCCCGTGTAGCTGGTTTGTGATCCTCATCCATGCTCTCTCACCTTGCCAGAGCCAGGCCTGTGTCCCTCTGTGCCCCACTCAGCCAGATCCGAAGAGCACTGTTAATGGTAGTGCGCCGACTCAAGGCTACCACCTTGCCCAGACGGGTATACAGTGTAAATCTGTGTGATTGCCAAACACAGTGACGGAGCGTGACGGAGCAACGTGATTTGTGCATGCAATCCATGACAGGCACACTACCACTAGTTTACCACGCCGAGCTGAAAGGGACATCTGCAATCTGTTTGCGCAGAAGATGTCTACACTTTCGCTGTTTCTGGTGCAAGCACAGCAGTGGTCCGCGAGCACCATGCCTTCGACGTCGTGACATTGAAGGAAATTACCCTCAAACCAAACCACGTGCTGTTACGCGTGTACATACATGCAATGAGTACATGGTATAAGTGCATGGTATAAGAGGCTGCCACAAAGAGCAGAAAGCTAGCCCACGAAGTGGCGTGCCGTCTGAACTGGTCCGCAGTAATGTACTGCCTATACATCGTGAATAAGCTAGCTATAAACATAGCTACTAATCGGCAACATACGAACAGTAGGCACAGGTGCTATGTGCATGGCAGAAACCCGCATCAGCGGTTGCACGTGGGGGTCGTTTGAAGGGCTGCAGGGACAGCGTGAATAACGCGCCGTGGCCCAAACACACAATCATGCTCAATACCACCAGAATGATTGATCTATTAGATTTATGTGCAATCTGTGTACTTGCGGTGTTGCCGCACATCGTCGAGCTTATCTCCACCAAGCGCAGGTCAGCGGGAGCAATTAAAAGTCAGACAAATATCTGAAGCTGCGGAGTCAGGCAAAGTTAAATGTGGCGGTAGAAGCTCCCCACAGGCTACATCCGCAAGTTTTGACGCATCTCTGTCCCGCATGCACATTCATTAGACCGTCATGCATTTCGCAGTTGAATTCTGTGAGTGGAGAAATGCCAAAGCAACAACCGCATCAGCAAGTGGTGCACAAAGTCATAGCACAACGTATTGTCGTTGGCGTACCTGCGTTTCGTCCGACGATCGGCGTTCCACTGGTTCTGTTGCTGCTTCGACAGCGACAACTGATCGCAGGCCTTTCAGTCACCTGGTCATTCACACGCCTCAGCATCCTCCAGAAGTACACATCATATAGTGGCTTGGCCCGTAGCTTAGTGTGGTGCGCACCTCGATAGGTTGAGCGACGGACGCGAACGAGATGTTCAGTAGCAGGTGCAACACCGGCGCTTGTCAACCTGGATATCGAAATGACAGCCACATTGTTTTATCTTCTGTGCTGTGTGTCTCGTGCCATTCCTGATTTGGGCATGGTATCCGCTGCTTTGTCAGGCTAGTTTGTGTGCGCTCGCAGACCATGCAGACGCAGATACCGGGATGTGGAGCGAGCCAAGTTGAGGCCAGACATATATGTTGTCCATGAGTGTTGACGTGGGTGCATATGTCAGGCTACATGTGCTTGTGGAACACCGATGACGCCGACGACAACGCCCCTCGTCCGTCTCAGGCTGCAGTGCCGTTCGTTCCATGAGCGGGTCGGGGAAATACACTGAACCCGAAAATTTGGGATAGTCAATGATGTGTATGCAGGAGAAGGCCACCACCTGTATGTACGGGCCAGCGACGGACGCGAACCTAATTTCGCTGCCAACGTCGTCACCCCCTCCTGACCCTCACACCGGGCTACAACAGGGCCCACCGCACCCCCCAGTCCCCCGGTCTGCCTCACCAAAACTGCAGCCAATATTCAGCCACCTATACTTTACACACGCCGTCTCGTTTGACTCGGCACTCTCGTCCCTTCCAGGGGCCGACTCGGGCTTCCGTGATGCCCACTCCACCGCCTCGGGCCCGGAAGCCACTCTTTATCCAGATACGATCAATCCAGCGTTCCAGCCAGGCAGAATCTCTTCTGGTGCCCCGTTGAACCGATCTCCGCTCTCTGCTCACCCAATGAACTCTTCTTCGGAGCCCCCCCCCGAACTGCAATCGCAGACGTTAGACTCGGCCTTCGCCGCCACAGCCGACTCTTCTGATGTCGGCCCTAACCGTACCCTCGACCAGATCCTAGCCAGTGATGCCAACCCTTCGCAATCGCTGCTACCTCTGCGACAGCGCCGTGATGACGTGCGCATGGTCCGGGCAATGGTGGATGACACGGTCGCCGCGACCAGCCGCAATATCGCCCCGGCCCCGCCGCCTCCCGTACGCCCTGCACCCGCCGCCACGAATCTGGAGCTCGCTCTCGAGCACATTGTCCTCCAGCGCTCACTTGACAATGGCACAATCTTGTGGCCTCGAACGGCCTCATGCATGCAAACCCGTATCTGCAGATCAGCTGTGATCACACTGTTGTTGCACATCTCTGCCAACCCCGTGCACGTGTCCCAGTGTACCAACCTACACCTGCGCTAGCGAGGTCTGGATCAGGAGGCCACAGCACGGCATGCGTTGCACCTCAGCTGTGTGGCACAGCGCTTGCCGCCCTCAGCCGCTGCTTCCTAAGCGTCCCGTGGTCGCAGCTACCGTCATCAGCCAGGGAGGTAGGATGCTGCGTGTAGGGTCAAGTGGCTGCAGTGCAGCCTGGCATGCCATCCGACGACGATGATGACGGCTCCGGGGACTGGGACATCATGGGCTCGGACCCGGAAGCCGCAATCGCGCCCCGCGCCGGCCATCAGGTGCAGCCCTCCCCTGACGCTGCTGCGAGCGGCAGCCGCCGTAGCGCAGACAAGACGGACGCGCGCCTCAATCATGTGCCGGTGTACGACACGGGTGAGCCGCAGTACACGTTTGGCGACGGCGGCGGGCTGCCCGTGCACAACCGCTTCTACGCCGCAGTGCGCGACCTCGTGCAGGTGGAGCGGCCGCCAGCAAAGGTGCGCCCCCGGCAGCGCAAGCCCCCTGTCCTGTCTCAGCTGCAACCCCTTCCCTGCCCGCATTCTTGGTGCTCACAGCAGTCGAGTCCGTGCTGCAGGACACGAACGGCCAGGACGGCTCGTCCGGCCCGGCAAAGGGCCAAGGAGCCGGGCAGCCTGCGCCGTTCGTTGCGTCGCGGTCAGACTCGCACACTCCACGCGGCACGCCATCTGCGCGCGCCAACCTGTCAGCGCCATCGCACTCATCCAGCAACACCTCCGCGTCCCACGTGCACCCCTCGCCACCCTCCAGCGCCGTGCGCCACCCGGCCGCGCCCAATGGTCTCAGCTGGCGGCACATGCCCATGCACGCGTTTGACGCGCCTGCGCCGGCTATCCCGCAACACGGTGGTCGAGCGCAGCTGCAGCCGCCGCAGTCGCGCGCATCGCTGCCCTCCAAGGGCCGCCACGGCAGCCTCCAGATACCTGGCGTCGGCCCGACCGCTTCCGTGGCGTCGGTACCGTCGTCCGTGACGGACGTGTCTGCATATGAGGGCGCCACTGACGAGGCCGCGGCGCCGCAGGGGCGGCGGGTGCGCTCGCATGCGAGCATGGACCAGAAACGCAGCTCCGCCAATGACCGCCTGCCGTACCCAACCACTGGGCCACAGACACCGTCTGGACGACTCGTGCATACTCCACGGTGTGGTGCCCGCATTGTGACACCTGTCCACCGTCCGTCTCCTGTGTTGCTGGCTGCAGGTGCGGCTGCTGGCCCAGGCTGGCCCCCAGTCCGCCGAGGGCTTCTGGTAGTGGGGTCAGCGGTGGCTGATGCCATTCCATGGTGGCGGCGTGCACCGCATCGCGCGGCCTGCCTGTTCATTGGCATCTGCAATTCGGCGTCTGCCTGCACCTCGCTGCCACAAGGCATCCGGGCTGTCAGCTGTTGCGGCCGGCGGCTGAACCTCAGGGGGCAGAGGGAGGCTCGAAGTCAACGGTAGCGCGCCGCCAGTGTCCAGCGTGGGATCATGCTACATGACGGTGCTGGTGCGGTGCAGAGGCGGTGGCGAGGAGGTTGGGCGGCTAGGGGCGCCGCACAGCGCTGGCTCGACGGTGATGATGCGCCACTCCGGCACCGACGAGCAGCGCTCCGGGGCCAGCGGCGTGCCCTGCGCGCCTGCCCGCCGGAACACGACCATCGACCTCTGGGAGCAGGCCGACGTGGGCAAGAAGGTGGAGCGCTGGCAGGAGGTCCGCCTCGCACATGCCCTCGCATGACTTGTGCTGCTGTGAGTCAGTTTTCCAAGTTTGCGACCTTGCAAACTTGTTCACAGCAATGCAGCCCAAGCCCACCACACAGGAGATGCGGTACCAGTGGCTGGGATGATGTGCTGCCCTCCTCATGCGCCACCGCACACTTGACTCCCTGACTGCCGGGATGACAGATGACCCATGCATCAGGGTGTCATGGTTACCAGCATGACAGACGGCCTCCTGTGGGCAGCATGAGTCCACTGTATCATGAACAGCAGGCGGTGTCTGCAGATCCCCAGGCAGAAGTTCAAGGTCCAGAAGCAGATCAAGAGGGAGCTGGCCATGCTGGGGTCGCTGAAGGGGGACCCCCTTGGGCAGTTCCAGTTTCACATCCCCCTGTTCGCGGCTCTCTGGGGCGTAGTGCGGGAGAGCGCGGTCGTGCCCGTCATCTTCACACGCGGCTACAAGGAGGTTCTGGGTGCGGCCGTGTCTCGCGGCAACCTCTGCCGGTTCTGCACGTACTGGCACACCAACTCTGCCGCGGAGCTCGGCATGCCCGGCGTGCGCGATGCCTGGCACTCCAAGACCATGAAGTACCTGCTTCGCTGCCCTAAGCGCTTCAAGGCCGTCATGCTCTGGTTCCGTGACGCCACATACTTTGACTTTTTCCGCGGCCCTGACGCAGTGCGCCCCCGCGCCCCTGCTTGCCCCGCCGCTGCACCCCACCGCGCTGGATCAGAGCAGCGTGGTCACCCCTCAGAACCGTAGCCCCGTAACTCAGTCCCGCGAGCCACCTGATCTTCGTCCACGCGCACGCCTGGCATGGCGCGTCATGACACCAGTGTGCAGTCAGCGCGACGCGTGCCATAGTTTCCGCCCCCCAGCCAGCGGGGCAACCGCCGAGTTGGACAGAGGTGGCCACAGGAGTGATGAGGTGCAGGAGCCGGCGCCGTTCACGTCGGACGAGGCCGGCGAGCTCCTAGCGGTGTCCTTCATGAACAACATGCTCAACCGCGTCACCATCGCGCAGCTCACGCACAACGAGACGCTGCCGATGATGGGTATCCTGCGGCCGCTCTTCCAGCGGTTCCCCTCGCTGCAGACGGTGATGTACAAGTCCGTCATGCGCCCGGGCTCCCGCGACGACCCAAACCCTGGCATGTCCGCTGAGGTCCGCCCACACTCGCGCCACACGCTGCACCCCAGCTTCAACTGGGCGCTCCGGTTCCCCCACATCACCGCCGCCCTCGCCTACCTTGACTGGGTCGTCTCGTACCACCTCCGCGGCTGCTTCTTGCCGTTTGACCTCTGGTGCGCCACCCCTTCCTACCCCCCCCCCCCCTTCCCCACAGCACAAGCGCGCTGCTCTCAGTTTTAACTGGCCGTGCTCGCAAATGGTCCAAACCGCTGAGCATCGGAGGCGGCCGTGTGAGTCACGGTGAGTGCTGGCTAGAGGGGGAATCCCGGTCGGATGGCCCCTGAAGAAACGTGCACAGCCTTGGCCCAGATGTTCACGGCCACATGGCCGCGGCGCTTCAAAATTGAAAGGATGAAGTCGCATTTGCAACCATGATTTGCACACCTCCGCCCGCTGGCCACCCTCACATGTCACCTCCGCCCAGCTTCCACATGTCAGGCGACGCACCTGTGGTAGTGCCACAGCACAAGGGCGCTGTGCTGCGGGCCCACGCCGAGGCTACGCGCTGACAGGGCATGTGCTGCAGTGACGCGTTCCTCGAGTGGATGGAGCGCAGCTACAACGGCATCTACCGTGGCAAGGACCACTACGCTAACTGGCTCTACTACAGCGCCAAGCAGGCCTACCCCATGGACTCGGCGCGGCGGGAGGCGATGCTCTACATGCTGCTCGTTGCCTGCGCGCCCACCAATGTGCCAAAGAACATGCGGCCACAGCTGCGCAAGCGCGGGTGGCGCGACGCGCAGGTCAGCGCGATGGCGCCCTTCGCGGCCTTCCACGCCGCGCGCATCACCGTGCTGTGGCAGGCAAGCGTGCGGCGCGCCACCGTGCGTGAGGCGGACGACGACGCGCGCTGGACCATCGTCGTTCCCGTGGAGGAGCTTTGGTGACCCCTGCAGCCCCAGGTAGCCGCGAGGCAGAGCGGCCTGGGAGCGCAGCACCGGCTGAATGATGTGATGGACGCGTCGGGTTGTGCAGGGCTGCGGCGGTGCAGCCAGTGGATGGCAGGTGCATGCCATGGCAGAGGCTGCTGCGCTGCGCGGACCCCAGACCCTGGCATTGAAAAGGGTGCATGCGTGACTCGACTTGGAAGTGCAAAGACGAGGTTGCGACGTCTTGTTTTGGTTGACGTCGGGCGTACCGTGACCGTTTGTACACTTTGAACAGCGTTCCTCTGGCCTGCCTAGTGGCTGCATCGGCAGATGCTGGCTGTACATGCCAGGCAGCGTGCCAGGTACAGCTGCCGTATCTGTGGAAGTGATTCTCTACATGCCCTCGAGTTTGATAGATGCAAGTGGCTGTTGCTCCGGCTCTGTGCGTGTTGTGGTGACTTACCACCTGTGACAGACCAGTAATTCATACCAATATGGCCCGACATATGAGAAGCTATGCTATGCTCTTAGCCTGTTAACGTGTGACATGTTCAACCTTGACATTGTACATCGAGAGTATGCCCTGAGCCTGTGTATCCAGGGCGATCAGGCAAACCGTGCATGTGCTATTGTCACCAGTGCATGGCAGCCCACTGGCAGATTCCGAGTTTTACGTCACCCGATCTACCATTGTCGCAAACCTGGGATGGACGGCCTGATTTATGACAACAATCATATGCTTTCTGATCCTGTGTGCGCGAGGCAGGCCCCCGCATTTAATGCAACAGCGGGGGATCCCTGCTGTACCGGCTTGGTACATGAGTTTCACGGTCGGATCGGAAGAGACTGCACAGGTGCTGTGTGAGTTTTCGTGCATGCATCGATCACACCAGTGCACATGTTGGAATGCCGGCCAGTCCTGACTTGGACAGCGTGTTGCGGGGCACTGCTCAGGTACACAAATGTTTTATATATGATCAAGTCCGAGGTTGGTAACTCGGGACTAGGTATACCTGTAACACGGTGTGCAAGACGTTCCATTCCATGACACCCGGGATGGTTGCATGGTTCCACAAGCACGTAATCCTTTCCAACCTGGCACTCCCATTTTTTGCGACGTGGCAGGGCATTTTGTGCACGTGAAGATATAGCTGGAGCTTGGACCGATTGACAGGCCGTGTCCCCAATTTGTGGCTGTATGCCGTTGGGTGTGGTCGTGATATTACAGGCTCACATGGTGTAGACACAGCCACATCCATTCACTCCACCTAAATACACGCAGAAAGATTCTTCCTTGCTCAAGTTCCAAACCGATGTCCGGACTTACAGGCCAGATCGGCCCCAGACTGTGGCAGCCAGGGATAGGGAGAAAGATGCAGCCAGAGCACCCCAAGCAATCTGGACAATGCCAGGCTCACCCTGCAAAACACCGTTGCACAGGTGTGTATCACTCCATCTGCAGCAAAGGTGTGCCGTGCGAGAGGTGCAGGTCCACTTTAGTGACGGCCTTCACTGGATCATGTCCATGCGTCGTGTGATGCACAGCGCTGAAAATGTATGCAGCGAACTAGTACTCACTTGGCTTGCTGGATCGGGCACAACACTTGGAACGCGGTGTGTCGCAATCTAGCACTGCGCCTGGCTGTCGAGTCGGACGATGCATGCTGCATCCGTTGTCCACCCATTCACAGAGAGGACGATTATGCACCGCTAAAACCTGTCAACTTGTTTCCAGCTGCGCCTGGTTGGGCGTGAACACACCTCCGCGGTCATCGCAACCTCTTGGGCAGCTTGCGCTGCTGGCGCGAGGGTAGTTGCAATCGATGCGGCTGCACCAGCGATTGCAAGCTGCACAAACGTACAGGGTTGTCATGTACAGTCAGTGATTCGGCATATTGTGGACCTCTTCAATAGCAAGGGCCAGTTCGCCCCCGCAGTCGCTGGAGCAATCGCAATATGCTGTTCCAAACAGAGCTGCCGCATACCTTCTGGTCCCTGGAGAAGATCTTGGGGACTGAAACCTTTGGTGTGGTCTTTGCGGCCACGGTAGGGCGAGCGGATGCGACGACGACAACGGCCATTGTGGATTCTGTACAGTCTATCGCTAGGGAACCGGTGAGAAAATGCGCGATCGAGCCAAATGACGTGAAACAATGTGTCCACGTCGGTATTGTACCCGGTTAAGGTGCACTCCCTCTCCTGTGCCAGTCCTCAAGAAATCAACATACGGTTGTCCCACGTGCGAGCCAACATGCATTTAAGTACCCCGAATTCTCGAGCTGTACTTGCGGGCAATGCTCAAAATCAGGTTTTTTGCACTGTTGTGCTAGGCTAGTGCCACATACTGTCCAAGGGTATTCAAATCTGCACGGCTGCTACGAGAAACGCACACAGCGCACGTTCCACCCCGTTTTGTTCCCTCCGCCTTGCCCTCAGCGTATACACGATGCAGACACTCCAAGCTTCCAGGTCTGTCTCTTGGTCTCCACCCTTCCTGATCACATCATCGCTCAAATTTTAACTTTGGTTATGCTACAGGGTTGGGTCAGGCTTCCGCCGAGCGGCCCCTCAACCGCGGCAGGTGCGCAGTGAATTGTGGATGGCGAGCGTGCGAGAGCAGCAGCGTCGTTGCCTCAGCCAGTAGCACGATATTGTCTACATTCCATTCACATTGTACTCTGCACTGCCCTCCTGCCAAAGGGCTGATACCAATGCCCCCGCTGGCACGTCAGTGCTCTGTAAACAGAGGTTCTGTGTCGTGCCTGCAGATCGCTACCGCCGCCCAAGCCCCTGCCGTGGCAGAAACGTACGAGGTATAAAGTACTTTCGTTATATCTGCGTGTTCGTGCGCTGCTGTTTATCTCATTAATTTATTGTTTGGGGCGATGAGCTTCCCCCGCCCACCTGCTGGTGCCATTTGCCACCAGGGCTTGATACCGCGTTACTGTTTTCCTGCCCATACAAAGGCCCAAGATACCAGATATCGATGTAGGTCAACCTTCCTAAGCCCATTGGCGTTCGATTTGGCCGTGGCAACGATGGTGGGTGCTACGTCTCAGCCACAGATGATGCCATCGGCAACACAGATGAACGAATCCAGGTGCGTCCATCATATTAAACAAAGCCGCCATATATTAGCAATGCATTATGCAGCCGCTGATGTCCGTACGGTGTACTGGAGCCTAGTTCAAGGATGCCTATTTTTTCCATGGAGTGTGCTGCAAGCGCATGTACCGCCAGTGTGCGATCAATACTTCTGTTTACGTGAAGAGTAGAAGGTGGAAGGTGCATGCTCATCGAATTTGAAAAACTTTCGTCAGGTCATTGTTTGCCGCTGCTGATGTGCAAGAGGAGCATGCTGGCATGGTGCCTTATGTGCCTAACTCTGCCTTTGTGTGTACAGCCTGGTGACAAGGTCCTAGCATGCTCAGCTTCTTTTGGTGATGATGTGTGGCCTGCTGAGGGATTTGGACAGGTCATGTATGCCCTGAAGACTCGAAATGGTGACATCTACCTGAAGCTCGAGTCCAGGTCCGACATCTCTGTCTGCACAAATGCCAGCATCGCATCTGTATGGTGTCCACCTCAGCGATGAAAGGCTAGATTCTCCTTATCCCGTAGGCTGCGTGAGGTCGGCACAGGGATGTTGCTGTGCTATGCTGGTTCCCACGGTACCTGGTGGACACGACTGATGAATTCCTCCGTGATACGAGTAGGAAATGTATTCCAGTTAGCGTATTTTTGCAAACTGATGAACAAAGAGCGCGGCGCGTTTACAGGGATGGTGACTTGTCATGCTTTGAGGCGAAGGAGATGACAGAGGCGGAGAAGCAGATGCAGGCGGAGCGCGCTGGTGGCAACTACGGCGCAGGTACGAAGGAGATCCAAGCGCGCAACTATGTCGCGATGAAGGAAATGGAGCGTAAGCGCAAGGAGATGTTCGAGGATGCGCTAGCGGAGTTCCGCGATGGGAACGTGGACTCGGCGCTCGTCCAATTCGAGGAGGTTAAGGGTCTGGAGCCGGAGAAGTACATGGGTGACAGCTTTGAGCGCGTATCTCGTATCTACGTTGTCACGCTCTACAACATGGCATGCTGTTACGCAGCTCTCAAGGTCGCCGATGCCGGTCTAGAGGCGCTGGATGAGTGCATGCGATGCGGATTTGATGACTTTGGCAAGGTGCGGACATCCAGTACAGTTCAAGATGCCCCTAAAAGAGTGCAATGCGTAGGCTAATCCTTTCCTGGGCCGCGCATTTCGCTTTTGTGGGCGGCGTCCAGGTTACTCCAACGGTAGCACTGTCAATTGAAGCACACGCATGCATGCAGATTAAGAAGGACCCCAACCTTGCGTTTCTTCGCAAGGATGAGCGGTTTACACCCATGATGAACAAGTTTGATGAGCCGATTCTGAACGAGAACGCAGTCAAGGCGATTAAGAGCCTTTTCAGCTTCGGCAAGAATTAGTGTACGTTATGTACGACGTGTGGGCCTCGCGCGACAGGCAATTGTTACTTTTCACATTCTGACTGTGATCATGACCAAGTGACATCTTGTGCAGTACAACGAGTGTAGGGATCGGGTGTAATCAGAACGTGCACATTGATTGATGAGAAGACAGTCAGGCATGGCTGGTATGACTGAAACGCAGTATGGTTAGTAAGTCATGAAACAACTAGTCCTCACTCTGGATTACTCGTGCAACAACATGCACCATTCGCTCGTCAACAACCCTTGGGTCCACCATCCTCGCTGCACTGGTCAACAGCTCGCAAATCATCACCCATGTCCACAACTCTGCCATGCACCACGTCATTCAGTCTGTGGTATGGTTTGCTTCTGTGCTCGTTGCACATAGAACAGCATGTACGCTTCAGCAGATACAATAGATTCTGCCTGTGCCTGCACAAGCATGCCACATTCATTCAAGGCCATGCGTGCTGGTCCAGTAAAACACCACAAGGACATTCATTCACAGCAGCATTTCTTGAAGAGGGAGTGCATGAAAGAAGCGCACATCACTGACTTTGTCATCTGCAAGGAGGAGCCACTTCTGCTCTCCTTCATTCTCTGGGTCAGCCACTTTCACGTATGCTGTGTAGTGTCCAGAGTCAAGGGATCCTGTATGGTTTGAAACAGCGTACAGATCATACAGTCCCGGGGCTCCGCTGCCGGTCCTGAGGGGGGCTGTGGCTGCTCCCTTGCCTGCCGGAGCGTTGGTGCTGAATGGCGCCAGGTGGAGCCCATTCAACGGGAAGGAGACGTTGGAGGAGAGTTTGAGATGCGTTCTGTTGGTGCTCTTGAATCGCTTGATATGCAGCACAAGGCAACGGGGGAACCGGTGGATCCGCAGCGCCTTGGTCGCATTGTGGCGGGCGTTGCACGTCGGACAGAAGTATGGCTCATCCAGCTTCTCTTCCTCCGTGAACGCCCGGAAGCAGTCCTCGAGCTTGTCGATCGTCTTTTTGTTTGGCCAATACGTCTTCCCTGCAGGTCCCCTTACATGTCATGGCATTCCTAGCACCTGCCCAAGGCCGACATCGACCTGCCCATCGGCCTGTTGTCTCATATGTGGCCACCCATACGCGCGCGCATGCTCGTTGCATGGAGCGGCACCCCTGTGGCCTCAGCAGAGGAGCCGCTCATCCTGCACCAGCAGCCGCACGGTGCGGCAATGGGCTTGGGCGTGCACCGCACGATGGGCCGCAGGCATGCACAACGAGTCACGCCGCACCTTCCTTGAAGAGCGACAGAGAAAGGTCCATGAAGGGCTCGTAGGTGTAGAATGCAGAGCTGCACTTGCTGCACGTCAGTCGCGACTCTAGCTGGCCTTGGAAGAGGTCCGACAGCGCGGACGCCTCACGCTCATGCAGCATGCCCCACAGCCGGTCCGCCTTGGCGGCGGGCGCCTCGTCAGGGACGTCCTCCAGCTCCGCATACGGCGGCTTCTCGGTGATGCGGTCGTGCACCTCGTGCAGCACGCTCATCACGAAGCGCAGCAGCTCGTGCGCGTCGTGCTGCCCGCCGTTGCTGAACTGCGCCCACTGCACACACGCCCTGCCTGTGACGCCGCTGCCGCCGCACGCACAGCCCCCAGCTGCCATCGCCACACCACCAGGCTGGCACACACATGGACATGCGCGGGTGCCACCGAACGTTTGACTTGTTGAACACACCCCAACTGCACAGGTTTGGCCAAGGCAGAAGCCAAGGCTCACAAGGCAGTCCAAGCATCACTGCAGCCGTCATGGCAGGGCCGAGACAGCAGGCGGGCGGCACGCACCATGTCGTTGTTGGCCATGTCGCGATACAGCTGCCGCGGCGCGATGGGGTCGTCTCCGGAGGCAACGGCCAGCTGAACCATCACCTGCAGCAGGTCCCGTGCAATGTCCTCCTTGCTCGCCTCCTCCGCCTTGTCCGCCGCTGCCGCCTGTTGGCCGTCCTCCCCGTCTGCCTCAGCATGTGCAGCATCGGCCCCAGCAACAGGCGCCCCGCCCTCTCGCGCTGCTTCTGCTCCCGCCAAGCCATCAACTTCGGCCTCTCCACTTGCCGCCCGCCCAGCCGTTACTGCGTGACCGGCGGTGCTGCCAGCGTCTAGGCCGCCCGCTGGCGCCTCCTCGGCAGCAGGCTGCTCAGCTATGGGCTCCGGAGCACCCGCTCTGTGTGCGGCAGCAGGTGCATCTACTCCAGGCTCCCCGGAGCATGGCTCTGCGCCGGCAGTGTCACCGGCGATGGCCACCGAAGAATGCCCGTCTCCAGGGTCACGTTTGTCTGGTTGCGCCACAACAGGCGGCGGACTGTGCGATTCCTCCTCAGCAGACACCGGCACCTCCTGCTCCAAACCAGCCTGGTCGGTTCCGGGCGCACTGGCCCCAGCTCGGGCTTGCTCAGCAGGCACGCTCATTGCCGGAACCGCCGCTCCATCTTTCGGAGCCACAGTCTCGGTGGCAGCGTCACACTCTGCTAGTGCCGGTGAAGAGCCGCCGGCAGCCGCTGGAGCTGCATCCTGCAGCACGTCTGCATGAGCCGGGTCAACGTACACGTGGCCGGCAGGCGGGGGGAAGGCACTTGGGGATGTTGAGGTGGGGTCGTCAGCTGCGAGGTGCATGACCGGCGGCCCTGCGGAGAGGCGCTCGATGAGGTCTTGCGGCAGGCGCGAAGGGTCTGCGAGGAGCTCTGGCGCGAGGTGCTGCAGCAGGCCGGGGGTGGCGCGCAGACACTGCAGCGTCGCGTTGATGAAGCATGTGTTGCAAAGGTTGCGCATGCCGATCGAGCCCTCCGTCAGGCCCTGCACTCACAGCTGCCATCACTGCCTGGCGCGCGGACGCCGGCCACACAGCCACAGCGAATGACGCGGGACTGCTGTTGTACGCGGCACTGCTGTGGTCGGGTGTACACTGCACAGGGACTCGGACTGCACAGGGCCTAAATGCTCATGTTCTGCCAGGGCCCCCGCGGATGCGCAGACGAGCGCATCATGAGAGAATCTGGCGAGCACCTCAGCGGCTCTGCTGTGCCGCTGGCACCACCCAGAGGGCCGCAACGGAGCATTTCGGGAGGACTACCTGGGTGTGCTGACTGCACTGGCCGTGGCAGCAAGCGGGTGGGCAAGGCACACCTCGATCAGCGGCGGCCCTGCATCGCTCATGCTACTATCATCTTCGTCCGCGACCTGCGGCAGGCCAAAGCAAGACAGCGCGGACTTGTGGTGGTGCAACGTGCCGCTGGCGTCGCCCTTCTTTGCAGGAGCCTCCCCCCGTCTGCTCCGGGACTTGATTGCCAGGCCTGCGTCCTGTGCCGCATCTGCCGCACCCTCCGGTGCCGCCTGCACCGACACGATCTGTCTTCCATGCAGAACGGAGCCCAGCTCAACAGCGCCGCACACTCGCCATTATGCACCAGGTCAGCTTGCCGACTGGGCCCAAAGTCCAGCGCATTTGGTGCACCAGCAGCGGTCATCAACCAGTGATGTCCAACGACCAGTGCCTCTGGGCGTCACACCTTGCCAGACCAGGGCATCCGTTCGAAGAAGCTGCCGCCACGGCGGTGCTTGGAGGGTTTGCGCGGGCCGTCATCGTCCTTGCCGTATGCGCTCTGCCTGCTGTTGGGACGCGAGTCTACCCCAGAACCTTCGTGCATCATGCGGGCATCTGGAGTGCTGCTGTCAGCTGACTGTGTCGTCGAGGCCGCGTCAGTCGAGTCCAGCTCGGCCATCGCACTGGCCTTGGTGTCACTGCGGGAGTCGGCTGCCGGCGTGTCGTCGTCTGCGGCTGCACCGGGCAGCCCGTCCTGAGCAGCCCGGCCCTCCATCGGCCGCTGCTCCCCCGCCTTGGAGCTCCTCCTCCAGGAGAACAACCCCCGCTTAGGCTGCATGCCGGCCAGCTGTCAGGGCGTGCAGCACACCCGCAGCCGCCACTGGTCCACATCGAAGCACGCTTCATCCATGAAAAGCATCGCGTGGAGTAGGCCTCCTGGCGAGGCTGGTGCATGTACAAGATGGCGGGCAGTCGGGTTGGCATTGTGCACATGCAGGCTGCAGGATCGCGCTGGGGTGTGCACCTTGCTATCACGTGGAGATGCTATGCCTGTGAGGCTGGGCGCCTCTTCATCTGCAGAGTCTAAGAGCTCAATAACAGAGGCATCAGCGACTGGCGCTGGCTCTGTGGCGTCTTTGGCTCTGGGCCACAGCCATCCTCTAGTCCTGGAGGACCTGCCATCACTCACAGCGTCCACCCCGCGTTTACCGGCCGACCCGTATGTAGTGCCGTGATACTCTTCAGGCATCCGCAAATCATCTTTGTCTTTTCGGCTAGTCATGCTGTACACCCAGCTGCGCGAGCGCCGATGGCTGGTTGCCCTCGGAGGCTCACTCTTGGTTGAGACAGGCTCACTGCCCGCTATGCTTTCGCCCACGGGCCCTAAGGAAGTCTGTGGACCTAGCCCACGGGATCTAGGGCTGCTGGATGCTGTAGGCCGCTTTAACTTGCCAGACCTTGCACTAGACTGATGTTGCCGGCTGCGTGACCGGCCCATGCCTGCATCGCGTTCCCAAAGCTTACGTTTGCTTCATGTGTAGGCCTAATCAGCGAGACTCGTCAGGCATGAGCAAGTCATGAACAGCTTGGTGGTGGGCGATACAGTGTCTGCACCTGGATGCAGAAGCATAGGCACATCCGCTGCAGCCTACATGGCCTGTATCGTTGCATTATAGACGAGCTGGCTTCGAACACTGGCCTGATCGTGTATTTCGGCATGAAGGATCGTACAGCGGACCGCGAGAGTCTCCCCTTCGTCCAATGCCGATGGCTCATCGGCGTCCATGTGCTCAAACCTTGAGCTCATATAGACTATGATATACGACTGCTGGATCGTCACCTGTATGTGCTTCCATGTCAGCTCGGAACGACGCCTGTCAATCGATTCCATTCACAGTGTCTTTAACGAACGTCGCCCTCTCTGGGTAGGTAGTGTCCGCAAGCATTGTCCCATGACCGATGATAAACAGGCACGGTGTTATTCATGCATCTAGACGGTAGAGCGTGGGATGCGAATGTGCCGTGAAGCAACTGCAAATATCCACGTTGACGCCCTGTCCGGGTCCTGAAGCAACACGTACACAGGATTGGTGTACATGATATTCCAAGCAGACATGGAAACAGGAACGTGAATGAGAAGGAGCGCACGCACGCGGGCCCCGCTGACGGAAAACACGTTCAGGTCACAAACGCATTGCGCTTACGAAGGAGTGGAGGGTGAGCGAGCACGGGTGACGAAACCTTTACACATCCAGGCTCCTGACTGACAGGTGGAACAGGATCTCTACTCTGCTACGCTAAGCAGGCGTGGAAGCCGTCGAGTTGTTCACATGAGCAGCACAGGTTAGCTATGAGTTCTCTTCATTCCATCGTCGCATGGCAATTGGCAAAGGCATGACGTTCATCAAAGTGGCCATCAGTCTCCTTGCTTTCCCATTATTGTATTCTGACCGGTGGGGTCGCTGGTTGGTGAGGTACTCCCCTCAGATGCGCGCCTGGGTTGACAATGCATGCATGGGCACGCCGGCGTGCACAGTGGCCGTGTGTGGGTGAGTACCGTACGCGTTAAGGCGATCTGTTGCAGAATCGCATACATGCCGTGGCTGTGGGTTCGCCATCAGTTCATGTGGGTGACTTGCAGAAATACAACAACCGCCAAAATACGTTCTTACCAAGCATCAAGGCATCCTACAGACACGATGCGTTTGTGCGGGAATATGCATGGCCACTTGTCCGTCGATGACTCGAGACGCTGCTTATAACTGCACTGCGCACCGTGGAATCCCGCAGGACGCTGCGATACTGCAGGAATTGCTCATTCGAATATGGCACGTGAACTCCGTCGAACGTCGCTATGTCTACAAGGTCACGCTCGCTTCACACGCTTTCTGTCCTTGCCGGCATCGGTGTTTGGCGTTTCAGCATATGCATCCGAACCTTTGCAAAGGCTCCCTGCAGCCGAATTAGGCGGCGCAGTCTGCCGCATCGCGGCCAGCGACCCTTCGTCTGCGTCCGTGGCGCTCTCCAGCATGCGTTCCACCCTCCGCAGCTCTGCAGTTGTGGTGATCTTGCTCTCTACGAGTGGCACAACCCCAGCTTTGTAGTACTGCTGGAGAATGCTGTGCGTAATCTTCTCCGCGCCTTCAACTGAGTCGAGATACTCGTCACTCAAGTACACCCCACTCCATGGCCGAAACCGCATCTGCGCCAGCTCAATTGCGCTGTTGGCAAAAATATGGAGCCTGCACAAACATCAATCTTCTAGCCAGTTTGACTCGGTTGCGCGGCAGTGGAAGAGTCGGCAATTGTCCTCGCGACTGGGTTCACACATGGTCATCTCACGGGACCTTAAAGCTATGGAATTTCTGTCGATAGCGTATTGATCATAAGGCAGGATGCTGTTGCTGCTAATACACATGGGCAGGATGCAAAAGCCTATGTAGAAGAATGAGCCTGAGCGTGTTACGCTGCAAGCACGCTGGCATATTTCAGTTTCTGAGATCGAGCAACAAGTGTTATCTCGCAGTTATGATAGCCAGAGGTCTTACGGTGCCTTCGTTCCAGGTGCAGGGCACTCACAGGCTGGACCTACGATGGACACCTGCCACCCCCTCACATGGCACTGCAGAGCGTCCATACCAGCCTGCCAGCCAACCCATGCCCGCAATGGCATATACTTAACACAAATCCCGTTGCGCGTAGCTAAGGCAATGCGTCCATTCGACTGTGTGGTAGGGAGTTCGTGTTGCCAATGACCACTATGCAGACATGATGCATGGCGTACACTACGGTCAATACATCGGGCAAACCGTGCTGCCTATGTGGTAGAGATCATGCAGGCCCAGTTTCCTGTATAATACCAGGAGATCCCCAAAATGAGCTCTTGCATCTGTAGACAGCAACACACCGTACACCTGTGGGTGTCGGTCTGGGCAGGCCTCTGCGAAAGCAGCATCGATGAAAGACAGAGCCTCCGTCAGCCTCTTCCCGTCAGATCCCATCTGTAACCATACCCCTCGAACTAGTCCACTGCGAAGCTTTTCGTGCAGGCGTTCGGCCTCCCTCTGCTTTTCGTCTTCCTGGATCTTCCCATGCTTGCTGCTTAAGCGGGCCAGTGAATATCATCTGGCACATCAATGGCCACAGAGTACAGGCCCAACGATAGGTACAGCACCTGTGGGATGTATGGATTGTAAGCAACATGCCAATCGACTCCATGTCTACAGGCTGCTGACTCGTTTTCACTTGCAATTTGTGACAGCGCAGACACCGTGTTGTATGCCCGCTTTGCGCCACCACCACTGACTAGAAACACAGGCTTTCTACTGTGGCCTGCGGTGGCTGCCATTTGGTCGCAGAAGTCCTTGAGTGCGGCATGAGTTTTTTGTGCCGCTCCCTGATAGTTCTGCTTAATGCTCCAATGCACACAAGTATGAGCCTGGAGACCAGATTTTGCGAGGGTCACGCTCCAGCTCACAAGGTCGTCATCCTTTTCCTGCGATGTTGGAGCTCGTCTAGCCATGATGGGAAGCTGTCATGCACGGACCTTACAAAAGCGCATTATGTGCTGCACTGCATACTGCCATGGCCGGGGCCAGGGCGCAGCCATTAGGTGAAGCCAGTATTGACACACTCAATGGCATGACTTCACCCACTGGACAGAAATCATGCACGAAAACATGCACATGCATGGCATCGCACAGGAGCCCTGACAGCACCTTGTTGGTGACATTTACTCGTGTGATCCGATGCTGAGACAGGAACTTTGTGGCATCAACTAGCTGTTTATGGTTTTTGAAAAACATTTCTAGTCGCCAGTTCGCAAAGCTGCCTACGTCTCGGGGCTGCCGTGGAGGTGTTGGCATCGGGTCCTGACCGTCCAGCTTCCAGAAACCTATGCAAACGTTAACGCCGTAATTCAAGAGATCAGGAAGCTAAAAACATATCTTCGTGAAGCTAGGTGAGAGGTAAACCGCGCGATCTACCAACGCCCTGTATGCGTGTCAACGTAACATAATCCCGGCCTTTACAGAGGTGCATTGGAATGCACGGGTCTTTGCAGTGGTAAGCGGTGCATGCAGCGTAATATAAACCCATCAGCGTATGGGACATAAGTTTGTGCGATGATACTCACACCATCCACAAAAGTAGCCTGCGAGCGACCAGGGCCACAGACGAACCCGCGTTCTCGTCGTATGCCAGAGACGCCGGTATCTGTCAGCAGCCCGAAAGAATATTCATGCACCGATACAGATGACGCCGTGAGATACATAGCGCAACTGTTCGCCTGTAATTATGCTACACAGGTGGTGCAATGCTCTAACCTCAGGTACAGCCAAAACTCACGCCGTTTCCGGAAACAGATTGGGTCAAAAAACTTTGGTGATCACCAGGTAGTGCACTGTGTGCTAGTTTGGCGCTGTTGTCATTTGCCTTGCTATGGTCCGAGCAACATGTTTAGCGGCACGTTTAGCGACTTGATATGCGGCGTGACACTTGCACCACCGCCGCCGGGTAAGGATGTTCTACCACCTTCTTTCCAACACCAACCGGCTATCATATAAGTGTATGTGCACGGCAATGGAGTTAACGCCAAATATGTTTACATATGCACTGTGGAAAATTATACCAGCACAAGATCACTTGCACAACTAATAGCTGCAAAGCCGATTGCTCGACAAGACACGTCCTCCGCCTCCGCAGAGCCGTCGTCGCCGGGGACACACGTCGCTGAGGGGATAGAGGAAAAGTAGAGATGGCTACAATTCCTCCTTCCACTGCCCTCGCGGCAGTTCCCGGCCCGTCCGGTGTGACGACGTCGAATCGTACGCCTCGCTTTTTTGGCGATTGCTGTACATTGACAGCACTGATGTTGCATTCAAACGTTATTATATATACTATGCCCATCATGGTATGGTTGGTACACCATACACATGTATTCCCGCACGTCTCATCTTGTCACGGGGATTGGAGCACATCCGGCCCGTGACATGCAGAGGTTGAATGGAGTCATCCATCTGGGATAGTTCCCCAACTCCAGAACGTGGTCTCGACGGTGAATCTGAAGTGTGCGCTCGATCTGGCATCAATTGCTCAGCGGGCTCGTAATGCGGAATACAACCCCAAACGCTTCGCGGCGTGTATTGTTCGTATCAAAGAACCCAAGACAACAGCTCTTATGTTCAACAGCGGGAAGATGGTCATTGCTGGCGCTAAAAGCGAGGACCAATCCAGACTCGCAGCTCGCAAGGTGATAGACGTCGCATGCCTCAATGACACGTTTATCGCCGTCAGTGTATTTTATATGACATTAAATTGTACATGGCTGAATTTCTCGAATATACAATGTCACCGTGCTCAGAAAACTGTTGTTCCTCACACACGAACAACTCATGCAGTACACTCGGATTCTTCAAAAGCTTGGTTATCAGGTGACATTCTCTGAATTCACGGTTCAGAACATGGTGGCATCCTGCAGCGTCAACTTTCCGATCCGGCTGGAAGGTCTGGCTGCAAAGTTTGACATGTTCTGCAACTATGAACCAGAAGTGTTCCCCGGGCTCGTATTTCGCATGAAGAAACCGAAGTTGGTGCTGCTAATTTTTGTGACCGGCAAGATCGTTCTCACTGGTGCAAAGCGCGTTGATCAGATTTATAATGCCTTCGAGAACATCCACCCGGTCCTTCAAGAGTTCCGTAAAGATGATGCTCGGCGCATTGTTCGCACACCGGGAACAGCATCAACCCTGCAGCAAGGAACACCGGCACTTCCTGCCGTTGGCGATTCAGCGATGCTACCAGTTGATGAAGCAGGAGTACCTCAGGTGCCAGCGCACCTTCTACAGGTATGGCCCAATGTGAAGAATAATGCACGAATCATACGTGCGCTGTATGTCATTGCGACATAACTTGTTGTGAATGTTGCTGTGCGTTAGTGTGTCAACACATGCAGGGCGGTGGTTCGTCAGCGATGATACCGCCACCAACAGTGCCCAGCATGCTTCCCCCTCCTACTCCAGCGACAGCGATGGTTCCAGCACCAACACCAGCGACGGCTCCTCCTCCTTCTCCAGCAGTCGCATCAATCCCACCACCAACTCCAGCTGCTGGAATTGCTATTCCTCCTCCTACACCTGCGGTGCAGATTCCGCCAGCAACACCAGCCACAGGCATATTCATCCCCCCTCCCACACCAGCTGCAAGCATCGCAGCAGCTACTCCTGCCTCTATGGTTCCGCCACCGTCACCCGCAACAACCGTGCCGCCGCCCTGAGTATCAACTAGTGGGTCAGACAGCAAGTGCCCAGCTTTTAAATGAATGGATGTATGTGAGCATGCGTTGTGTCACGTCAAATTTTAGTCTTAGTCTGAATGACTGAAGTGTATAGACAAGTCGCTCGACCACGAAGTGACAGTAAGGCTTGATAAAGGCCGTGTAACTGAACTTTTCTTTTCACCTTCGGAGCATTCAAGTGAACCCTGTTTGCTGCATACGTTGAATGAATGTACTATTTCTGGACGATGTGTCTGCACATCAAGTTGCATGTCTGACCATGCTGGTGGACTACATCTGTTGCATGAAGACCAATTCCACATGTTAGACGTTGCAGTGACTGAAATAAGCTTTCCATAAGGGTCGTATAACGGTGCTGTATATTTCACAGCGATACACCTTGCAATCTTAATCCGCTGCACCAGGGCCCATGACACTGGACGCGCACATGTAGCCACAGACGACGGAGTTTCCAGCTTGATGAAACGCTGTGCAGTATATTCAAAACTTGATCCTTGCGTGACAAAGGATTTTGTGTGGGCGTTGCATACACTGTTCCCCCGATCACCGATATCTTGCCGAGTATTCAAGCGCGTTCCGAACTGTAGATGGTCTTCAGTATTGTTTGGTCTTGAGGTATTGCTGAAAGCAACTCCGAAACAAACGACATGTCACAATTTAGCGTTTTCCAACAGCAAACGAA
The DNA here is from genome assembly GCA_032360965.1 of Ulva armoricana. Taxonomy (NCBI): domain Eukaryota; kingdom Viridiplantae; phylum Chlorophyta; class Ulvophyceae; order Ulvales; family Ulvaceae; genus Ulva; species Ulva armoricana. The sequence continues at coordinate 1,300,664 of JAUMHO010000008.1, forward strand.
ACGGGAGTCGGGCAGGAAAGCTCAGCATGGCAACATTTCCGCGGCGAAGGTGCGGTCAACTGGCGTCCGGCGATCGGCGGTATCCAGCTAGATGCACTCTTATGCTGACGACATACACGGTGTAGGCGGTTGCAGACATTATTCGATCGACTCTCGGTCCCCGGTCCATGCTGAAGATGTTGCTGGATCCCAATGGCGGTATGACCGGAAGGCGGGGTTGTGTGCACACTGTATACTGTCCCATACCGTCCATCGCAACGCCTACCGTGTGTAGGGATCGTCTTGACCAATGATGGTAATGCTATCCTGCGAGAAATAGACGTGTCTCATCCAGCGGCGAAGGTCAGTTCAGATGTTCCTGTGCTGCAGCTGGTCATGAAGAGCGTGTCTGATCAACTCAGTGGATCTATGTTTGCAGTCAATCATTGAACTGAGTAGAACGCAAGATGAAGAAGTCGGGGATGGTACTACATCTGTGATCATTCTTGGTACGACTCCTGGCGCTGCAGTACATAGGTGAATGTGCACTGCTTACTGCAAATTCTGCTATGTGGGCATTTACAGCGCCACCGGCTTTGACTTTGGGGAGTATGTATTGCTTAAATTTTTATAATCCCGTGGGTTTTGCAGCTGGAGAAATGTTGGCTGCTGCCGAGCCACACTTGGAGAGGAACATTCATCCCACAGTCATCTGCCGAGCATTCATGAAAGCCCTCGACGACGCAGTCGAGATTGTTGAGAAGCTGGCGTTCACTATTGATTTTGATGACAGAGATGCATTGTTGAAAGTGGTGGACAGCTGCATCGCGACTAAATTCACAAGGAGATTTGGATCATTGATTCCAGTGCGACCCGGCTCAAGGCTATCTACTTCATGAGTTTAAATCATTTGTATTGGGTTCTCTATGCATTTCCCCCCTGTCTCATGTGACTCTCACATTCATGTCATATGTTATGCCCGCCATGTCCTTCCAACAGCCTGAAGTGTCTCAGCCTGCTGCGATTGCAGGAACTAGCAGTGGATTCAGTTCGCTGTGTCATGCGCGTCATAGACAACGAAAAGCGAGAAGTAGAGGTGAAGAAGTATGCAAAAATTGAGAAGATCCCTGGTGGTGCAATTGAGGATTGTCGCGTCCTGGATGGCGTATTGTTCTCTAAGGATGTCGTCAATCCGAGCAGGATGAAACGTGTTGTTCGCAACCCAAGGATTCTGCTGCTTGACTGTCCTGTAGAGTACAAGAAAGGCGAAAACCAGACCAATGTGGAGCTGCTGAACGAGACAGACTTTGCTGAGCTCCTCCGACAGGAGGAAGAGGTGATTTCTCAGCTCGGTAATTGCAGCGCGTAACACTGCAGCGTGCTTCCTGTTCGCTGTTGTACCTGCTGGAGAATGGGCATGCGGTCCATGCTAACTTATTTGACGGACTCTGGTACCACTGCAAACCATGAGTCCCTGTGATGCAGGAGATTAAGCGCATGGTCGACCACATCCTTCACTTCAAGCCAACAGTGGTCATCACAGAAAAGGGTCTTAGTGACTTTGCGGCACACCACCTGCAGAAGGCAGGCGTGACAGCGATCCGCCGGCTGCGGAAAACCGACAACAACCGCATCGCCCGTGCGTGTGGTGCCACCATTGTCAATCGACCAGAGGACATCAAGGAGACGGATGTCGGCACAGGCGCCGGGCTCTTTGAGGTGAAGAAGATTGGGGATGAGTACTACACAAGTATTATAGAATGTAAGGACCCGAAGGCGTGCACGGTGCTGCTGCGCGGTGCATCCAAGGATGTGCTGAACGAGGTGGAGCGCAACCTGCAGGACGCCTTGGGCGTCGCGCGCAACATTGCCATAGATGCACGGCTTGTGCCTGGTGGTGGTGCAATCGAGATGGCCGTCAGCTACGCCCTGCAACAGCGCGCGGCGGCGATGGAGAGCGTTGAGGCCCTGCCTTACGCTTCTGCGGCCTCTGCCCTGGAGGTCATCCCCCGCACACTTGTCGGCAACTGCGGTGCGCTTCTTGTCGGAGGCTTTGGTTGTGGATCTGTTCAGGAACTATTCAGCATTGCGTGATCATGCGTGCTACTGGCGCTTTTAAATGTTTTGCATCCAACTGTTGTCGGTACACGTGGTTGTATGGCCCCAATGTCAGTATAGCTGATCTTTGGTCTTGAAATTCATAGGCCTGGTGACGACAGAATCAAAGTAATGTGTAGGAGCCAATATCATCCGGACCATGACCAAGCTCCGTGCAGCTCATGCGGACTCACCAGGATGCAGCATCGGCATTAATGGTGAGACAGGGCAGATCACAGACATGAAGGAGCTGGGCATCTGGGAGCCGGCAGCTGTGAAGCTGCAAACGCTGAAGACGAGCGTTGAAGCTGCAGTGCTGCTGCTTCGGATTGACGACATAGTCAGTGGCATGAAGAAGTCCAGCCGGGCAGCTGCGAAGCCGACCCCAGCTGGCACTCAGGTGGAGGGAGATGGAGACAACGTGGACTCGGAACGAATGCTGGCGGAGTAGAAGTATTTGCTGGCTCAATCTTACATGAGGCGCATGGATGATTCATTACCAAAATCATAACAGGTTTTGTGCCCTTCAGACAGCGACGCTGTGCTGTAGGAAGGCCACTGCAGGTTGTATGAGCATGAAGTGCACGTTTAAACAGTCCCTTTGCAATCAGGTGTAATGCACTGTGCTACTAAAACATAGTGTACATGCGGTATACTGCACACGCATCACTTCACTGCGACTCCATAGGTTGACTCGACTACTTCGATTTCAGGCCCTAACACAGTTGAGAGAGCTCCTTGTCCTTGTTCCCTGATTTCGGCATGGAACTGCATATGCTGTGGGCGAGCATCTACCTCCGCTTCCCGTGCCCAGTCGAGTGTCCGCTTCAGCCCATCCTTGACTGACATGAAGCTCTTGATGTCAAACATGCACCAGGAGCGGTCATGCACTGCCTGCATATATACATCCCCCATAACGGCACCAGGCTCGGGCGAATATGTAGCATCATCCACAACGGGCCAAGATGTGCGCAGTCGCCCATGGAGCACTAGTCTCACACAACAAGCTGCATTATGCGTGTCAGGTCACCTGATAGAAACTATCTTTGCTGCTTGAAGAACAGGCACGAGTTAGTAAAATCCTAACCAGTTCTTCACTGATACGATTGGTCTGGATACGATTTCACCTGGACATGGTGGGCATCAGTGGCTATGGGGGTGTTGACTGAGTCCAGTGTCTTCTCAGAGGCCGCCTCGACGGCCGAGATGACATCAGCAACGCTGCTGATGTCGTCGCTGCCAATGTTGACGACGTCGAAGTCCAGCTGCGGCAAAAACGCGGCCTGCGCGATCAGCTGCGCCACATCGGCAACGTATGTGAACTGCCGCTGCTGCGTGCCGTCCCCGTGGATGGTGACGGGCGCGCCAGACAGAGTCTGCACCCCACATCCTTACGGCTCAGCCGCCCCCGCCAGTGCACCATATGTTCACACATGTCGGCGCAGCACCTCCGAACGCCCCGCCAAAACCCCAGTTGCCCCCTGGAACAGCTACTAGGCATGCGCCGAACAGGCTGCAATCACACCAGGGGGACCTGGCAAAGGTGCACAACAGGACGGTCGACCCAATGCATGTGGGTCTCCTGCTCATGCGTCATAGAACCATTTTGAGTGGCAAATGCAGCAGGGAAGGTCACACGGATGCGATGGCGCGGGCGACGAGCGAGCTCCGGGCAGGCTCAAAGTCCATGTTGGGGCCATACACGCTGTGCGTGCGCAGGATGATATACTCCAGGCCAAAGTAATCCCCTGCTGCACGCAAATGCTGCTCAGCAGCGAGCTTGCTCACCCCTGCAGGCAGGCAAATCGTGATTCACGTGCATGTACATCACTGCCCAGGGGTTAGGTGCGCACGGGTGCCTGGAGACGGTTGTGTATGGCATTGGCAGACCATGACCGTATTACAGGCTGGCGACACATGGGAACATGCCGTAGGGGTCTGTGGGAAGCGTCGTGGAGGTCTCCGCCCAGGGCCCCGGGGCCTTGCCGTACACGGCGGTGGAGGAGACGAGCACGAAGCGCGGTGTGTGCGACTTGACCGCGTGAGTCACCAAGTTCGACGTGCCCACCTGTACACTTGCTGCTTGCTGCTGGAGGCAGGTCCATGCAGGGCAGATTTTGGCTGTTGTTTGCGAACAAGGCAGCCTGTTGGGCGCCCTGTGTTTACGTGGTCGTCCTTCCATTCGCCTGAGTGGCGTTGTGCAAGGCGGTTGCACGATGCTACGACGTGTGAACGTCTGGCAGCACGTGAGCTGTCATGACAGGTGATGTGGAGGCGTGGTGATGGGCCATGCCAGCATGCGAGGAGGGCCAACGGTGGCAGGTGGCCAGAGGGAGGGGTGTAGAGCGTACAAGGTTTGCTTCGTACACCCGGCTCGGGAAGTGATGTGAAATTGCACTTCCGGAGATCTCGCTGGCGTGGAAGATGATGTCGAAGCTGTGCTTGGCAAATATGCCAGCGAGGAAGGTTGAGTTGGAGAGGTCTCCCTTGAGGATGCGGATGTCTGACAGGAACGGTACATTGCCTGCTCCTTGCGAGAAATCATCGAGGCCGATGACCTCGACATCTAACTCTTGAGCGCAGTAGCTGCACACCACGCTCCGACTGTGAAGACTTGGGGCCAGGCAGGTGTTGCTGTGCAGGGCTTCTCCGAGGTGGCAGAGGACCACGGCTTGATTGTGCACAATGCTGTAACTGCCGCTGAACAAAACTGGCTGCTGTATTGCTGCACGGCGCGACGATGAAAACTGCATCGTGACTCGAAGCACTGGTGCATCCGCCATTCACTGTGCAGTGCATGAACCGGACCTGGCCACATGCGATCCAATAAAACCTGCGGCCCCGGTGACGAGAACCTTCTTGCCCTTGCCTTGTGAAGGGTCAAACTGTTCCGGCTGCCGGGTACAGATGGTGCGCTTGTCATGAGGAACAGGCTGCCTCTTTGCTGGCTTGCTTGGCAGGGCGGTCCCGAGGAAGAACGCAGCGATCACAAGTCCACAGTAAATCAAAAGTCCTAGAACCACACTGGTTTTGCTTTTCATGGACGCATCGGCGCCCAGCGGGCCTCGCCGAGGACTGAACTCCCCGCTACCCAGCCCCGGCCCCGCCGACTGCCCCCGTCGCATCTCACCGTTTCAACGTGTGGTACTTCCCACGTTACATCTGGAATGCGTGCGATCAGGTGATAGAGTGATGCCGACAATCTTCTGCACGCAACGTAAGCTCGTACACGCCCGGTCAGAATCGCGCTACCCTGTGTCGGGAAGAGGAAACACACTGCACCACGAACTGAAACTGATCATGTACATAGCTCCTGGGCGGGGGGCAATATCGCTCCCTGGCTGGGAGGACCCACATCAGTTCGCCTGACATGCATTGCCAGACGGAGCACAGCGCACACACCACTTCTGGCTTGTGCATCCGCACTGACAGGACTGGGACTTACCGCACGTGCTACTACGCCTCCGTCTGCACACAAGCTCCAGCAGAGCTCTCCTACACAGCGTGCACAAATCTCCGCCGGAACCGATTCAGTGGTCAGAAATACCTATAAGGGGGATGCCACATGGGGGTGCACTTCACCAAGTGCAACTTGCACGTGACTCAAGTCGAATGTTGCCCGGTTGTGTCGCCATGTTGCCTCCCGCGGCTTTAACTTGTTATTGGCCTCATCATATATATCTTTTGTGTCGAAAACCGTTGTTTGCATGCAAAAAACGCGCGTTGGCGCCGACATGTGCCTGTATGCCAGCTGCTCCGTAGCTGCTCACGGCTCCGTGCAAGCCAGACAACCGTTGTAGTCTCCATGTCTGGGCAAATGAGTGGATGCTCAGCTGGGTGACATACAGTGCTGTTTATATTATCGATGCGTGTATCGTCGACGTTTGCATTGGTTCAGGGAGCAGTAGGCGTTATCACAACACCGTGAGAGACAGGACAGGACAGCGGTGGCGAGCATGCTTCCCAACGAAGCATGACAAAACAGAAATAAAATAGTGTTTTAGAGCATAATGATGGGATATTCTTTGGAACTTGTGCGCACTCCTGGGAGCGCGAGCCAAGGAGCGGATCGCCACTGGCGGCAAGGCACCAGTGCTCACGCGGTTGTGAATCTCCAGTTTAATCCCCACTTAATCGATCGATCAAGAGCGATTTCCATGTAAGACTTTAGACCGCAGGCTAACATGTAAGCTAGACGACGACGCTAGCGCTGGATATGAAGAGAGACGGAAGCAGACGCCCAGACGCTTCCGTCTCCCTTCATCCAAGTGTCTACGGTGAAAGACTTGCCACAGAGCCTGCCACTTTTGCATGGCTTTGGACCGCATCGAGCCGCGAGTGCGCACGGCAACATGGCCAGACCGTCCATGCCTCCATATATACAGCGCTTGCACGCAATGTGAACAAAGCACGTTTCAACTGTAGAACCGCCACAAATGCGACAACCTTGGGGCTGGAAACTCTGTGAAGAAAGCGATCGGATGGACTCGACAACAGCCGCGCGGCCCATGCACGCCGTCAGCACACGGGATTGAAAACGGATGTATTACTCCCATCAATGCACGAGATAGACATGCACAAGTGTTTCAGAGCGAACACAAGCGTTTCCGAGGCGCCAGGAAGCGTTTCAAGCGGGTCGGCCAAGTGAAATTGCACTTCAGAACGTGCACATTGCACTTCAAAGTTTTGCCCCCCCATGTGGCATCCCCCTAATTCTCATACTCAATCAATCCATAGTCATCTGATCCATACCCACGATCCAGGTTGAAGTCATAATACGAGGCATCATAATCCATCCTGTACATCGAAACTCCGACAGAGTCTAGGCCGCCTCCAGGCATCTGCAGCCACTCGCACACTCCGGGCACCACCCGGTCCTTGGCAGCCGCATTGGCCCGGATCTTATCCAGAGCCTCCAGCACGTACTGCGGCAGGTCGCCCGGCAAGACCTGCCGGAACACCGCCTCCGCATCCATCGCGCGCCTCTCGCTTGCAAACCCGGACGCCACCTTCGCCATCACCTGGGCCGTTGCCTGCAGTCGCTCCTGCCCCGTCCCCCCAAACAGGGCTTTCAGCGTGTCCCGGTAAAAGTAACACAGTTTCCACATCTCCTGCCGCCGCTCTTGCGACAGCGCAGCAACGCCCTCCACAAACTTGAGCACATCCTGAGACCGCACCTGCACCGCACCCCCAGTCACCACCCATGCATCCCCGTCCGCCGCCCTCACACACAAGCCTGCGCTGCTGCCAGCAGGGGCGCATCCCCGCCACATCCCGATGCGGAGCCGCTACATTCCCGCTGAGCAGCAGCAGCGTCCTCTGTAGGCACAAGCAGCTCAGGCACACGTGCCACACCCGCACCCCGTGCGCGCGGCGCGAGACCAGAACCCACACCTGCAACCGCTACCGTGTTCGCACACACTCCGCAGCAGCGTCCACATACATGGCAGGGCGGCGACGGCGCACCTTCCCGGACCGAACATAGTCAAACGCACGCTCTGTGTCGCCATCGCATGCCAGGGCACGCAGGGCGCGGTCACGCTCCACGGGATCGCTGCTCGCCTCGAGGTGGGCGCGCACACGCTCCACGAGGCCTCCGCCCTGCTCCGTCTGCACGGCCACGGCCAGTAGCGCGCCTCGCACATCGGCGTGCAGGGGCCCCTCTCCGGCAAGATACCGCGGCACGATCTCCGCCGCCAGCTCAGCAACGTCGGCGGTCGCCCCGAGCTCGGTGTGGAGCTGCGCCACGGTCGCCCGCGTCATCCGCACCTCCCACGGCTCGTCGGCGCCGATAGCCACACCAGCCTCGCTGCTGCCTGTGTCGCCGTCGGAGGGCGGCGCCGAGATGGAGAGGCCGACTGCGCGTGCGGCGGGCCAGAGGATACCGGTCCCAACCCATGTGTTGAACGCATCGCGGCAGCTCATGCCGCCATCAACCTCTGCCGCGTCTATCAGCTTATACAGCTTGTTCAGGGTCATCAGAGCTCGCCACGAGCCGTAGCCGCCACGTGGTGGAACTCCCGGCGGCGCGGCGGCCGCGAGCGTGCGGCGTGGGTCTCCGGCCATGTCGCCTCTGGCCGGGGCAGACGCGGACGCGGTTGCGGGGGATGCCTGAGCGCTATTGGCTGGGCTGTGGGGTTTTGAGTGCGATTCATGCGAAGGCTTATTTGACTGAGCTGCGGCTGCTGAAGGCATATTTCCTGAGTGCCGCCGATCTGGCGCGGTGTCAGGGTCTGCAGGAGTGTAATCAGCTGGGGGTGGCCCCAGCACTGGTGGTGGCGGTGGCGTAGCTGGAGTCTGTGGCGCAGCTTGAGTCTGTGGTGGGGCTACTGCAGGGAGCGGAGCAGGGGCCGGCTTCAGTGTGAGTGACGGCAGTGGGATGGGGACGGGAGCCGGGCCGGGAGCTGGGAGAGCAGTCACCACAGCTGGTGGCAGGTCGCCGTCCGCCAGCCCGACCGGTACTATCAGCTCCGGACGCACGATGGCTGGGGCCGGCGCCGCAGCAGGTGCCGGCTGTGGGAAGGAACGGTCAACGAGGGACGCTGCGAAGCGCAGGAAGTGGCTGATGCGAAGGTTGCCGTCAGAGGCCAGCGCCCAGGTGTCGGCGAGCAGCCCGGCAAAGTCCGCGGGCGGCAGCGCCGATGCCTGCTCATGCAGCGCCTCCCACAACTCCTCCGTGTAGTTCACCCTGCACACCGCACTGGCGCTCGCTGGCCAGCCCGAACCACACACCTCTGGCTGCACGACACGTGCCTCCATGCGAAATCACGCAACCCAGCCGGTCCTCGAGGGGCACCGGCTGACAGGAGACAGGCCGGGAACCGTGCGATTTCGTCCACTGAAGGAAACGCGAGGCTGGTGACTCGACGCACCGACGAGGCCTGGCCGCACAGAGCCACGAGGCCATCCTGCAAGCAGTGCTCACCTGTAGACACCCAGTTGCCCGCAGTTCACCTTCACGGCCGCGGCGGCCTCCGGCCACTCCACCTCCGTGGCAGCCGCATGCAGCTCCACCCATGGCACCGCTTCCTCCCCTCCCTCCTGCTCCCCTCGGAGGGCCGCTCCACTGCCGCCCAGGCCGCAGTACGTGATCGGGATCCACCACGTCGGCGCGTCCACAGGGTCCGCGACGTCCGGAGGGACCTGTGCCGCGCGCAGCTTGCCGTCAACCTTGCACACGGTGACAAGCGGGCTGCCCTTCTGCTTCGTCCACGCCTCCCCCCACATCTTCACCGGCATTCCCGTCGTGCTCTCCATCGCCTCCAGCAGCGTGTCCGTGTGCCCCGTGCCAAACTTGTACGCTCCGAGGTAGGTGTGCAGCGCCCGGAAGAACATGTCCTCCTGCTCCTCGGCCCCGCCCGCTTCCCGCAGCAGCCGCCGCATCTGCCACGCCTTGTCCGACGACCACTCTGGTCGCTCGTACGCGCCAGAGTAAGCCGCCGCGCTGCCCGCAGCACGCCGCAGCATGTGCGCGTGCAGCATGCGCAGCACGCTCGAGCCTTTCTCGTAAGCGATCAGCCCGAATGCGGACGCCGCGTCGGCCTGAGTCTGCACAGATTCCTCCGGCCGAGATAGCGCAAACGTCGATGGCAGCGCGTCAAACTCGAGCGCGCGGTCTAGCACCTCAGCCACAAACCCGCCCATGTAGTTCAGCTTGCCCGGCGCTGTGAACTCCTGCGGCAGGTCGGCCTTGTCGTACCGGTTCCAGAGGTGCCCCGCCGCAATGCGCTCAAAGTACTCCGCAAAGCCCTCATTCAGCCACAGGTCCGTCCACCAGGGCAGTGTCACCAGGCCCCCTGCACACAGCCCCACGTCCCTCCCGGCCCCCACCCCGCGCCATCGGCGCAACTGCAAGCAGCTCAGGCACGAGCTGCATGCATGCGTGTGCAGCATGGCGGCAGCGTACCAAACCACATGTGCGAGACCTCGTGCGCAACGACCATGGGCACATGGTAGAGCGTCTGGACGGACGCGCCGCCGGTGGCCGGGTCCCCGGGCATAGCGAGCAGGTCGGTCTCGCGGAACGTGATGAGCCCCCAGTTCTCCATGGCACCCGCTTGAAAGTCTGGGATCCCGACGAGGTCCAGCTTGCTGATCTTTCCATCTGCGTACGGCACCCCCACCGCCTCCTCCATGCCTGCACGCCACCCCCATCCAACCTTTTCTCATGAGGTCTGGCTCTCCCTCGCTTGATCCAGCCCCACTGCAGCAATACTCAGGGGGCGATTCGGCGGAGGCTGCAGACAGGCACGCGTGCGCTGCGCCGCATGCATGCACATGAAAGGGCACCAGGCAGACTGCCATGCACAGGCGGCGGTGGGTGTGACAGCAGGTGCAGCGGACCTTGCACGGCGGCCACAGCAGAGTGCGCGGCGAGAGTGAGCGACTCCTCAACGCTACGGCGGCCCCAGACGCGCACCGGCAGCGGCGCAGCGTCCGGGCCGCCAGAGCGCGGCAGCAGCAGTTCGTGCTTCACGAGGTCGCCGGCGACAATGGCGATGAGGTATGTGGCCATGGGGGGCGTCTTCTGGAAGGTGTGCGCAACCATGCCGCCGCCAACAGCCACCGTTACCGTCGCGTCCGTGTTGAAGAGGACGGACACGTTGGAAGCGGCGGTAATCGCCATCTGCACCGGTGCCTGCAGCACGCCCCGGCCGTGACAGCCACTCAAGGCAGCACAGCACGCCGTCGTGTGAGGCCCTGTCAGCATTCATTACGGGCGCTCTGCATTGCAAGCTGAGCCTGCCACAGCAACACGTGCCGCCCTCTCTGCGCATGGTGCATGGGTTTTCAGCCAGAACCGGCCCGCGGCGGCTGCACAGCCGGATGTGCCACAGTATGCAGAGGCCACGCCAGGCAACGGCGCAGCTAAGGGCAACTCATAGCACAGCACAGCACAGTAAGGCGGAGGCTGCAAAGCGCTGTGCCCGCAGTGAGGCGCGCACAGCGCGGCGCACCTTGAGGGCGGGCTCATCGAGACACGGGAACGCCTTGCGCGCGCTCATGGACTCAAACTGCGTCACGACGAGCACGTCCGCCTCTCCGGCCGCGGTGGTGTAGTGCGACTGGTACAGACCCAAGAGGCCTGAGGAGATGGCGGCGCCAAAGCGCAGCGTGACGAAGACGTGTCCTGCAGGCAGCGCCGCCCCAGCCACCACGTGCAGCTGGCCGTCGTGGTCCTCCTCCGGCCGCTGCAGCTCCACTGCACAGCACAGCATAGCCTGGTGGCCTAGATGAGCGTGTGGTGTCCAAGCGCGTGTCCTAGCGAGAGGCTGTGGGTAGTGTGCTGCGTGAACATGCCCTTGCGTGCGCACACTGGGCATCGGATGAAACGGCGGGTCATCAGCCCCGGTGCCCGCGGTGTCCGACAGTGGAACGGACCGTGCAGATTCGCACGCAGTTGTGGTGTCATTGCCGGGGCCGCGTTACAACAGATGTTGAAATGTCAGGCCTACAGTGGAGCACACAGCACGGCTCATGCGTGGCCGGTACCAGGGGGCCTTTCTAATGCTGACCCCATCCGGTGGCGCAGGGCACGCATGTAGCAGTTTGACCGCATGTCGTTGTGCATCGCGCAGCGGACCTCCGGGGCCGGGGGCTGCGCACCAGGCACGGTGCCGCTGGCGGTCTCGAGAGGGCCGACTTGCAGGTTGAGGGAGCGGTCAGCGTGCAGCACGATGCATGGCGTGGCCTCATCCAGCGACAAAGCGATGCGGACAGTGCCGTTGTAGTGGCTGAGCGCGGGGTTCAGCTGCAGCGAGATGTCGTAGAGGAAGGGCGTGATGGTCGCCGGCAGGCGGTAGCTGGCCCAGGAGCACCTGGGGAACATGGTGGAGTCTGCGGGTGGGGGCGGGGAGATCGCCCCTGGCGCCTGGTCTCCATATTCGGTGTAGTCCTCGACCAAGGATTGGGTGGCTGTGTCTGGGCTCGGCACGTTGGTGGACCATGCGGGCTCTGTGTATGGGGGTGTTTCTGTTGGCCGTGGCTCGGTTGGCGTCGTCGTTGGCCGGGTGGTACCTTCGCCATGGTAGCCCATCGGGTCATCCGAGAGCGGTGGGGACCGCTGCGACTGCGACTGCGACGAGCCATCGTTGCCAACGCTTAGCCGGTATATGAGCACGGCTGATGCCGCCACGACCAGGCATCCCCACAGGAATCCGCGCGCAATGCCGCGCTGCCTGGTGGACAAGCGATACCACCAACCAGGAAGAGATGGGCACCATCGCGACTTCGTGGACGAATAGTTGTCAAAGTCGAGCAGAACGTCTTCATCACCATCTAACAGTGTGAATTGCGAATCATTGCGTGCGGCCGACCCCATCTGCTGCTTGGGATGCTATTCTGCTCACATGAACCGGTTGCGACATGCACCAGTTGCGTCCATGATCAAGGAGTCCGGCTTGAAAACATGCAAGTGTTACTGGTAACGGATCAGTCGATGGATGAGCGCGACTTGCCTGGCGTGGCCACGTTTCTGCATCCGTCCCTCGTTCGTGCTAAATGTTGTCGATATTTACCCCCACGAAACTGGTGTGTCTACCAATGCCGACAGTCCCCAAGGAGCAGAAAAGTAGCCCGACCGATTGAACGGTACCAGGTCACAAGAGTACGCAGTGTCTCGCCGAGCGCGAGCGACGCAGCAACTGGCATGCGTCGTTTCGAACGAAATTGAGTGGCGACATGGTAACTGACTGCTCAACACTCGGCGATGCTGTGTGCATGGCTGAGGAGAATTTCAGACAACTCGAAGTTCCAGAAACGAGCAAAGCAAGTATGGTCCCACAGCATGTCGCAGATTCCAACTGTGCATTCTGATGCTTGACTGGCTCGGGTCCAAGCTCAAGCCCTAGCAGCGCAACTGTGACATACCGCTGCTGCAGGCACATACGCTTGCGCATGCAACACTTGGCCGTGTCGTCGGAACTGTTGCAATAGTTTGTTGAGGACTACACTGGGTTTCCCCGTCGTGCTTGGGATATCCGTGCTTGGTGGCTGTTCACAGCATGGCGAAACGTCGGAAACGCAAGGACAGCGACAGTAAGCTTAAAGCCAGAGTCTCTCTGGACCAAAAGAACAAAAGTAAGGTGTGATTTCGCGCGTGCATGATGACCACGCTCAGAATGGAAATCTTCGCTGGGTGCATGCTGTTATCAGATCCTGCCGGCTGACGATGACCTGGAACAAGCGTGTCTGTCCTGAACGGAACAATCGCCCATGAAAATATATGAAGTGCGTGCTGTGATATGGTAGTACTGTGTGCTGTAGACCACGGCATACTCAGCAACCCATAAGATCCTGGTCGTGGGTGATGGCAACTTCAGCTTCTCACGTGGCCTTGTGGCCTCACTGAGCAGCGGCACCAACGTCACAGCCACCTCATACGACACTTACGACGAGGTTGTGAAGAAGTATGGACCTGAGGTATGTGCGACACGCTGTCAGTTGAAAAGCCAGGAAGACACAGCAGCGTCACGAACTCAGCGTAGACACAGACGTCGCTTCACGCTGTGACCTCATTGGGCGGGTGCATAATGCAGGCACAGGCATGTATCACAGCTTGCCAAGAGGCTGGGGCAGAGGTCCTGCACTCGGTTGATGCATCCAAGCTGCAAGATCACTTTGGTGCAGCCTCGTTCCAGAGGATCGTGTTCAACTTTCCCCATACCGGCCAGCAGCGGGTACACATCAACAGAGCAATGGTATCCGGCTTCTTCTCCTCAGCCAGGTGAACCCTCTGCAACCTGCGCCAAGCCCAACCAGTTTCCAGCCGACACTGAGACACACAGCCTCTGACGTGTGACACGCCTTGCTGTCACCCACCACCTGAGCATACACGCACTCGGCACGCCTGTGAACGAACTCTGTGGCTGGACACTGGTTACACAGCAGGCACGGATGATGCAACCGACGCAGTCTGGCTGCCAGCAAGTTTCAGAATGATGTGGAAGCAACGCTGTCATGGAAGCAAGCACTGTGACGTCAGCACTCGGGCACCAACATGTGCGGGCCGGTGTCCAACGGGGGAGCAACACCTGCATGAGAGCAGCTGCTGCCCTGTGCACAGCCAGCTGAGGCGCAAGGCAGGCTGTCCCAGTGCAGGCCGCTACTGACTAGAGGTGGCGAACTCCACGTCACGCTCAAGCTTCAGCCGCCGTATTCATCATGGGGCATTCCGGAGCTGGCGCTGGAGCAAGGCTATGTGAATTACAGCACCAGAGACTTCGATCTGGCCGCGTTTCCTGGCTACACGCACAAGACAACCGAGAAGGATGCTGTAGAGCTCGACACTGGCAGTGGGGACGCCAAGAGGGCAATCAAGACGCTCGTGTTCCGCCGAATCGCTGGGCAGCCTGCTGGTATGCCGCCACCGTGTGCTGCACGAAGCTGGAACTGCATGTGCCCTCGGCAAGACAGCGGGTCATCCGACGGTGCCAGGAGGATGGTGTAAAACGGTGCCAGCTGCAGGCTCCAGCACAAAGCTACTGCATGCAGTGTTACGGGTCGCGGGCCGGCGTGTTGAAGCCATGCATGTGAACACAACGTACAACAGCAGGGGCTGGCTGTGCAGCAGACGCCAGCATGGCACGTCTGCCACCTGCGCTTCTGCTCCCGACTGGGCCCACAGCCCACAAGTCACCCACCGCAGCCTGCCGGCGGGAGCTTCCTTCCTCTCGCCCATGGGCGGTGCTATGCCGGGCGCTGGCCCAGCACCTGTTCCATGAGGCAGTCGAACACTAGGCCACAGAACACTGGCGCCTGTGCACTGGCTCCTGCTCTGAGCGCCTGTGCTCTCACCACGGTCAGTGCGATGCAGACGGTGCCAGCAAGCCAAGCGATTCAGCCGGCTCGGATGCAGCGCAAGTGCAGCTGGATGCACAGGTAGCAGCACAGGACAAGGCTGGAGAGGATGGGCTCGCACCTGCGCAGCAAGGGCGCGAGCCCGTGCCTGATGAGCGAAAGGCTGAGGAAACTGCAACGCAAGTAAGCCAAGACGGTGAGAGCTCCGTGTCAGCAGTGCCAAGTGCGGCGTGGGTCTGACAAGGGCACGTCAGCGTACCGGTGGTCCCACGTAACAGGGGCGTTGTGTCTGTGCAGTGAAGCCGCAAACCCCCAAGAAGAAGAGAGCAAGAAGCACGCAACCGTCGCCCGGGCAGGCCGCCGACGGGGCACGCCCGGAGGCACCACAGGCCGAGCCGTCTCCCGCAGTCCCGCATGTTGCGCCGCAGCCGGTGCAGGATGACGCGCCAACAGAGGAGCAGGGCGCGGGGCTCCCAGACCCCCAGAACAGTAAGGGCGGTCCTGCGAAGCAGGCGAACACGGCCCCTGCGGAGGCTCCTCAAAAGGGTCAGCAGCCGAGAGTGAGCAATACCAAGGCCAACAGGAACCGTGCACGGGGCGCGCGGCATTCGTGGTTTGAGATCCGGGATCAGCACGTGCAGAAACAGCTGCCCGTCACAAAGCAGGCCAAGAGCGCGTTCCTAGAGTATGTGTCTTCCCAGTGGGACCTGCAGGTTCAGAATAATGACCCGAGGCCTTGGGAGTTTGGGGCCACGCGTAGCGCCCCTGCAGACAAAGCAGGGGAGAAGAGTGGGGGCGACCACACTGCAGAGGGGAAAATGCGGCGGAAATCCAGGAAGCACGACTCACGGGGCTGCAGTGAAGTACTTGGTAATGGTGAGAATGGTGCCTGACAGGCATGCATGGAGCGCTTCGGATGGACGGGGCCATGCTCAAAGTGACAGCATGCATGTGTGGCGCCCTTGCTGTAGCTGTGTCGGATGGCTCATGAGTTTTGGCGGTGTCAGTGTAAGAGCTGTGTGACAGGAAGCGTGAGGCACAGCTGCACATGGACGGTGAGAGACGGCACCATACAGCCTGAACAACACCGGAGGCAAGATGCATGCAGAGCAGCGATGAGCAGTGTGCTGACGCGTTACAATCATAGAAGCGTGACGCCGCCCCATTCGGGTAGGCCTGCCTGGGTGTCACGACTGCAAACCTGTGGAAACCAGCATAAATTAGCACAGCGGCATGGTTACAATCTGGCATGTAACATGCATATCGCCACCTGCATCAGCAATCATTGGGCGGGGTACTGCCATCATGGCCCATTCCATCTCTTACGGGTGTGGGGCCGCATGCCCGTTGCACCAGGCCTCCTGCGGCTGCTGCTCGGCCCGTCCCACTCCCGACCGGGTGGGCGCGCACGCCAGCATCCCCATGTTTTTGCAGTATACCTTCATAGCTGCGGCAGGATCCCCAGGCCACGCCCGCTACTGCATCACCGCACATGGCTGGTGCTCAAACAGGCATGTCGGCGCCGTGCAACAGGTCCACGACAGCCACATTACAAACACTGACATCACGGTCCCGGCGGGCACGCGGCGCCACGGTGGCACCGGTGGCCGCGCACACGCGCCCAACCCCCATCACGGCCAACTCCGAGAGTGCGGCTCCCAAGCGAGCCGCAACACACGCTGCTCCACGACAACTGCCAGGAGCAGCTCACCGATCACCGCTGCGGGGCCGCGGCGGACGCCCGAGGACCTCAGAGGAGCGCGCCGCGGCAGACACCGGCGCCGACGTGCGGCCGGCCTCTGCGCCGCCCCCAACCGGCCCCATCTCGAGCCCCCAGCCTGAGCTCGCGGAGCCATCCGTCGTGCTGCGGCCGTACGGGTTGTTGTTCAGCAGCTGCAGGATACTGCGGTCCGACATGCTGGACATCGCAAGCTCCGGGTCCATCAGCGTGCCGCGGTCGAAGCGGTACGCCAGCCGCTCCACGCTCTGCGTCGTGCCGCAGAGGTCGGTGTAGTAGTGAGAGCTGAGCTCCGTCTGCAGGTCGGAGAGGACCTGCACGACTTGCTCGAACGTCGGGCGGTCGGCGGGCGTCTGCGAGAGGCACGCGGCCGTCAGCAGCACGTAGCCGAGGGGCGTCGACGCTGGGAACCGGCCGAGCTTCGGGTGCGGCCCGGCGTCCGCCTCGAGCCGCGCGTCCTGCGCCACGTACATCGTCCTGCACGCCGCAGCTGTCAGGCGCTGGTGCGTGTGCGCCGCACACGATGCACTCCAACGCGGCAATGCGTGGGTTCTGCCGGGCCGGGTACTGCGGTGAGGCCACGGCACAGCATGCAACGCATGCACTGCATGCGGGGGGAGGAGGGCCGCACCACATCATCGCGCCGAAGGAGTACACTTGGGATGCCGGGCCCGCGAGCTCGGAGCGGTGGCGCTCTGGCGACCAGTACGCGTGTGAGCCTGCATGCGTGCGCCCGCAGTTGCTGCTCACGCCAGGCGACCAGTATGCAGGTGAGCCGTGCGGAACGCGTGTTCAGCGTCACCGAGGCCCCACATCATGGGACGCGTCAGAGTTTCGTCGGCGCGAGGCTGGGGCCACAGATGCATGTGCGGGCAAAAATGCCGGGTGCGCTGGTGGCAGGTGCACACGGAGGGGAGGGGGGCCGCACCGTGGCCACCGCCGGTGGGCATGATGCAGCCGCCGGTGGGGAGGCAGGTCCAGCCAAAGTTGGAGAGCTTGACCTTGCACGCGCCGGAGGTGAGTGCGAGGGCGGCATCGCGAGTGAGCGGCGCCCACGGCGCGTTGCGCGACGCGTCCATCTGCTGCTGCTCGGTGGAGTCGCCCAGCTGAAGCAGGACGTGGCTCGGGTCGAGGTCGCCGTTGACGAGGCGCAGGCGGTGCAGGTGCACCATGCCGCTCGCGATGTGGCGCAGAATCGTCATCACGCGCGCCACGTGCAGGCCTCCCGTCGGCGTCGACAGCCACCCGCCCTCCATCAGCCCTGCCAGCGTGCCGCCGAGGCACAGCTCCTGCAGCACGAGCCCCCTGACTCTCCGGCCACAGGGCGCCAGATGCAGAGTTCATGCACAGGATCACTGGACCCCCAGGCGGGGGTGCGCAATGGGGCTGGCCGCATTGCGGAGGAGCATGCGGCAGCGCAGGGTGGTGGTGAGGGGCACGCCTGCACGAGGCGCAGCCGGTACACTGTCCTGTCGCCGCGCTCCTCCTGGTTGACCTCGTGCACAAACGTGCTGATGACGTGGGGGTGCGAGATGTTCTGCGCGACCGCCCCCGCAAACATCGGCGCAGCGCCGCCGTTGCTTTCGCCGTGCGGCGCCTCAAACTCGAACGTCTGCACCGTGGCCGGCACGCCCTTCCAGCAGGCGCGCTGCATGCCGGGGGTGATGGCGCTCATCGTCTCCAGAACATCCATGTGGCTCGCGGGAATGTGCCCTGAGCGCGTCGTGGTGAGGAAGCCGTCAGCGCTCGCATTGGTCACGTCCGCGCCAACCGAACGCATGAGCTGCATCTGTCGCATCGTCTGGCTTCCTGCGCTGTCGAAGCGCACGTCCGGCGCGTCGGGGTCGGAGCGGAGCGATGTGCAGATCGCCGAGAGGTCGTCGCCAGCGGATAGCGGCGCGCTTGACAGTGCGGGACCGGACAGCGGCGCGATGTCATACCCGCCACCGCTGGACACGCGACGCGACATAGCCATGCCCTCGCTCCTGCGCTCAGCAACACGCCGTCACACGGCCATACGCGCATGCAGCCCCACGCTACAGGCAGCCCAAGTGCACAACAAGGCGGCTACAGGGGGAGGGAGCGCACAGGTGCATGATGTCTGAAGGGTAGGCATCCCCGGCAGAGCGGATGTGGGGCTCGGATTGCGGAGGCTGGTGGCGCTCGCGAGCACTGTTTGTGTAGAGCGGCGCCGGTGTCGGCTGCTCCGGCGCAAGGGTCAGCTCCAGCGGAGTCTTGGATCGAGATCCGTCGGAGCGCAGCACCGCGCCGGAGGGGTACGACCCCGAGCTACACACAAGCAACCCCACACGGTCGGGCCCACTCTTCTAGCGCCGTCGCACGAGCAGGGGAGGGTCAGGAGAGTCAGCCACGGGGCGCACCTCGGGGTGAGCTTGTCGAACTCTGCTTCTTTGAACACGCTGTGCTGCGTGCTGCCGGACGACTTTGGCGATGACGCGGCATCCGGCTCCGGCGCAAAGGCGTGCTTGTACGTCTTCAGCCGCCGCCATGGCCGGCACAGCGTGAGGCACAGGCACAGCACGGCCGCCGCCACTCCCACTGCACCGGCAGCCCCGTTATGATCGTGTCCTGCCAGCGCAGCACACAACATGCACAGCACGCCGGTGCCGAGCACAGCAGTGTGACCACCGATCGCCTCGGATGCGCACATGTGTTGATGCTGTCAACTCGACAGAGTGGGGAGTGCGCCTGCTGAGGGCTGGCCGTGGCATGTGCTGGGGAAGCGCACCGGAGGCGATGGTGGCAACGAGCCACACGGGCAGCAGGGAGCCGTCGCTGGTCTGAGCGCGGTTGAGGCACTCGAGGTCGGCAAGTGCGCCGGGGTCCTCCGCGCACTGCATGGTTACGTTGCGCATCGCGTCGGCATTGTACTCTGAGGTCGCGCCCGGCCCGGAGTTGTCGACGGTGGCCGCCAGGTGCAGCCCGCCGTCCGGGGCCGTCAGCCGCAGCAGCCGCTCGAACGTTGAGCCCCGCGGCAGCTCCTGCGCGCAGCTCCGGGACTCGGCACGCTGGTGGACACGCACGCGGCACCGCGGACGCAACCGAGGCGACACACCCGGCGCGGTGGCGCATGTACGGGGGCGCATGTACGCATGTACGGGGGATGTACGGGGGATGGAGAGGGGGCGCATGTACGCATGTACGGCGCATGTACGGGGGATGGAGAGGGGGCGCATGTACGCATGTACGAGGGATGTACGGGGGATGGAGAGGGGGCGCATGTACGCATGTACGGGGGATGTACGGGGGATGGAGAGGTGCCGCTGCAGCCGGCAGAGCCGATGCAGCGCGGTGCACAGGCAGACGTGACAAGGCTACAGTCGGCGACAAGCAGCAGAGCGAAGTACGGATGTGGAGTAGCACGCTGAGGGGGCTCGAGAGGGGGGGTGAGGAGGGGGGTCGCACATCGCAGCCGAGGAGCATGCGGGTGTCCGAGTACTGAGACACGGCGGCGATGCTGTTGTTATTGTCCACTGTTGATACGAAGATGCAGTCATAGATATCTGCACAGGCACGCTCGCTGCTTTGCACGTGGCAGGCAGCCCTCTGTGGTGGCCGTCACCGGCGCACGAGGGCGCAATTCAGGCGAGATCGGCAGGCATAGTGGAACCGGCAGCACGAGGCGGGAGGGGACAGCAGTGGGCACTGGACGCGGGGTTGTGGGGCGCTGCAAAAAAAACGTGTGGCATTCGATACGGATGGCAGCCGCAGTGGTTGTATCGCACCCAGGAAGCTTTCACGGGTGGGGGGCGGGCGGTTTCGGGACGAGCTTGACACGATCGAGCCCTGGCAGTCGATGATGGTCCGAGTGCCTGGAGGCGGCATCAGGTGCCGGTCACCTATGTCGAGCAGCTGCGGGCCCGCGGGCAAGCGGACGTGGCGCAACGGGATCGGGGCGGTGTTGATATATTCCACGAGGTACTCGCTGTCTTTGATGTCCACATACTCTTGCGAAGGCGGCGCCGGCCAGATGCGAGGGGACGGCACAAGAGTTGTGACGCAGTCTGTGTTGACGATGGGACTGGCCTCGAGGACGTCCGCGGACTGCTGCTGCTGTAGGCCGCGGGAGGGAGCGACGATGTCCCTCGCGGCATCCATGTTTCGGCTGAGACGCGTCATCGTGTGTCTGCAAAATAAGTGGCGTGTCAGCAGCACTTCTTCGTGCACGCACACGGCTGCGGTATGCCGGTGGTTGCTGCAACGCGGGTACAGCAGTCGCGTTGCCGTGCGAAAGGTGCTACAACGTGGTCTCTTCAGTGCAGGCAGCTACTGCAGTGGAACTGGGCGATATCAAGTATAAAGCGGAGGCTGCGGCGTGTGGACGACAGTATGTGAGCTGGTCGGCATGTATGGCTGATCAGCAACGTCAGCGCAGCAACGCAGCGCAGCCCGGAAACACCTCAACGGGAACACGGTCGCCGACGTGTTCCTGAGAACGGCATCGTGACGTCTAAGGCTATTGCAGGAGTGACAAGGACAGTGACACACTGTAGCAGCAGTGACACACTGTTGCAGCAGTGAGTAGGCCACTCAAGGCACCTGACACCAGCGACTATCCGTAGAAGCATAACGTGGACGAGCCACGCGGGACAGCATTTCCTTCCGTGCTGGTGCTTGCGTATGTGACTTGTCCAGCGTAAAACGCTGACAGGAGGTCCCGATACGGACGTTATGAATCGCAACTCAAGTTTGACGCGTCCAGGACACGAACCTAATAACGTGCTGAATTAGCCACGAGAACTTCTTCAACAGGTTGCCACACCTGACTTCGTCGGGGCAGGTACTACACAACCTGAACAAACGTTCGCAGAACACATGGCAATCACGATCTGTCAGCATCAATCAGTGCGACAGTCAGCATCTAGGTGGTTGAAAACGCTTGAACGTCAAAGGCGGAGGTTCAGGTTGAACAATGCCTAGCCTGAGGAGAATCGGCCGGCTGTCGCGGCAGGCTCGGCGTCGACCAAGGCGTGCGCCTTGCCCGTTACCCAGCGAACTTGCGCCGCGACCTAAAGAATACTGTCTACGGTGCATACCTAACAAAGCGAACGGCAGCAGCCAGATCTGCAGGAGGCAAGAGTGTGCCTGTGGCACAGTCATCAAGGCGAGGTGTGCCGAGCGCACCGTCCTGAACTGTGTCGACCAATGTTCACCAGTAACGGAGCAGGACTGTAGTCTGCTGATCTATGCCCATTCCTAGTGCAGCAGTATCAAAGAGTCACAGAGCAGCCCCTTCGTCTGAGGCTTGGCTTGGACAGCAGCTGCGGAAACGCTGAAGCTGACACCGACGTCCACTCAAAAGCGGGTTCCAACCAATCCGAGCAGTGCCGCTCGCAACATAAAATATCTAGACTAGCAACAACAAAATCCCGCGGTGTGTACGTTGGGTTGCAAAACAGCGCGTGTGCGAAGCACTACGACGCTGTCAAAGCACCCAAATGCTCTTATGGCACGCAAACCTCGTAGCATATGCATGTCAGCGATGAACGTTCTACCTGCATACGCGTGGTTGCGTGTGTGATATCCTGCCCTCAGCGTTTCTCTGATGATCCGTCATTGCGGGTCTGCTGGGCGAGTTTACGCCAGTCGGAGGCGAATTTGCGATCCCGACAAACAACGCGGCGCGACATTGAGCGCATGGCGGCTGTTCGTACAAGCGCTCAACGCAAGCATGACGCACATCCAGGCAGCAAGGACAAGCATGCGCAGCTGGAACATGCACAACAAAATAAGCAGTTGATCAATGCCGAGGTACGGCAGAGTGTTGTGGACGCGGACGATGGTGTGTGCTGTCGGTGCTGCTTCACAATCGAAGAATGATAGATCTATTGATCACGGATCCGGAGCTCGAGGTGCGGCCTTTCGCGCGTGTACGGCCACCCGTGCCGTGGCATTTCCAACTGCGTATGACCGCCCGTCTAAGGCTTACAAATTCCACCTTACAGCGAACAGCATTGGATGATGCCTCTACCACTTGCGGCAATCAAGTGACGTGTTCTGGGGGAATCATTGATCAGGTCAAAGCACATACAGAGAATCGACGCAACATGCATATACACGTACGCTGGTACAAGCGAGGTCAGCATTTGATGAGCACTGCAGCCGACTATCCCTCCGCATAACCGCACCTCGAGCATTAAAACGTCCCGGAAGTCGGCCGATGGCACGGGGCATCTCCTGCGGTGCGCGTGCCGTGAAATCCACAGCTGCTGGCAAGCGATCACGGCAATTGCCTCTGCACCGAAGTCTCACGTTGTGACACAGATGTATCAGAATTCATTGCGCGGCAGGTCCGAGCTCCCGAGCGGCCGAGGGCAGCGAGTTCTGAATCATTGGACACCGCGCGGTCCTTCGTCATGACTTATGACGGATGCCACCGGCGTCGCACCTGTGCACGCACGACGTCAGTGGACTCGTCCATCATTGATCTTGTCCACCAAGATGGACGCATCGTGTGGTGCTCGCCCATGGACGCACCTGTCAAGTGCCGCTCTCCGCCACTTCGCGCAAACATGCATCCTAAAACCTGCATCGCCCGTGTGCCGAATTGTACAATGTGGCCCGGACACGCCTGATGTACATCAGGGGGCTCAGGGTGAGGGCTTATTTTATAAGCTTGCAAATCTTAATGTCGGGGGCGAAATTACAAAGCACGGCTGCATGCGCGGGATGCATGTGCGCTGAGCGTGCACGTCAGCATGCATTGGGAAATCCGTCTTGCGCGACGACCGGGGTCCGGCTTATCACATAGCCTTACCAAGCCATTCACTGGTTGATAGTGCAATGATGTCATCGCGACCGTTCAGGCAGGTGTTGTCCTGGCGAGATTGAGGTCACCATGAGTTTACGATGCACTATACGTGGTAAACGTGTTCAGAGGGGTACAGCGCGTGCTCTGTACCGCAAAGCCAGGCCTGCTTCTCAGCGTGATACCTGTGGCAGCTCTGACCATCGGCATGTGCCACAGTGGCCTCGGCCGGGGGCCAGCCTGATGGGACGTGAAAAGCCTGAACTGCCCAACGAAGTGCCTGCCAGAGATGAGATCCAATTCTGAGACCAGATCAGACACTCCATTAAATTGAGTCGCCACCTGACAGTCAGCCTGCTTTACATTGCTCCACATCCACTAGCAGGGACACGCAACAACTGTCTCTTGCATCTGGTCCGTGTTGCAAGTAGCTGTGGTCACGATCCTGCACCCCACGGTTGGCACAGACGATTTCCCAGCAGGCACAGACGATTTCCCAGCAGTCGAATGAAAATCTGCCCTCCTAAAAGGTGATCTGTGGCAGGTGACAATCGTTCTCGTACGGGTGACGACAGAAAAGGTATGTTACAACGAGCAATCTTTGACTGGAGGAACGACACGTGCACTGCCTCGTGCACTGTGTGGATAGGCTGCAGCTGCATGGTGCAACACATTGTGACTGTTGCTGCCCTGCTTGTGCAGCCTGGCAGCACAGGCACATCATGCGGCGCCGGTGATCAACTTGCCCGGGACCCGCGTCGGGACAGAACAAAGGACTGATACCAGGGGTCACGCCGGATATGAGTCGCTCCCACGCGGGTAGCGGCCACGGCCCACGTTGGGGCGGAAGTAACGGAAGCATCGCACCCAGTGGGGTCTACGACGGCGCCCTCCCATGCACGATGGCCATGTGGGCGTCTCTGGGCACACACGCCACGACCGAGATGCCGGCCGCACCGTGACTCCGGATGCAAAAGGCATGCTATGGCGCAGACCCACGGCGATCTGCGGAGTTCACACCTGCTGTCCGGGACCAGCAGACACAAGCTCGCTTGGACGACCAGGAGTGCCCCCCCAGCCACGCCATGCACGGCCGATTCGGTAGGGACACAGTAATCTGGCTGGCTGCCAGCTGGCCTAGCACAGGGACCTCGCAATCTGGTGCAGACGCGCGCCATGCCTGTTGACTGGTATATGGGCCTAGTCACGGTCGCTGAGACGGGATGCTCGGGATTACATTCGGGTGTCACGAGATACCGACCCCAGCATCAGATTCATGGCGTTGTATAGCACCGGCGCCACTTTCGCGCAGACCCACCACTCCACCCACTGCACTTCATCAATGGCAGCGCGGCGGCCTCCTGCACACAGGGGGAACCGCAATGGTGCAAGGCGCGCGCGAGCCACGCTGATCGTGCGGTGCGCCCTTGCGGTGGCCCCAGCAGAGTCACGATCACCGCTACACTGCCTGGTCACGGCGAATCACAAAGCATCGTGCTTGGAGACATGTGCACCATGCTTGGAAAAAATGCCGATACCAGTAGTGGAAACTGAGAACCGCTGTGTTGTCAAGAGCCCACGCGTGCTTGCTGGCCCGGCTGCCGTCTGCTGCTGGTGGCGCAGGCACCGCAGTGGTGAGCAGTTGTGTGCGCTCTCACAACAGGAGCACACCAGTGCACACCAGTGCTGCTTTTCGGCCCAGTGGTCGGAGGACGCTATAAAAGCTGACCCCTTCTTCGGAAGGTCTTGGGTTCGATTCCGCGTGCCCCCCTGGG
>JAUMHO010000008.1:1327234-1392246 GCA_032360965.1 Ulva armoricana
CCGGTTATCCGGAGATGTCAAAGTCCTTGTAGGATATGGCGAGTAAGTGTCACATTTACATTTACATTTACATTTTACACCTCGTGCGGCGATGGCCTGAAGGCCGGCTGTGAGCCCGTGAGCTTCGCGGCTTGCAGGCTGCGCTGGTGGCGGCTGTGCAGCACTCGGGGGAGCTGCTGCTGTTGTGCTGAACGCATGGGTGCCAGTCCCATGCATGGTGGGCCAGTCAGGGCATGCCTCTGGACACTTGGTCATGCGTTTGGCGTCACCTGGTCCGGATGACTGCGGTCCACCAAACTACCACTATTCACACAGGCAAAACAGGCAATCACCCCTGTCGTGCACACGTCCTGCAACCGACCATGCTTCCACGGTATCTTTGCACAACGCAGCAGCTGCGCAGGCGGCCATGCACAGGCGGGCTCACACCACTGTCTTTGGGAGGACACCGCTCACGGTGGTGCACCACGTGGCGCAGCCGGGGGGCAGCTCCGCATGCCCCGCGCAGCTGTGTTCCCGATGGGCACGCGTGCTGGAATGGCGGCCGTGGAGGCCTCCTGTGTGACCGCTTGGCTCGGCAGTGTTTCTGCCACTGGTTCCATGCATGACTACATGCCACTCATCAGCCCACACCCCTGCACCACCACCCCCTGCCACTGCCGCATGCCGGAGTCCAGTAAGCCGGTGTCTCAGACATTGCGAGGATGAGCTTGCCGGCGGTTGAAGTGGAGGACGGGGCCATCGTGTAAGGCAAAGAGGAGCGTCTCGCCACCGACGCCGCACATGTGCGGCTTGCGCATCCTGGGCGGCTTTGTGCATGTCTGCCAGGTACGAGACCTGCCATGGGCAGTTCGCAGTTCACACCGGGCCACTGCATGGGCTGCGAACGGCAGTGCAGGTCCTCCAGTGCATGGGGTTGAGGCTGCTCATGCGTACCACGCGCCCAGGTGCTGGCTCCGCCTGTAGACACAACTCCACCCCACGACCCCACGAACAAGTCACAGCTATCTGCACACGCATAACTCAACAGCCATGCCAGCAGCCAAACGAAACAGCGCAAGGAGCCTAATGCGAAAGGTCAACACTGATCCTTGCTCTTGAACGCTGCTGGCCACGTCTGGATGCTGCGAGCCAGGACTGGCGCGTCAACGTTTACGGGAAGTTTGTTGGAGATCACTGTATACCGCGTTTGTACGCCCTGATAGTATGGCTTGGCAATGATACTTGACGCTATGTAGATATTACGTGTCGTAACTCGGCTCTGCAGTACGCGTGGGGGCACAATGCGCGTTGGCTACGGCTGGCCTAAGGTGCGTCGCAGTGTCTCCAATCGGTCCAAAACCGGCTGGTCACCTCTTCTGGCATGTTTCCTGTCTATACGCGATCGCTTATTCCATGGTTTCTATACACAGGTCATCAGCACTGTCCCTGATGAGTCCGAGGCAGAAGCGTCAAGCCACTTGGGCGAGATCGTCGGCATCTCTTCAGTAGACGACTACATTGTTGTTGCTTTTGAGACCGAACTACAGCTATGGAGTGCGAAGAAGGCACGTTCTGTTCCTGAATAGCGCTGTCTCCCCTTGGCTATCTGCCCAAACGTGGTGCCTGCGTCAGGCAGTCAGGCCTGCAGATGTAAAGGTAGTCTGTTACACCCGTGATCCAATGAGTGGAGTGTGTATCCTGGTAACTGCCAGCACCTGGCGTGCAGCATCGCCTGCGCCTTGCCTGCTTCACACATGCACCCGAGGCGCTGGAGACAGAAGGCCACAATGCAAAGCTGACCACCTCACCTTCAACTCAGCGGATCGCGGTGTGCACCACAAAGCAGTGCATCCATCTTTACCGCCCACAACCCTCCTCGAAGCCAACCATGCTGCCCCCGTCCCTGCACCACCTCATGCCAGCCATCAACCCGGCTGACCTCGTCCTCACCCACTCCATTAACATCTCCGAGTCAGGCCATCCGTCTGCAATCGCGTCAGGTGCGTGCCTGTGCCCACTGCCACCTCCGCTCCTGCAATAGCTGTGCAGCATGACCCCACGGGAAGCACGGGTTCAGAGCACTGCCGGTGCAGACGCGCACGGAGTCACCATTGCGCTCCAGTCCGGCGACACGCTGCAGCTGACATGGACGGGCCACGTCCGCACCGCGCCCGGCCTGTGCCCCCCGGCCGCTCCCGGCCACACACCCGGAAGTAGCCCCAGAGGCGCAGCAGCAGCAGCCCACATCACGCAGATCATCGCGCAGCCGGACTGCCTGGACGCTGCGCTCGTGTACTCTGACGGATCCGCGGCGCATTGCATCTGCGATGCCAATGCGCACTCGCCGCTCATGCATGCCGTGCACGCCCGGTGGCTTGTGGAGCCCGGCGGCGGCGCGCTGTGCGGCGCGGTCGGCGCGCGTGCGCAGTCGATCGCGATCGGCTGCGCCGACGGTGTCACGCGCGTGTGGGCGGCCACAGGCGCCGCCGAAACGGTGCCACGGGAGCTGTCCCTGGCCGACTGGGGCCACGGGGTGGAGTCCACCGGCGCTGTCGCATGTGTCGTGTGGACACCAGATAGTGAGGCGCGCACCTGTTCGCCACCCGCTCTGCTCTTCCTTGCCGCCCAGGCTGCTCTGCAGCGAGGCCTCTTGTCCAAACAGAATGACCTGGGTGGATCTGACTGACTGACGAGGCGGCCATGCGCAGCGTGATGGCGTGGTGATGCATGCAGGCCCTGGCGGTGGGGTATGAGCGGCAGGGGTTTGCCGTGTGGACGGCGTCCGGCTGCCGCGTCATGTCGTCGCTGCGGCACGTGCCGCAGAGCAGCCTCCACTCGGACGCGTTTTCCGCGTTTGGCCGCGGCGGGGTGGCCGCAATCGCGTGGGACGCGAGCGCGCTGCGCCTGGTGGCGTGCGAGCGTGGGCAGCCGTGGCAGCTGCTGGAGATGCAGTTTGTGAGACCCGCGGGCGTCGTGTCGCACCTTGCGCTGCCGGGTGAGCGCCGGGGGCCCGAGGCGCCCGGGGGGGGCTCAGGGGACGAGGTCCACGTCCTGCAGGCGGACGACCGGCTGCTGTTCGTCACTGAGACCCTCCAGTGCGTTGCCCCGCTTCCTCCTCCCTCCGTGTCGATGCCTTGCCGGCGTGTGTGCACGGGTTGGCCTCATGCATGCGTGTGGCGTACCTCGACTGTCACCGTGCGAGGGGCTTGCGGCCGCGTGCGTGTGACTGCAACCCCACAGAGCGAGGCCTGCGCTGGCCGAGGCTGTGCCCGACCCTCAGCAGCCGCACTGGCATTGCTCAGCCCAGTCTGGCGGCAAACGCTTGGGTGTGCCCATGCGTGTACACCGCTGTGTGCGTGCACAGAAACATGCCCCAGCCTGACCCATGCGCTCCGGTGCTGCCAATCGGGTGCGCCATCCATGCGTCGCGTGCATGGACGGCAAGCACCCGGCATGCGGCCTCCTGGCTCCAAGCCTGCCTGTCTATGGCACATGTGCATGCCGCATCTGCTCCGTCGGGTGCATAGGCAGACGCGCTGTGCAGGCGGCCGCACGCGACGTCGGCGGGGGGCCGGGGGGGCCTGTCCGTGCACCACTCGCTGCTGCCGCACTCGTACGTCTCGGCATGCTGGCCGGTGCGCACCGTCAGCGTGGCTGCAGGTGCGCTCGACATCGCCGTTGCCGGCCGGCGCGGCTTCGTGCTGCTCGACCGCCGCAGCGGCCGGTGGCGCGTGTTTGGGGACGTCCGGCAGGAGCGCCGGTTCATTGCTCTGCGCCTAGCGTGGCTCGCCGGCGCCGTCGTCGCGTGCCAGCAGGCCGCACCCCCGGAGGCACGAGCCGACGGCGGCCTGCCCGAGCCAGCGGACAGCGGTTGCAAGGTCGTCATCTACTCCCGCTTCTTCCTTGACGCCTCCACAGTTCTCGCCGAGATGCCACTGCTGCAGGCACGCCCCCTGCGCTCACACCCCCCCGGCATGTCGAGCGGTTCCAGCATGTCCCCTCCTTGCCACCCATCTCCCGGCGTGTTGCCCCTGTCTTCAGCCCACGTTGCTGATCGCCGAAACGTGTGCCTCGTCAGCATGCATCCGGCGACGGTCATCAAACGTCCACACCTTACCGACGCAGCAACAGCCCGTAGTGCGTGACTCATCATGCATGGTGCTTCTGTGTAGTGACCCTGCAGTGGCTGCCAGCGAGGTGGTCGACACATCCCTCAGTTCCACGACTGCATGCGGCCAGCCCCTGGCGAATGTGCACCTGGATGCGGACTCCTCCGCGGCTCTGCTTCCATGCCACCCGCGGTGTGCTGTGCAGCATACACGACCTCCCAACGTGTGCGTCGCGAGGGTCAGTGGTCACCGTGGCGGACTGTGCTGCAGGCGCCGATGGCGATGGACACGCAGCAGGGCCACCTGCTGCTGGCGTTTGCCCCGCTGCAGCTGCTGCAGGTGCGCGTCGATGTCCACGGCCGCATCCGGCCGTCACACACCCCCAAGGCCACCCTGACGACTGTGCGCGAGCTGAACTTGCTGTCGCTTCCGCGGCCGATCATCGCCGCCGCGCTCATTGCGAACCGCTTCTCCACCGCGACCTCGTCTGGGAATCTTCCGGAGGCTGCCTCGCTGGACCGATGGGGCTCGCTGCAGCGGCAGAACACACGCCTCACCAGCGAGCCAATGAGTCCGCACGACGCACATGGCACGTTCTGGGTGGGCCGGGATGGAGCGGAGCAAGGCAGCAGTGCGCAGGTGGGGCTGGAGACGGACGCTGCGGCAGCGCAGCGCGGCAGCCTCGACACGTGGCTCGATGACTGGCGGGCGGCGGCGCCGTCGCACTGCCTCGTGCTGCGCTGGGGCGGCCTGCTGACGCTGATAGATCTGGACACCGGCGTGGAGACACACCTGTTCGAGGTGTGCTCGCTGCGCCCCTATGGCCAACCAATGCCCCCGTGCCGGCGGTGCCGCCGTCGGTCGCACGGCCGGATGGGGAAACGTGTGCGGACTCCCTCCCCCATGCTGCGGCTTGCTGCTGGGAGGGCGTGACTGCACGCTTGCCGGTCGGGTCACCCTCCGGCCGCTGTAGGCCTGCGGCCCCGTCTTTGAAACGCCGTGTACACTGTCCGTGTGCAGCTCTGTGATTGCAGCCCGCGGGCCGGTGCAGGAGGTGGAGAGCGTGTGGCTGTGCCCCTGGCTATCAGAGGGCCCCTTCCGGAGCACCAGCGCGCTCTGGGCCGCGTCTGGCGGCTTCAACAGCCTGGAGATGCCCAACTCGCCGCCAGCAATCGGGAGCCTCGCGT
Organism: Ulva armoricana; assembly: GCA_032360965.1. Lineage (NCBI taxonomy): Eukaryota > Viridiplantae > Chlorophyta > Ulvophyceae > Ulvales > Ulvaceae > Ulva > Ulva armoricana. The sequence goes on from JAUMHO010000008.1 coordinate 1,332,513, forward strand.
CCGCCGACATGCCGCTGCTCGGGCCGGCGACCCGCTCCGGGCCGCTCTCGCCGCGCTCGATGCGCCGTGCGACCACGCTGCGTCGCGGCGGCGGCAGCACTCGCATCGAGATGCCGTGGTGGATCTACAGCTCGCGCGGCATGCAGCTGCTCTTCCCGTCAACGCTCGCACGCCTGCCGGCGGGCGCGTCGGCGCTGGCAGCGCGAGGCACTGCCGCCGCCGGCGCGCCGCACATGCACCTCGACCAGGAGCTGCAATTCGATCGCGAGGTATTTCCGATTGGAGTGTCGCTTGCCGACGCCGCCATCATCGGCGTGTCGCAGCGACTGCACCGGGCGCCGTACGCTGTGCCCCGGCCGCCGCTTCGCGCCCGCAAGGTCTGCCCCAGCCATCCACACCCCCACGCCACGCCTGTGCCACTCCATTGCACGTTTCTGTGGCCACCCGGCGCTGACGGTGCTGCACACTTCTCGACATGCATGCAGCTCCTCTCAGGCGGCCTGTGGCCAGGTTTGCCTCAGCGGCCCCCACACTGCTGCATCTGCTGGCGGTGTGGCACATGCATGTGTATGCTTGCCTATGCTGCTCTCCTATGGGGCTCTCTCTGGCACATTATATCCCGCGTCCAGCAGCAGGCGGCAGCACTGGAGCGCCTGTGCGCACGCATGACCGCCGAGGCAGCTGTCACAGCACGGAGCATGCTGGCCTACCAGCCGTGTGAAAGCCGCCTGATGATCGAGCACCGTGCGCCGTGACAGTGGGAGGGTGCTGCAGTCGTCGGACCAGGTGGACGGCCGCGCGGGCGGCGGGGACGACCAGCCGCACACGTTCTGCTTGGTGCCGGTGCCCCAGAGCCAGCCCGTGCTGCCGTGCCTGCTGCGGCGGCAGCTGCAGCACGCGCACTTCCGCAGCGCGCGCCGCCTTGCACGGCTGCACCAGCACGGACCCCACTTCTCGCGCTCCCTGGAGTGGCTCCTCTTCACCGCCCTCGAGTACGACTACACCGAGGGCGACGTTGAGAGTGTGGCCTCAGGTGTGCCCCCCTGCATCTCTCCCACGCCTTGCTCAGCCTGGACCATTGGCACGGTTGTTACGGCCAGTGGACTTGCTGCAGCTCAGGCATTCCCGGTGTGCCTGAACGCCCAAGCCGTAGCCGCTTGTTGCTTGTCGGCATGCCTCCAGCCCCTGGAACAGGATCCAAACAGAGCCACCTGTTGTCAGCATGGGCGCCTGTGTGACGTAGCACGCATGCTGCATGCTGTTGTGTGCAAAGATCACCTCGGCGCCGTTCGCTGAGCGATGGCCCGCACCGTTGTGGGCTTGGTGCGAGAACAGGCACATCAGCGCCGCGGTGCGGGTGCAGGCGCGTGCGACGACGACGACGACGACGACAACGGCGACGCGGCGGTGCGGCCCGCGCTACTGCGGGCTGCATTTGACCTCATCCGCTGCTTCCCACAGTGGCGCGACGTCGTCGTGAATGTCAGCCGCAAAACCGATGCCGTCATGTGGCCGCTCCTCTTTGCCGTCGTTGGCAAGCCCAGCACGCTCCTCCAGCAGCTCCTGCGCGCCGGCCAGGTGCGCCCCGCCTGCCCCGCACGCTCCCACTCCACCCCTGATGTGGCCGCTGGCAAGCCGCACGCTGTCAGTGCTTGCTGGCCTCTGGCGTCTGTTGAGATCCATGCTATCTGGTGGCCCCAGCAGGCTGCACTCAACACGCCGCCGCCCAAGCACGGGAAGTGTCGGTTGCATGCTCAGGCATAGCGCCCGTGCGGCTGCCAGAGGTGTAGTCGCGGCTGCGCAGCCCCATGACGGACCGCGCCGTTGATGATCGGGCGGCTGCGGCGCAGGTGCACACGGCATCATGCATGCTCGTGGTGGTCGACTCTGTCGAGGGCCCCGAGGCGGCACACGCGCTCGCGATCGCGCTTGTGGAGGCCGCCATGCAGTCCTTCCTCGCGGACCTCGCCGCGGAGCTGCTGCGCTTCCTCGACCCCGCCGGAGACGCCGACCGGGACGCGTTCCTCGACCCTCCGGGAGCACCCCCAGGCATGCCGCACCTCCATGCCTGCATCGACCCTCTGGCCGCGCGGCCCCGTGGCAGCTTCTGTGTGCATCTGTGGCAGCAAGCAGTGGTTGTGGTGCAGGGGCCATGAGCGATGCAGCCAGGCACCACGCCATCGGCCCCGACGGGCTGCTTGGTGACACGCCCAGCACGGTGCGGCCACCTCCGGCGCCCGGCGCAGCAGGAAGCGCGCAGCAGGCGCTGCTGGCGGACCGGTCGCGGCTGCTGCAGAGCGAGGCCAGCGCCGCCGACACCGCGGGCGCGCCGGTCACGCCGCCGGTGCTCGGCGGCCCCGCTGTGGCAGCGCCAGGGCAGCGCAGCTGGCTCTCCTTCTTTTTCGGGGGTCAGCCGGCACAGCGTGACGGCAGCGGCGAGCTCGCCCCTGATCACACCGGCGTCGCAGTTGCACACCAGAACGGTAGGCTTGGCGCCAGCACAGCAGCCGCCCAAGTGCACCAACATGAAGCAGCTGCTGCGGAGGTCGTGCTGGTGTGTTCCGCTGCCACCTGGAGCTTTCTTGACCACTCTCTTGACTGGCGATGCCTCCACTGTCACGTGGTGCCCTGCGTTCCTCTGCAGCGATGCTGCTCGGGCTGTGCTTCCGTGTCACGACACCATGCGGTGTTGCCCTGTGGGGCGTCACATCGGCCTGTGTGGGGCTGTGATGGCAGAATGGACACCCGTGGCGGAGTGGACGTATGTGTGAAGGGATACCCAGACGGGACGTCCGCTGCACGAGGCTGGCGTGGCCGCCACAGGACGCACACGGTGCTGCGGTGCTGTGATGGCATCTGCAGACACTCTCCACCTGCATCGTTGGACGACCTGTGTCGCGGGCCGAGCTGAGCACATCTGCTGGTCTGCAGGGCGGTGAGGTGCACGGGGCAGAGGGGGGGGTAGGCGGCAGGCGGCAAGCAGACGTCAGTGCGGCCGTGGCCACGGCGGCGCGGCGGCTGATTGCGGAGTATGCATGGACGTGGCTGGCAGGCGGCCACCTCCTACGGCTCGCGGACCTGCAGCGGGCGCTTGCGCTCGTGCCGTGCTCCCTCGCAGCGCTCATGCAGACGTTCCCCGCCGGGGAACCTGCAGGGTTCTCAGCGGAGGACGTGATCGCGGCGGTGAAAGCGATACGCATGGAGGTGCCGGTGGATGAGCAGCCAGCGCTGCTGTCGACGGCGCACGACCTGCTGCTGCTCTTCCACTACATCTACGCGCCGCCCTGGCGGCTGGCGATGGCTGTGTGCCTGGACCAGCAGACACACCTGCAGCAGATGCGGCAGCGTGCGCCCAAGGTGTGGTCAGAGGTGCGGGCATGCATCGTAGCGGACGAGTCGCTGCGGGATCTGGCGGCCGTGATGCAGAATTGAGGGCATCAGGTGGTATCGTGGATATGACAAGCCCCAGCGGTGTGACTGCCGGCGGTTGTGAGTGACTGTTCAAATAAGCATGCCTGCGATTGGTGTAACTGTCCCGGAACTACAACGGCTTTCTAACTGGGTCACAGGTCTGCCCAGTCCGAAGCTTCTACTGCGGACTGACGCATGTGAACCCTCGGTGTACCTGGTACTTCATTCATCGGCCCGATATCGTGCCCCAGCCAGTATGACACCTCGAAAAACAGCCCGACAGAACCTCGGGTATCACGCCAACCCCAACCGGGCATCGGCCACAGCACCCCCACGCATAGGGGCGGAAGAAAAAGGAGCCTCCGACACGGTGACGTCGACCACCGAGGCCTCCCACGCAGGACCACCCGGGGCAGGGGAGCCAGACACCCACGCACGGACACGGGACCAGTACGGCGGGGGAGAGCGCACGTGCCCGGAGACAGACCAGGGACGTGCCCACGTGCGTGTGCAACGCAGGTCGCCGTGCCAATAACAACGTGAATGCAGAGCCGCCTTATGTGACTCGGCGTGCTCTGGCCTAAGGCACGCACAGGGTCCAGTAAGATAGGGACAGTACACGCAGACGCAACATCCTCGTCCTGGAGTCCACCCGGGAAGGAACGTCGCACAACTGCAGTGGCTACGTCGCTCACCCGACACCCTCTGCCAGCCAGGGATTAACTGCATTCCACACCAGTTCTGGAACTTGTTGGGATGCTTGTACCACTGTCGCTGCATCCAGGATCAGCATGTGACGAATCCGGTTTGATGCTCGACCCCTTTTCTCATATCGCACCGTGGCGACTGCGATACTATGCAAGGTCTATCAATGCAATGGATACGAATCTGTGGTCCACCATGCATTTCGGCTGGAATAACAGATTAGAAAACATCACAATATTAATGCCTCTTGAAATGGAGACTAGGACAATAGAGTGGTGGTGCAGAACAAGCGCAGTGTTCACAGGTCTGGCCACGGTCACACCACGGCTGCGAAAAAACGTACATCGTCAGAGCAGTATACCAAACACAAGGGATAGATCTATGCCCTTATATATCCCGGTATTGACATATACGGTGAGGATTGCGGGTACAATCACATCATCTAGTGTATTCATGCTGATGTACTTATCACCAATCATCTTCTCGCTTGAACCACTGTCAAGGTGTGTTTCATAGCTTGCCTGCATTGTAACAAGTGCATGTACGGAGAATTAAAATCCATGCACCATGTAAATTACTGCATAGCAGAATGTACTGATTTAGACATTGATCGCTTCCCCTAAACCTGGAATCCATCCACGCATGACTGATGAAAAGTTTGCCACGGTTTCTCACATCAGCTGGCAAGCACACACACACACTCACAACACACTCGCTACGAAAGTCACATCACTCACAACTCATACGACATAAGCCCCGGGCAGCCGTATCCGGCCGCCGCAGCCTACGCGTCTACGCATCCTCCTCTGTTGTGGGGGTGACTTCCTCGCCACGCTCACGGCGAGCTACGCGTGCCTTAATACGTGCTTTGCTCTCCTTGCGAGACAGCTTCTTCTTTGGTGCCTTCACCTTGATTGTGTTACCGAAGGCATCCGTGATCTCCTCCTGCCTCTTGAGCTCGATCTTCTCGCGGCGCTTGGTCAGGTCGTAAGCGGCACCCACCACCTTGCACCCACCATCCCCTACCAGCCATTCCTCTGGGCACACTGTCGATGTGAACTCGCGGTTGTGCGAGATGACAACCACACCGCCGTTGTACTCCTTGATCGCCTGTACACCACCCCGCCCTCAGATCTCAAGCACCCGTACACTGGTGACCGACGCACCCCACATCTACAGCCGCTGTTCCCGGCAGCAATGACCCACGCAACAAGTAGCCACAATTCCGCTACACACGAAGTGCACAGCGATGGGCGCATGGACAGAAATCATGGTACGCACCATGGCGAGGGCGCCGAGGGAGTCACGGTCGAGGAAGTTGGTGGGTTCATCCATGACGAGGATGTGGGGGTTATTCCACATGGCCGCGCCAAGAACGACCTTGACCTTCTGGCCGCCGGAGAGACCCTTCATGAGGGAGTGTGTAGAGAACTCGGGCTCAAGGCCGAGGTCGTCGAGGTGCTTCTCAATGGCCGCTGTTGTCAGCGGGCGTGTCAGGAGGCCGAGGCGGGCCGCTTCTTTGGAGTCCATCTCGTTGACTAGCTTCTGCACGCCGAGCAGCTCGAGCTGCTGGCGAGTCATCCACGAGTCGCAGTCGCTGGACATGTCCTTCCAGCGTACCTCGTACCTGCACGGCCGTGCACATTCCACCCCTGCCCAGCTGAACCAGCAGCATCTCCAATCTAATACACGGCAATTGATCACAGGTGCCATACAGTCATGAAGGTGAGACGGATACGCACTCGTAGCCGCCACCCTTGGCCTTGCGGCGGGAGACGAGCTTCTCAACGGCACGCTTGGAGCCGTCGTCCATCTTGATCTTCTCGTGCATCTTGGCGATCTCATCCTCAGTCATCGCGATGTGGCTCTTCTCCTGCTCCTCGCGGTCCTCGCCGCTGACATAGCGCCACTGGATGTACTGGTTGGGGGTCTTGTCGAGGTGCTTCTCAATGTGATGGAACGCATGCTGAGCGACATACGCGATGCGGCAGTTGGGGTGCCTCCACACGTTGCCCTCCATCGCCTCAAGCTCACCGGTGAGCACCTTGATGAGAGTGGACTTGCCAGCACCGTTGGCACCGATGCAGCCAACACGGGAGGACAGGGACACCTACACAGCCGCAGGGCACATTGCTGACCAGTGTGGCGCCGAGTAAAGACATAAGCACCCTTGAACACGCGCAGGCTGCTGCTGCAGGAGGGACAGACCTGGACGTTCACGTCGGTGAGCTGCGGCCTGGCAGCACCCGGGTAGGTGAAGTTCATGCCAGTCATCTTGAGGATGGCCTTGTCCTTGGTCTTGACACCCTCCAGGTATCCGGGCTCGGGGAATTTCCACGTGATGGTGGATTCCTCGAGGGAGTAGTAGCTGGCGGCCTCGGGCACCTGCTTGACGAACTCAGAGAGGTTGCCGCGGTACAGCTTGAGCTTGCGGTTCTCGTAGTGGATGATGTGCGTGCAAACTTTCTCGAGGAAGCCCGAATCGTGCGACACGATCATCGACGAGATCGAGGTCATCGAGCACAGGTAGTCCATCAGCCACTGCACATTGGCAACGTCGAGATGGTTGGTCGGCTCATCGAGGAGCAGAATGTCGGCCTTGAGGAGGATCGCGCGGGAGAGCGCGAGCTTCATCTTCCAGCCACCGGAGAGTGCGCCAACAGCACGGTCGAGGAGCTCCTCCGAGAAGCCAACAGCGCCAAGCTGCTCCTGCACCACGTCCTTGGTGACGCCCATGCTGGGCTCCTTCTCGGCAAACCAGTGCGCCAGGTACTCGAGGACGCTGAGCTCGACCTCGCTGTCGTCGAGGTCGTGCTCCACGTACACCGTCTTGAGCTCCTCTGGGGGAGGGAAGCCCTCGACCTGGCCGTTGGAGATGGCGCGCATGAGGGTGGACTTGCCGCAGCCGTTGGGGCCGCACAGGCCGTAGCGCTTGCCGCGCTTCAGGTGCAGGCCGGTGTTGTTGAGCAGGATCTTGGCACCGTACGCCAGCGAGAAGTCGCACTTGCAGAGGTCCTCGCCCTCCTCGTCGTCCTCCTTGTGCAGCTCCGCCTCCTGGCGCTCATCCTGCACGCATCGGGCAGATGAGCCACCATGTTGCCAAGATTGCAGTGTCAACCACACGGAGAGTGTCGGCCAGACGGCGCACAGACGGAGCAAACTGCCGGCAGTTCTGGGGGACGCCTGGTTGCACATGGCTGCAGTGGCAGCGTGGCTCTGGTGCCACGGCCGCAGGTTGCATGTGGGCATGGGACCAGGGAGAATCTGCACACCTCCTTGCGGCAGGCCTCGACGAAGGCCTGGCCAACCTTCTTGGCGTCCGCCTCAGGCACGTGTGCAGCGAGGTAAGGTGCGGTCAGGGTGTTGGTCCACTCCTCATCATCGAATGAGCGGTTGTCAATCAGGGCCATCGCAAGGCCGACGATGAAGGACTGCACGGTGGCAGGCGCCTTCTCGCCGCCAGCCTCCTTGAGCTGACCCGCAACCCACTCTGGTGATGTGGAGCGAACCTGCATGGCGACGGCGCACTCACGACCAGGACTGACAAAGCGCAGTTTCATTGCGCTGCCTCATGTTGACGGCGATGCTGCATGTACACAAGCATGCATACAGACATCCACTTGACAGGGGCGCAGACAGGATGATGTGTACCTTGGAGATTTCGGCAGCATCCTTCTCAATGCGCTGCAGTGTCTTCAGCGCCTTGCCGGCAACACTACGGACCTCGGGGTCAGCGACCTCCTCGGACACACGCTTGACCAGGGGCATGACAGACGGTAGGAAGGGTGCGGCATGCAGCTCATCGTCGACCAGCTTGGCCATGTTGTCAGCAATCAAACACGACTTACGCTGGATGGCCTGAACGCGATCCTGCAGGCCACGGTTCAGCAGGGGCACAATGATGGACAAGTGCGGTGCCTCGACAGCCTGCACGAATGTGGTGGCAGCGAGACCGTGGATGCAGTCGTGCAGCTGGGACGGCTTAGCCATGCAGTCTACCAGGCGGGGCACGAAGGGCTGGATGTCATTGTTACCTGCACACAAGCTGAGCATCAGCGCCTGGCCACTGCCTACTACGCTGGCGCAAAGCATTTCTACACGCATACATATGAATGTATGATGATCGGTGAGGTAGCAGAGGCCAGACCAACTTTACCAATGCACTGCCGTGGCTTACAGAGCTACCAGCTCATGTACAGCAGTCGCATTGCAGCATGGTTCCAAGATGGCTAGAACTCACCGCAGACCTTGCACACGTCGCTCATGGTGGTGTGCGCCTGGGAGGCCACTTGTGTCTTCGAGTCGTTCATGCAAGGGGTGACTGCGGGAATGATGTCGGGCATCTCCTTCTGGACCTTCTCAGGCGTGCGCTTGGCAAGCTGAGACACCATTTCCAAAGCCAAAACCTTGGTCTGCCACTTCTTGGCGAAGGCTAGAGCCTCGAGAAGACGGGGCATGACAGCGTTGACTGAGGTTGCTGAGACGATCTCCGAGGTGATGTACTTGACTGCATCCGTAGCGGAGTCGCGTGTTGCAGCTTCCTTGTCAGCAGCCAGGTCCAGGCACCAGGGAAGCGCTGGAATGAGGTAGGGCTCGGCGGCAACACCAGAGGTCTTGGCCATGGCCAGGAGAGAGGCTGCAGCAGCAGCACGCATGCTGGCACTCTTCTTGTCAGTCCCACACTTCTGCAAGTGCACCCTTCTCTGACATTTGTTCGCATGGTTAGCACAAATTCTGTGGCGTCAGGCACATGACGGCTGCTAAATCATAACAATTTCTAAGTAGACAGGCAGGTCAAAGGTACATGGGCTCGCACCTCGAGTTCAGCCATCACAGGACCGGATTCAAGGGCAGCGATGCCCTCGGAGGCCACAGCTGCAGCGACGTCATTGGCGATGCCAGAGACGGCGCCAGCCTCGGTCTCCGAGAACTTGGCGATGAGGGCAGCAGCAGACATGGTGGGGGGAGGGGCTACCTGAACGCAAGCACAGGCATAGGTCAGCCGCGAGGCAAAGTCTGACCCAACGAGATGATATGCACATTATTTACAGATGTGAGAGAATGAAATAGTCGCATAGCCCATAAAATCAAACGCGCGCGGACAGTACGAGTCAGTGCCAAGAAGCTGCACACTCACTCGGGTGCTATCGATAGCCAGCATATGATTCTACGCAAAAGAGTCCCAGTACAAGAAGAAAATGTCATTTAAATATCCTGCATCCCAGACATAAGGATGGTCTGGGTTGACATGGTGCGACGCTCGCATGTGGATTTGGCCGCCGCACAAGATGACGTCGCACCAAATTGAGGACGGAGGAACAACACTCACGCGAAATGCCACGCTCTGCCCTTGAGATGACGTCAACTCTCAAAACGTGCTTCCAAACGCTGCGCTACGTTTTTGCTATGCGAATGGCAAATCGGATTGGCCAAGGTTGGAAATCGAGGCCTCGCGAGGCAAAGCGAACACAACCATGAATCGCACAGTGAACAGTCTACCAGACGTCCTACTGACACAGGAAGACTGAAATATGTAAATAAGAGCCTTTGCGAGTAGGTACACGCGCTCGTGTCCCATGTTTTCCGCGGAAAGGGACCGATTGTAGACCTGGCCTGGCTGCTGGAACGGTCGAGGTGCGACACATGCGCAGCCTCACAACAAACACACTTAAAAGGCTAAAAATGCTGCCATTCTTGATTTTTGATGGCATGTATCCCGGCGAAAGCCAATACAACCGGAATATGCTCGCACCTGAGTTGGCTATGAAAAATGGAACAAAATGGAAGCGTGGATGCGTGCACCATTAAGTGACGCGGGAAAGCTGCTGTGTGAGGAGGTGGCGATGCCTACGTCTTAAATAGCACCCCGCAAGCAAAGGACTCCATCACACGCACGAGCTGGGCCGGGGTGGCTTGGCGGCCGCGCGAAGGATGGTCCAATGCATGCGAGGGCATGGATGACGAGGCACACTGCGAGCTCAAACGGAAGAAGGCTGCACCACGAAACAACGTCGGTCGCCATGGACGTTACGGATCTTACTTGCAGATTAATTTGCGATAGCATGCTCGATGGTTTTATTTGACTTCACATGTGCCTGATTTGACCTGCCATGTTCGAACCGGCTCTATCCGTGGCCGGCTAGCGGTGGATGCAGATCTAAGAATGTTACAAGCGCGCAAATACATCTTGCAGGTAGCACGGACAGTTTCAGGCTGTTCCGGCGGCCAGTATGCTGCTGCACGCGCTGACACAAGGGCTCACCGTGCCTGTGTTCGCGTCGCAGATGGCTTGTCACAGCTCACTCGTGGACTGTCGGTAAATGACCAAGCCCAGTCGATAACATTCAATCTAGCCCAGCCTGGAGAAGGCATCCATGAATGTGAGATTCTGCAGTGGCATGTGGAGGTGAGATGCGTGCACACTGTTCGTGAATCGAACAATGACCAGGCCTGCAACCAGTGATCAATGCCAGTTCTCCCTCTATCAGAGGGTTGCGATCATACATCAAAATTGATTAGGACGGAAATGACCGTCTTGTAAATTCACATCGCATGAATGGTTCGCCAACGTGCTGGGCGCTGTTCCGCAACAGACCTGTGTTGAGTCAGCGTAGCGAACATCCACATCAGTCCTCTGCGTCTACACATGCAACCAAGTGAGTACTGCAGGCAGCATATCCCTGGCACACATAAGCATCAAATTCAAGCTCCCATGACACGCTCGTTTGCTGCCGATGTCAGAGTGTCGAGCCTTCCAGCAGTGCTCAGACACACACAGCAGCGAACTCCCATCTCCCCCAGTTTGCCACGACCTTTCCAGGTGGGGCGTACTATTGAAGAATTCGACCCTCTTTTGGAAGTTCAAAGTGACAAGGCCAACGTTGAGATCACAAGCCCATACTCTGGAGTCGTTCGAGCACTATATGGATCTGTTGGGGACATGATCAAGGTGAGATGATATCCCATACTACAACCCTCCTGCCATGTCTAGCCACACAATCCAGGAGCTTCCTAGAATATCAATGTTAACACTTGAATGCGTGAAGGTCGGGAGCCCGCTGATGGACATCCACGTGAACGACACGGTCCCCAACACAACACAGGCACATGCCGCTGTGCATGATGCACAGTCAGCTTCGGCCTCAAACTCACTGCCTGGATCAGAATTGGAGGCGAGCAATGCCAAGCACTCCCCAGAAATGTCTCCACACCCGCTGCATGATGGAGCTGGAAGCGCTGCCATCGGTCAAGAGCCAACATTGGCATCACCAGCAGTGCGAGCGTTAGCAAGAGAGCACGGTATTGATCTGGCAGCGATCACAGGGTCAGGGTCTCATGGACGAGTACTGAAAGGAGATGTTCTGAGCTTTCTCAACGCTGGTGCAGCTCCAAATCTAAGTGCACCAAGTAATGACTGCAATGCCACGTGTCTGTGAAACAGTAAATTTTCTCCACTGTCCACTCTGTAGCAGGCATCCACGTGCATGCAAGACATGTATGTAGCGTCTGTCTGCTCTGCTCTGGATTCACACAGCATCGTGCAGGATCTTCTGAAGCCCCTGTCTCAACCATGCTGAATGCCCCCATTGAGCCTAGAGAATGTAGTCCCAAAAATGCTGAGGACATCATCCAACTGCGGGGTTACCGACGGTCGATGGTGCATGCCATGGCTGCCTCGACAGCCATACCCCATTTCCACTTGTGTGACGATGTGCAACTGGATGCTCTCATCGCCACACGAGACACGTTGCGTTCTAGCATGCATGACATTCGTCTGTCAGTGCTACCTCTGCTCATCAAAACGCTCTCACTCGCCCTTGCACAGCATCCTGAGGTGAACGCGAGGCTCGGAAAAGACCTTGATAGCCTACACCTGATAAGGTATGTTGGCATGCATGACTCTTCATACCCTTGCTGTTGCCTGCATGGCGTGGAAAGATGGGCCTGCGCTGTGCAGGGATCACAACGTGGGGATTGCGATCGCAACAGATAAAGGCCTCGTGGTCCCGTGCATTAGATCTGTGCAAGACTTGAGTGTGTATGAAATAGCAACTTGCCTGCATGAGCTGAAGCAGAAAGCTCATCACTCGCAGCTGCAGCCAGAGGACTTAACAGATACTAGCATCACACTGTCAAATATTGGAGTTATTGGAGGACAGTATGCCACTCCCATTGTCAACACACCCCAGCTGGCCATCTGCGCCCTTGGGCGCTTGCGAAAGGGCTTTGTTTTTTCCAGTGATGACCAACCTGAGGTATGAGGAACTCGCTTGTAACATAGCCATGTGATGTGTCAATTTTGCAAGTTGTCCGAGTGGGCGATGATGCTCATTTTTAACGCAGAGGTGCGCAGGATACTGCTTCAGTTGTGCAGCCACGCTGAATTGCGTGACCACATCAGGCGTGCAGGTGGCGAACCTCATGAGCATAAGCTGGGGAGCTGATCATCGAGCTCTTGATGGGGCCACTCTGGCTCGCTTTAACAACTCATGGAAGCGCCTGATCCAAGACCCAGTATCAATGCTGTTGCACACCAAGTAACATGTTCATCCCTCCTGAATGATGCTTCTGATAATCCAGTACCCAGCGCCAGTGCATTCCTGGTGCTCCAATTGCATGCGCTGGACTGGTTCAGCGTTCGCATAACGTGAGGTCTCGAAGTGTTGAATCACTTGTGTCTGATGAATGTATGTGCAAGATGGGGTTGGAGGCAGACCATCGACTCACAGGATATCTACAGCCATTCATTCACAACTCTAACACAGAGCCGGACAAATGTCTATAACTAAGAAATTAGTTGTGTATTCAATTCACAACCATTTGAAATTTCTGCCTTAAAGACAATCGAACGCTCCATCCATGAGCTTGCCCATAGTCCGAAGTACTGCTCTGCAAGGCTAGGCTTGCTTGCTCACAGGACTGAGGAACTGGCCATATGCAAGCCTGCCATGCAAGCCTGCCTTGCTCATGACTTGGGCTCAGAGTCCACAAGTGCTGTTTGAAGCAGTGCCTACTCTCCTTCACCTGCTGCACACACCTGCTGAGGTGATTGAATAAGCACTCAAACTAAGCACTCAAAGGAATGGATGAAGAAGTTTGCGAGTGCTGTTAGACGTACTCTATGGGAAGGAAGAGTTGTGTGGACATGAACAACGCAGCTTCTGTGCATGCGGAGCCAAGATGTGTGGTGCAGAGGCTCATAGAGTGGTTGCACATGTTGTAGCAGATCTATATACATTCTTGTCCGGCGCCTGCTTGTTTTGTACCCAAGACACCTTTGACAGGAGGCTTGGAACTGCATGATGTATAATTGATGATACGGTGGGGAGATGTCCCGAAACCATGACTGTTGTACAAGAGTCATCATGCATGACCAGAGCCGAGATAGTTTTGAAGAAGATGATTAGAATACATTTCATCGCGCTTGTTGATCCATGCGAATTCTCATCGCTGGTGGAGATTTATCACAAGAAATGCGTGCGGCGTTTCTGGCGCGTTATGCATCGATTTCACAGTTTGGCGCTCTTTCGCTATGTGCGCGCAGGGCAAGCCAGGAGTGAGGAGTGGCTAGGGGGTACACTCAATTGCTGTTGGCAACAACGCGTATGGCAACGTTCGCTGGCTGTTTAAAGAGGACTTCCGTCTGACTCACACGCAAGCGCCGCAACTCGCTTCGGAACGTATCCCATCAACTTGCGATCGCCACTCCATTGCATGCCATGACTTGCGTTGCCGAACGCTGAGCACTGCGTGCGGCCCGGCGCTTCCTACTAGGTTTGCATCAACGTTGGGGTTTGAAAGTTATTGACACCAACGCAGAGCATCTAGACAGGAGTTTGTCAGCTGAGATTTTTCACTTCGTGGGTAGCCAGTGCAACCTGTGCAGCTCTCGCCGAGTGCGTTTGAAGCTGCGAGTGTCTCGATGGAGGTGCACAATAGGAACGGCATTTTGAATTCTTGCCCGTCAGAGGTATGTGTAGAAAGTGTGACTAGATGTTTCCCGTGTGCCATTGGCATGTCGGGGGTCTGAAGCGACGCACTGTCGACGTCTCCAAACCATTGACGCTTCACCAGTGTGCCCCATCTCGTCAGGCGCATGGGGAAGTTACGCATATGAATTGTAGGTGGTAAACAAGGTTCTTGAGTGTGGCGGGCCCCGAGTGTGGGCGATACTGTCCTGTGTGAATAAGCATTGGAAAAATGTTGCCGAAGAATTTGCCGCAAATAAGATGGCTGCCGAGCCGCGAATGGACAGAATCCCTTTGCAGTACAGGTATTGTCCCGCTTTGTCCATTTGGGCGCTTGCTATGGTTCGTCTTGGGCGCGAACCAATCCAAGCGCGTTTTCGAGTATGCTGATTATGTGCACCATTTACTCAGCCATCCAATGGACCGCTCCAATAGATCCTGAAACGCATCTTCGCATGCTTGACTCCTTTTTTGCACACAGTACCGATAACGGTCAGTAGCAATGCCTTCGCTCTGCACACAGGCCTCAACAACAGGGGCATGATGTGACAACTTTCTGATGTGGACTTGTCTATTCCAGGTTCAAAGAAACCCCAATTATGCTTTATCGATATTGTATGGCCCAGACGTTCGCAATAGCCCAGAGTACCGCCCTTCAGTTTGGCAACTTGCATTGCGCAGCAATTCTGACACGAGGGGATGATTGTTTCCGAGATCAGCTGGGGAGGACTCGGTATAAGCTGTACACCTGGGGCCGAGGCTTCCACGGCGAACTGGGGAAACAAAAACCACATGATGAGGATGAAGCTGTAACGCGCCCACGATCTGTATGCCTGGGGTATAGTGCATACAACGTATGTTCCTACTTATCTGTTTGACAGGCAACAGAAAGTTGACGTTGACGTGGAGAAACGTTCTGACGGGGTGTATGCATTCTTATCAGGAGACTCAGGAGGAGGAGATCATGCCAGTTTCTGTATCCTGCGGGGCTCACCACACAGCTGTGATCACACGCCGTGGCGATCTCATCACATGGGGCATGGGCAGCTGTGGTCAGACGGGGACGGGAAATTCTGGGGATGTGCGATTCAGACCATGTCATTCAGTGCATGCATGTGGCCGGACTGGCAGTGTGGCAAGCAGGATAATGTGAATGTGTCTGCAGTCCGCTGTTCCAAAGAAAGTTTGGTTCAAAGATGAATCTGCTCCTGTCAGGATTGTTGCTTGTGCGGGCGGTGGTAATGAGACAATTGCAATCGATGAGAAGGGCGGTTTGTGGGGGTGTGGCCGCAATCAGCATGCTCAGCTGGGGCTCGGCCATGCGGAGCATGTCTTTGAAATGCAGAGCATCAAGGATTTTGCCACCGCAAACTCAGCGTATGGCCCCCCCATGCAGATTTCACCCGTGAATGTGAAGCTTTGCATCCATGCAATGTCCAAAAGGATCAGATAGTGTCACATGCAGCTCCCCTGCAATCACGCACCGAGACTCGCCTTCAGCTGTAGCAGTACAAGCTGGAATGAGCCATACCGCATTTTTGATGAGTAATGGCGCTCTTTTCACATGTGGCACATCCGCCAGCGGGAGATTAGGAACCAGGAATGCAATCCTTGCAGCTGAAATGGCTGGAACAGACATTGAAGACCTGCCACCATACTCAATACCACAGCTAGTTGAGTCCTTCTATCCACGCGCAACGCTGTCCTTGAACCAATATGTGACATATGTAACCTGTGGGGATGCTCATTCCTTGGCAATCACCCTAGCCGGAAACCTCAAAGCATGGGGAATGAATGAGTATGGACAACTAGGCCTTGGGGACAAGTGCGCACCTGCTGAATCTATTCCTTACAGCTGCAGTGGGCTACCCATTGAGCTGCAGACTGTGGTCCTTGCACACTACGATGTTGCGATGTCCGTTGAGATACATGAGACTTTCACACCTTCACTTCTCAGGCTGCTCTATTTGGTGTAATTCATTCAAAAAGTGAAGTACTTTTGTGTTTCATACCAATGCTTGCACGTTGCTGCAGTGAAGATCGGAGTCTTCCTGTGGATGTACCTTTGGAAAACAAGGAGGGGCAGTATGGGGCATCACGGGCAGTATTTGTCGCGGCTGGAAACAGGCATTCGTGCGTACTTGTGAGCCATAGCGGTCGCATGGCTGTCCATTCATGTGGCTACAATGTATATGGGCAGCTTGGGCTTGGGCATCTGCAGTGTAGTACACGGTATGATCATGTACCCAATGTGTTTGTTGCGTATGTGTTCCAAGCTTCTTGCCATGTTTGTTTTGCATGTGAAATGTTGGGAAAAGTTTGAGTTTCGTGTGATCCTGCAGGTGAACACCTGACCGTCAATTCAACCTGTAACACATGTAATGTGTGCAGGTTTGAACGTGTAAAGTGGTTTGAAAAGCAGGAGCCTTGTATTCATGTGACCACTGTGACATGTGGGTCGTGGCACACCGGTGCTGTTGATGAGGATGGAAACCTGTACACATGGGGAAGAGGGGATTGGGGCCAGCTCGGCAACGGATCAGTGCGTTCTTCTGTTGTGTTTTTGTGTCATGATGATTTGACGAGCGCACGTTTTTGCGATTGCCCTATCCACAGCTCCAGCATGGGCTTCCTCTGGTGGGGAGATCACCTTTTGATGATGTGTGCAGCGGTTTGGATCAAAGCTTCCACAGCGGCTGCACTGTTTCACGGTGGCACATCCCACAAATACCCTTCACCGCACCAACAGACCGAAGCCTAAGCTCCGACCCAAAGGTGGCCACACAAAGCCTGTGGTAGATGAAATGGTGGTGTGCTGTCCATTGTCTGCAGGCCACTCCTTGAGTGTTGCAAGAACTCCGTCTGTGCATGTGGCAGGAGCACTTCAACATGCCTAACAACACATATGTGTCCTTATGTGATCCCCTATTGACCCCGTACATGATCATGCTTCAGGCGCCAACACCAAATCCAGCTCTCTACAATCGGAATCGTAAGCAGCGGGGTGCAAGCCATGGCCCAATGGACAAGTATGTGCGGCCATGCACTGGACCAATATTCCGGTTACGCAGTGCATCTGCTCCTGTTACTGGGGCGTTGGGCACACAGACAGACAAGATATCGGCTAGCATAGAGCGCCTAAATCATCGACGCAAAGCTGTGCGTGGTCAGTGCCCAGGCATGCTATCAAGGTCTCACAGCGCTCAGGTGCCAAGCACGACTCGATTGGCGTCCGCTGCACATTCTGCAACTCTTATCAGTCAAACAGAAGGTGAGGCCCAGGGAGCTCTGCAGCCACAACAGCTGTCATGCCTGAGCAACTCCATCGATGGCCATGCATCCATGGCCGAGAATGTCTCACGACAACCTGCGCATGAAGCGAAGACCTCCCGTGTGTCATCAATGAAGGCACCTACTCCACAGCCAGGTCATGGTCCCGTCACCCGATCCAGGGCCGCACACAATGGTGCACTACAGCCGATGGTATCTCGTGGCAATGCCTCGATGCCACCAACTGTTTCACGGTCGGGGTCAGCTGTGGAGAGATTAGCACGAGATGGCAAGGGGGGCTGGCGGGGCGCCTGGAGCACACGGAGAGGGATGGGCACTAGCCTCAGTGCAGATCAGCCGTTGGGGCACAGATCTCCCATCGGTCCGCCCAGGCGCTTGAGGTCACCGCATTCCAGTCTTCATGGGACGACAGCTTGCACCAGGCGACGGTCTGACTCGCCTACAGCAGATGGTGGCATGGACGTTGATAGCGGTGATGACGCTGTCAATGAGCATGCGGGTGATGCAAACGCTCGGGATAGCTGTGCCCGCGTGAGCCGGAAGGAGCACCGCACACCCCTGCGCAAGCAGAACCCCAACGTCATGAAGGCTGTTCGGAATTCACGGCAGCCGTTGCCACGAACGCGTTCTGCTGGTCACGCATACAAGCTGCGGAGCCGTAGCCGGCCTCCAGGCGCTTGTGATCAGGATAGTGGGCAAACCAGCCAGTGCGACACACACTGACGACACAGCAACTACAGTATTGAATGATAGGTGGTGCATTTGAGTCTTTTCTTCATCCAACGAAGGCACGCTTTGCTGTGATTGCGTATTTTGTGTACCCAGGGACAGCTCTCTAGCGAGTTTATTCAGTCCATGTGCTCGCAGAAACGTCCGACCCCACAAGTATTGTGTATGCGTATGGCATCAACCACCTCACTCGACAGTCAGGAAGTCGCTGTTGGTGGGGTGCTATGTAACAGTGCCTAATTCCTTCATGCCGTGACGATTGCAAGGCACGAAGAGCGTGCTTGTATGGTGCATGCATTCTATGCTCGTCACGAGTCAAGAGAGGGAAGTACTCCTGCAGACACAAGCGATACCGCGTTTACGATCTTGATCCTCAAATTTGGGAGTGGACGCAAACTCTGAGTGTACATCTATGCTGTCGTGTTTATCCGGTTCAGCAACTCCGGCATAGCCCCGCTGCCGGCGTGAGTACGAGAGCGGCAGCTCCTTTACTCCTGTCTCAGAGACATGTTGGACATTTCGCCAGAATTGGAAAACATTGCTCGGGCCTTTTGTCCCCTTGTGAGCTTCCACCCGCAGGTATGCAGACCTGGCTCAATCGTCGCCGTGGCAGGATCCACGCGGTCGTTCTTCCTCTGGTGTGATCAACTGATTTTTTTGTCCGCGAACAGACCATCAGTTTTCATTGTGCACCTATCAGTTTCAATCTTGCAGTAATGTAGGAAAGGTTCCTTCCATGCGGTGTCGATTTTTTCGTTGAACGGTGCCACCTCAGTCAGAGGACAGCGGGAGGGCGCCGTGTCGTCATACCTCGAGGCGAGCTGTCCATCGAAAAACTTACAAGTATGAATCTGCCATTGTCTTGTACCAGCTCCCGCGAACTGCAGCCTTGCTGGCTGTCATGCATCCGTGACACTGGCTGTGGTGCTGGGAACAACCATGACCATGCGACGGTGCACATGCCGTCGCGCCCATGTGTTCTACCCCGTGCCCAGCAAATCAGCTGCACCATCCAATTCAGATAACAGTATAGCACTGTACGGGGACTCGCCATAGTCACAACTGGGCATGCCTGCAGGCACCATTGCGCATGTGGCCTTGGCAGATGGGTATTTTCTGGACCTGGACCAACCAGGTGATCGGGCAGGAGTTTCATCTGGCCATCTGTCAGCGGTACCCGTGTACTGCCACATCAAGCGGGTCACCATCTCCCCCAGCGATGAAGTCTTGGAGCTGAACTACATGTTCCTGTTCGCTTATTCTGGCTCCTATGAGGTCCTGTGGGCAGAGAAGGGTGGACACGACGGAGACTGGGAGCACCTCACCGTCCGCGCCAATCCCCGCACTGGTAATCTTATCGCCGTGTACTACAGTGCCCATCGCCACGGCGACGGCACGTGGGTGCCAGCAGACAGAGTGCCGTTTGACCACGACACCGGCCGGCTGCTTGCGTTCTGTGCACTCAACGGACACGGCATGCACCCCAAGGCTGGCCGCAACGTCCGCGTGTTTGGCCTTGCCAATGACGTCACGTCATCCGTGGGCCGCCGCTGGAGCAGCCGCAAGTGCATAGTCGTTGTGCCACCAGGGGCGCACGAAAAGGGCCGGCTGGTGGCGGCCGACCTGCCGGAGGTGCGCGACCGCGGCGCATCCTACCGCAAGCCGCACCAGGCCCCGTCTGCACAGTATAAGCTGCCGGGGCCGGCCTTCGGATTCAATGACGGCGTCGTGCCAGTCACAGAGGTGGAGGTGCAGGTGCAGGCTGCGCCGTTCTTGGTGTGGAACTTGCGGTGGGGCTCCGTGGTGAGCCCGCAACTGCAGCGGTGGTTCAAAGAGGCGGAGCACCCCAGTGGGAGCACGCCTTTCAGGCGGACCGTGATCCCGTGCGTGAGGGGCTGATGGCTGAGCTGCTACATCCCGTGATACTGTGTGGCCGGGTAGGTCGAGGACGGACAGATATGGCTGCTGCCGTGGATGTAGGGCTTCCCTTCAGGGAGGAACTGATGTGTCAGCATAGATAGCGCCAGTAGGAAGTGGTTGCTGCGTCCACGCTAGCACGATGCTGTCCACATGGATATATATGTACTGTATCAGGCAGCAGACTGAGCGCTATGCGTTCAACTTTGCAGGTGTTCGGTGACACCGGTGCGTAGTGGTGAGGTGGGGCCGTTCACAGTGTCCTGCATGCCAGGCTTGGCAGTGATTCCCATGAAATGGGTTGACAGCAGTTGTAAGTATCACAGATGTGCGTGGACACCCACATCAGACCTGTAGCAGGTTGGATTGACGCAGCCAGGTGGGGTGCAGCTGCAGCCAGCTCGAGGCCTTGCATGAAAGCACGAGGTTACACTGGCCGAGTAGACAGTCGTACGCAACGCAGTGGTTGCTCGCTGGTGCTGATCACCACATCCGCCGCAGCCAGTCCACCCAGGTGCCGGGCTGCTTACTGTCAGATTCATCTGGCAGCCCTGTGGACTGCTCTGCCTTTTGCCGGATTTTCAGGATGGCGCTCACGATGTTCTTGTCATCATAGTGCTTTGAGATGGCTTGAGCAACGTCGTCGGGTAGTGCCGATTCCTCCCTGCATGCGTGCCTGCGGTTGCCAGCGATGGTAGTTGCATGGAACCATGCAAACACATGCATACTACATGAGCGACTCTCGCAGAGGAATACCGGGGGACAGTGGTGAGCAGAGAGTCAGTGGGACGGTGGGGCCCGATGCTGCTGCCGGCTAGGACTGTGCGGGGCGGGGGGGGGGGGGGGCACACCTCGCCCTGGAAGCAGCCACTTCCGACAGTTCGGCACATGGCCGGAAGCGCACGTGGGCGGTCACAGAGTAATCAAACGAGTTGTGCAGATTAGAGACGCCCTTGTTGTGTGGTTGTGAATCAGGATCTGGGGCTGATGGCTTGTACGTTTCGAGGTGCTCGAGATATTCCAGCACTGCTTCTGCCCCTGCTCGAGCCTTGCTGTGAGAGTAGACTCGGTATCCCACATAGTAGATAGGAAGGTTCGGGAACGGTGACAGAGCCAGCGGGGACAGGGGGATCAGTGCAGCAGTGGTGACCCGTTGCCAGTTCTGGTGATATTTCACACGATTTCTGGAAGTGAACAGCAGGTGCCGGCGGACATAAGCTTCACTGAAAGAGTCCTGCACCGCATGAGTGACATGAGGACCACTCCGCGAGTAGAGCATGGAGACCTGTGCAGGCAGTCTAAGTCAGGATGAGAACAGTTTGTGCATGGGGACGGACAGGGTAGCTGATCTCTATCTGGTTGCCTTTGCCTGTGGTCGGGATCGCCTTGAAGAATGCCTCGGTTGGGTCCTCTTTGGAAAGGACAAAGTTGGCAAGTCTGTAAGTACTGGTTCAGGTCAACCGTGCGTCGTGGTGAGCGATGCTAAGCAGACTCTGTCTGCTGTATTGTGAGGTCATGCATGCTGAGATGTCAAACGACACCCACCTCGATATATATCCTTTGAAGGAGCCTTCCTTGGCTTCTCTGATAGATTTCCACTCACTTTCTACACGAGAAGCGACGCGTTGGGCAACAGCTCCTACGAGCCCTGGAGACTGATTGGTGGTCTCTTTGGGCTGGCTTGCGGCGTCCACAGGAAGTTCGGAAATTTTCCATGCATAGAAGAGCCAATCTTTTTGATATACGGGGAACGCAAGCGCATTTACGACGCGTGTGCCCATATGTACGGAAGAGGGAACGACAGAAAGCGGTCAGCAGGCAGGCGGTGCCACATTGGCTGACGAACAACAGCATGCGATTGCTTTGACCTAGATTCCCGTTGGAATCCGTGTCAAATCCAACCCGTGACGTGTTTGACTACCGCAGATTGCACCCGGCGCAAATGCATCCTCGTCATTCTCGTCATTGGCATGGACCAGTGAGCCACTGGTCGCCATCCGCCAGAGCCGACGCATTCAAACGGACGGCGAGGTGATCGCCGCTTCTGCTCTGAAAATCTTCAATTGACTGCAACACGCATGAAGCATGAGGTAGATTCGCGTTGTCCCGATTGATGTGGTTCTGCTCGCGTCTTACATATCGGCTACTTGACGAAAGCTGCAAATGCTTTCGTGAAAGCTGGCCAACTGGGGGGCTCAGACGGCTCCAGAGCCTTTGTGCCTCACAACCTGTCAAACCGGCACCCACTGGATTGTATAGAATGCCAAAGTCGTGCTGTCGTGCGCTGTACGGGTGCCCTGGTAGGACGTTTAATCGCCAAGCCAAGCAAGGGCCTGCCCTGCGATGTAGCGCGCCTAATTTGCACTCCAGACAATGCAAGACATATAGGAGATGCCACAGCAGTCTTATTTCAACAGCACACACAATGGATGGCGGCCTCGCAACTGGCCGAGAGTCCGACCAAGACACCATTGCAGCCATAGTGACAAGTACGTGTCCCACCTGCAACGCTGACAAACCATCCTGCCAACGGCGTAAGTGCAAGATGTATAACATGAGGGACATAACACGCTTCCTGTAATCACCGGCGTGGCATGCCTCGAAATGTTGTCCTGGTCCTGCAGGCGGCCACAGTGGATCAGTTGCAATTATCCGCCTGTCCGGACCACAAGCTATTAATGTCAGCGCTCAGACATTCATTCCTGGGCCTCCCAAGAATGCCTCAGAACCGTCAACGCCAGGAAGCGCCCCGGCCTTCCAGCCGCAAACGCACCGCATCTACTATGGCCATGTTGTTGACACGTCAGGAAGCGTCGTGGACGAGGTCCTGTTGCTCCCGATGCTACGACCACGGTCGTATACATGCGAGGACGTCATTGAACTGCACTGCCATGGCGGCGGTGTTTCAGCGCAGCGTGTGCTTGACCTGTGCCTTGCAGCAGGCTGCCGCCTCGCCTCACCCGGGGAGTTTACCCTTCGCGCCTTCCTCAACGGCCGCCTAGACCTATCACAAGCCGAGAGCGTGGCGCAGCTGGTTGCCGCCCGTACCGTCTCCGCTGCTGACAGCGCTCTGGCCGGACTCAAGGTGCACTCTCCCAAGTCATGCCGTCCGGGGCCAAGATCCACCCCCCTCTGCGCAGGTCTCGAGGCCTACTCAAGGCAGGGCATGGCGCCTTTATGATTGCGTAGTTATAGTTGGACACAATCATAATTGCCTGCACGAGCCGCTGCTTGTTGTACTTCAGGGGGGGATTGCCGAGGAAGTCCGTGTCCTCCGAGCTCGGCTAATTGAGCTGCTGGCGGAGATCGAGGCGCGCATTGACTTTGACGATGAAGTTCCGCCCGTGGACTCGGCGAAGCTCAGCGCGGACGTGGCTGAGGTACAGGCGGCGCTCGAGGCCGCCCTGGCCACATCGCGGCGAGGCCGCGTGCTGCGCAGTGGCATCCAGGCTGCCATCGTTGGCCGGCCCAACGTGGGCAAGTCCAGCCTCCTCAATGCTCTCTGTGGCAACGAGCGCGCCATTGTTACTGATGTCCCTGGCACAACAAGGGACATCGTGGACGCTCTGGTGAGGTTTTATCGCTCTGTTCCCTGTGCCAGACCCTGCCGGGCAGATGCAGGGTTTCCACGTTGCTGGTTTCCACGTTGCTGGTTTCCACGTTGCTGGTCAGGTTTACCCAGCACGTGGAAATCCCTTGTCAGCCGCCACATGTCCGCACGAACGCTGTCTGCAGTGCTGCAAACACAGCCTATGCACGCAGTCTGACAATTTTAGCGCATCCGTCTTTCAGGGGCACCTTGAACGGCACCAATGAACGTGTAGTGTGAGCTACATGTGATTGTGCAGGTCGAGATCAGGGGAATCCCTGTGACACTGCTGGACACAGCTGGGATCAGGCACACTGAGGACACGGTGGAAGCAGTGGGGGTGGAGCGGTCCAAGGCAGCGGCTGCAGCAGCAGATGTTGTCATTTTCGTGTATGACGCTGAGGTGTGTCACCATGCTTTAGCCTGTGATATAGCGGCGATTCCCCCTGACCGAACCTGGTTGGCACATGTGGGGCCTTTTTAGATAGGTTAACTATCATTCATTGTGGTATCTACGCGTGACTTTGGTCAATGAGAGATCAGGAACGGGAGTATACTCAACGGTATGTTCGTACATGCAGGCACGTTGGACACCGGAAGATGCCGAGTTGTTTAGTGCTATCTGGCCAGACCCACCGCCAGCTGGCAGTCCTCCGATGGATGCACCATGCATCCTGGTGGCAAATAAACGTGATCAGGTGCATGAAGTAAACCTGCAGGCCCTGCCTGTGTACTGCCACCGGCGGTTTGACACCATGGTCGCCACGTCTGCAGTCACGAAGGCCAACTTGGAGGCACTTGAGAAGGCTGTGGAAGCTGCGGCACTGGCAGGGCAGGCCAACGAAGGCAAGGGGCGGGCGTGGGCCGTGAATGAGAGGCAGGCTGGCGCTCTTGTGGCTGCGCACGAGAGCCTGCTACACGTCAGCGAAAGCATTGAGGCGGACTTGCCACTTGATTTCTGGACAATTGACATGAGGGCAGCCATACAGGAGCTAGGCACTCTTACAGGGGATGATGTGACCGAAGAGATCCTGGACGCCGTGTTTTCAAAGTTTTGTATTGGCAAGTGAGGGCAGTTGTGCATCTAACCTTGCTCGCTTGCATCAGACTTTGCTTAATGCAGGTCCATTCATAGACCACCTTGATTCGAGCTAGCATTCGTATTGAGATAAAGTGTTCCCATTTGTTCCAAAGGTGCCTTCAACCCTGTCGCCGGTATGTGGCTCATACACCTATGCTCAATGCATGCATGTTCAGTGCCCAGGAAGATATTCAGCGAGTGGCAGTGCCATGGCCTCCAAGGCTGTCAAGATCACTCCTGCATGCCACGCTCGCACAATAGATCCAAACCATGTTGATCCAAACTATGTTGATGATTCCAACAACTTCCAGCACACAGCAGTGTATACTGTGGGTAGCACCTGCAGCGCCTTGCGGGCCAGACTTGCGTGCTCTGTGCGCTCGCCGATCAGCCTCCTCCTTGAAAGTGCTACGCTACTTGCTTGCATTTGCGTGACGGGTGGAGCCATCAGAGCCCTGCACATGTCACTGGCACCTGGCTCTTCAGCAAGGCGCGGGAGATGAACCGGTGCACGTGGCTGCACCACATCCTGTGCAGCCAGGCTGCCACCAGCACCATCGTCGTGAGCCCCGGGGGCAGCACCATCCACGTGGATGTGTTCGGCTTCTGTTGATGATGTCTGAGCGGCAGCTACCACAGTGAGTGTTGTTTCTGCACCACTGCCATCCCGCGTTCCCCCCCCAGGCAGGTGCCGGCCATGGCTGCACACTCCCTGCGCGGACACTCCCTCATTATTCTGCTGGTCTGCCAAGTCTGCAGGAATGGCACCATGCTGGGCATGCGGTGTGCCATGGCTGGTGGGCTGCACCACATGCGAGCGGTCTGAGTGTAACTGCACTGTCAGCAGTGCAGGGTCGTCGGCAGGGTCCGTGCCACCGCCACATGGACCAGGCGGTGGGGCTGACCATGCTTCATCAGAGAAGTTGGTGCCGTATGTCCCTGGACGGCCATGTTGGTGACGGGTGCCTGCGACGATGGCTTCCACGCGCCCTTGCTGGTACGCTCTGTTGAACATTCCTGGCGCGGCCATCTGCGTGTCCATGCTGCGCCTGACGCCAATATCAGTCAGAAGCCCTGCCTGCTGACACAGCAGTGGTGGCACTGCCCCAGCACGGTGGCCAAAGTCCATGCTGCGCATGGATCGGGCGCCTCCTGCAGGAGCACGCAGGGACATGCCGCAGTCTGTCAGCAGCTCTGAGGCGTCCGCTGTCATGACGCCCAACGCCTGATCAACATGGATGCCCCCCGGTGCTCCTTGCCCAGCATGGGCTGCTGCTGCAGGGCCGCTGAAGGGCTGCTGCAGAGCCTGCAGCAGTGTCATGCAGGATTCCGGAGGCGCTGGTGGGCGGTCTTCTGGGGTATCTGCAGCGTCGTAGTCGGAACACAGACGCTGCATTGCCGCTCTAAAATGAATGTGTGCTGGATGCTGTGATAGCGGCCTCCCTTCTGCAAGCTCCGCCTGCAAGTGCTCAAATGGCGGCATCGGCTGCTCCAGCCAACTGTGCATACACTCAGCCAGCTCCTTCACCAGCGCCTGCATCCTGGGCCAGTCCTCCAGCGCCCGAAGCAAGTCCGCCTTCTCTAGGCTGTACACCTCAGAGTAGTCTGTCACGATCACAGTCATGAGGCGCGGCCTGCCTGCACAGTTCTCGCTCATTAACAGCAGATGCTGTACCTTGCTGTGCCGTGTGGCTTGTTGCTTGTTTCACACTGCAGAAACAGTGCACACGGCCAGCTATGCTAGCTTTCGTGCGTCAAGAGGGCAACAAGTGCAGATCTGTATACACCAGCGATGAAGACGGCGTCCGGTAGATGCATCCAGTGCAGCACTCATGCATTTCAATCCACAACGCACTGACACACACCTGTCCCCCGTAGTCACTACAGCATTGTTACCTGGGAAACGCATGGCAAATGCGTGCAAAGTGTGTAAGATCAGGAGCACAGCACATGGCGGTCCTTATACTTTCTCGATAGAAGCGGAATCAGATGCACCAATTATACAGTTCCTGCCACGGCGACCACATCGCTAACAACAGCTGAATCACCTGTCAAGCAGCTATATTCCCCACAGAATTGGTTGCTCCCAAGGGTGTCCAGCACAACATAGTTAGTTGACGACTCTGCTGCGGCCATCGTTGACTGTGTGTTGGACAACTGCGGTGCCGGCTCATTGCACATCTTCCGGATGCACCCAAATATCCCTTGATAGCGCTCCTCTGCAGCACTGCCAATGGAGCTTTTCCTCCTGCCGACATGGCCTGAGCCCCTATCTTGTATATTTCTGTAGCCTTGGTCCTCTACTCCGGGAGCCAGGATTGTGGCAACCTTGGCTATGGCAGAAACGTCCTTGTACCATCGGACCTACACAAGACCATAAGCTAATCCTGCAAGCTACCTGCTGTGTCACCAACTTTGACCACTATCTGATCCATGCCAACCTTGATCACAGTTGACATGAGAACACGTTTCACCATTTTGCCAATGTGCGCATGACCCTTGGGGCCCCAGGGCTGCAGCTAGAGAGCAATTCAGGGCTGCCTGCAGGGAAAGCACCTGCAAGCTACCATGGGCAATGATGTATAGGACTGTATCAAGTTTACCCTGGCGGATCAGCACATCACCGGGTGCATAGTGTGCAAGAGAGAGTGAGCTGACCAGCTTCACAATGACTTCCTTGTCCGCCCGCGCGAAAATTGGCTGTCCACGGAAGATGCTCTCATACGTCATCAGTACAACCTCGGACCTGTGCTCCAGAGACCCGGGTCACACGCGTCTGGCATTCTGAGTTGTCGATGCTATGTTATGCACTGACGCCGCCACCCCGCTGAGCCCGGAGACCAGGGCTCTGGTAGGTGTGTGACGCCTCACCTGAGAGCAGGTGATAGGCCATTGATGACCTCAACTTCTTCATCTAGGACGGTGTGGCTGAGTACATAAGTGTAGAACGCATGTATGCGCACTGCAAGCGAGGTGTGAAACTTGCGTGCCCGCAGGAAATCCTCAATTGCCTGCAAACTAAGACCCATGGAGCCCCTGTGCCAATGCTCTACAGGGTATGCAGCATGTAGGTGGCCCGAATGCGGGCTCTGGTTTGGAGGGTCATGCATTTCGAAGTGCACCTGGAGCTGTGCAGAGACCTTGGCATTCTCCATATGGATGCGGGACACGAGTGTTGCAATTGCGCCAGTAAAGTAGGAAAATAGGGTGACTCCAACGACCTGCAGTTACACTCGTGTCATCCGCAGTTTTCCATTATAAGAACGCCCATGCAGCGATAATACACACCCACTGTTGTTGAACAGGAATCCTGGCACTGGCCACTGGCCAATGCAGCCTCGGCAACGGCATCGCATTCAACATAGGAATGTCCATCACACAGCTGGGGCGCTGGGTTGCAGGCGTGAACAGGCCACACCATCGCAATCATGCTGGTAATCTTGCCAGCAGTTGAGATAGGTGTGATGTCTCCATACCCCACCGTTGTCATGGTTGACAGTGCCCAGTACAATGCACTCACGTACTGCTCATACGTTGAGCGCCCAAGCAGATTTTCCTTTGTGTGCAGCCAGCTGCGCCATGTGTCAGGATCCTCTGGATCGTATCCAACGTGGTCCTGCAATCCACACATGTTCTTCAGAGACTGCAGTGCCCAGACTCGCTCCCAAGATTACCTCAGATGTTGGCACCGATCCACAGCAAGATACAGCAGATGGCGTGACCGGTGAGCGTGCCCTGAAGTGCAAGGGATGGAGCATGGGTATGACAGGGAACAGCACCACCAACTGTATGGAGACGGCAAAGAATACGCATGCAGAGGCGTGGCAAAGAAGCAGGGCTGCGCCAAGAATTGCAGCCAGGTGCAACACACTTCGTCCAAGAATACCCTCAAGGCGACGGAACATCCGTGGTAGTCGCAGCAAGCGCAGCAGCTTGAATGCCCTCAGCAGGCGCAGCATTTTTGCTGCCCGAACCAGGCGAGCAGATTTGAGCAGAGCTACAGCATTTACTTCTGATGACTTGCCGCTTTCAGATGTTAGGGCCCAATCGAATGGGAAGAGAGACAGGGCGTCAATCGCAAACCACGACTTCAGGTAG
Organism: Ulva armoricana; assembly: GCA_032360965.1. Taxonomy (NCBI): domain Eukaryota; kingdom Viridiplantae; phylum Chlorophyta; class Ulvophyceae; order Ulvales; family Ulvaceae; genus Ulva; species Ulva armoricana. The sequence goes on from JAUMHO010000008.1 coordinate 1,361,302, forward strand.
GCCGCTGCAATGCGAGACTTTGACATGACAAGGTCCCCAGATTCAGTATAGAAGCCAGTCCAAAAGTTCAGCCTGCTCAGGGTATATGATGTGATCAAGCTTTGTAAGTCTTAAAATGAACAAAACAGCATATATATTTATATCAGTGATCCATGCACGTGGAGCTTGCATGTGCATGGAGAGCAGCGCACAAGATATCAAGAACGAAGAAACAGTCAATGGCCACGCTGATCGCCTGCGATGGGCTGCCGACAGAGGTATTCACATCAAATGCCAGCTTGAATGGGAGGGCGACACTTGTATACATGATGAGTAAGACAAGCCAGCAGTCCCAGCTGGTCCTGAACATGCCATCTGGCAAGATTCCCTGCAGTCCTTCAAGCACATAGCGGCACAACGATGGCCAAAAGTGATAGGGATATGTCTTACGGCTCGACTCATTGGTGTCTAGCGGACCCGGAGCACAGGTAGGTACAAGTTGCATGTCATTAGACCTGCAACTGAAGGCACAGCTGCAGGTTACGGCACCAATATTCATGGACTGCAACAATCAGTGGTGAAGGAGCTTACGACAGTTGCCGGGCCTCTGCAACGGGAACTTGTTCCGGACTGCGGATCTTCTCAGGCTGGGTGCCCATTCGGTTCCAGATGCAGGACATCCAATGATAAAAACCATTCCAGGCAGCTACTTTGCACTGAGTTTCCATATGATCTCTATACGCGACGTATAATGCAGTGACATGTTCGGGTGTGATCCCTGACAGTTCGGGTCGATGACTGGAATCCATAAACTCACAGCATACACGCACAGATCCAAGATTCAGAGTAAAGCAGCTGCAGGCCAAATGCGGGCAACTTACAGGAGCGATGTTCTATCGTGGCGATAGCACCCACCTGCAGCTTGCGGCCAGGGCGAGGCACAACTTTCGTTTCAAAAATATTCTCTGGAACTTGCCACATGCGCAGCCGGTGAGGATTCGCTGAGTTCTCAGACGAACAAAAAGCATGTTTGCTTTGACCCGTGCAAGACCTACTGAGCAAGGTTGGTGCCCAGCTGAGTCGTCCAGACAACCTGCGCGTGCACCTACACCACCCGTCGGAAACCTTCTGCGCAGAATTTGATTCCTCTCCTGGATTTCCCAGATGTGCTTAAGGCTTTTCAATTTCATTCACACACAGGGAGGAGGTCAGTTACAACAATTCACTAAAAGCGGACACAGAGTCCACTTTTTCTCATTTACACTCAGTCACGTTTACATTCAGTCACGTTGCCACAGATGCATCTATTCTTTCGAGAAGGAACAGAAATTATGCAAACCAGCACACGCCTATCACACAGATCTGTGAGGTACCATCGCCATATGGATGGGAACTCCAAGCTGGTCTTGTTTCTGCGCCAGTCTCAGCATTAGCATGTCCCTGACGAGATCACCTGGAAGATCCATGGTGGCTGGCTCGAAAGGCTCCTCATACTTGAGGCGAATGTTGTGGACCCTGCGCTCCAAGAGATCCATGCGCCGATCTGTTGGCTTGGTTGCTCTACAGCGCCCCATGTACATTCCATGTTGTAGCACTTGCTGCTCACCGACCATGATTTGTTCATCGTCGATCTGGTATGCTGGAGCAGGTTTGACCTGCAGCTCTTGTCTCATGTTAGCATGGGCATGTCTACTCCACCTCACGGCTGGCCTACGTATGTTGACCGCAGGTAAGGGCCGCACTGCAATGTTTTCAAATTCCTCTTCGTCACAGTCCGTCCAGTCTGATAGCGAGGATTCCGTCGAAGGTGGACAGACAGATCTGATGAAGTTTTGGGTGTCCTGCTTGTGAGCTGTCCACACCTCGGTCACAACTCCAGGAGGCCTAGGTTTTGTTTTGGTCTTTCCCATTGATGCTGTCCGCATGTGGTGTGCCATTCGCTCAGCGGTGAGAAATGTCTTCTGTTGGAACGGGTTATAGTGAACGCATGGCGGGACGAACACAGTGTCAGTGACAAGAGTGACTTTGGCTCTTCTCCGGGTCTGCCCTGAATGCACTGATCAGATGCCCAAGGGCACAAGATTCCACAACTGCACATACGAAGATGCATCTTGCATGTAGAGCTTCCTGCGTTGCACCTGATACGATGACATGCTTTGTCATTTCCTGATACGCATGACCTGATGCGGCTTTCGCTTTGCCAAGACGTGTGAAGCGGTGTCCCACAATTTTGAGCTCTTCATAATCCAACGAAACATCACCAGCTCTTCTGTTGCGTCGCACGACGTCCATTGCGTCTTCCTCTTCTTCCTCTCTCACCTGCACCAGCTTCTATGAAGTGGCAGCAGCCCAAACGCTCAGCAGTCATGTGTATCCATGATGTCCAAATAGTGACGGCTACATAGCAGATGAAGTATGCACTGTATGAAGTTCTCGTGCTTGACCTGCTGTGCCAGAATATCCCCTGCATCCGCTGCGTTGGATCTTGTGCATGCGCCAATCGAAGCCAGCCTTTTGAAGTAGTCTCTGTCTGCAATACGTGCGCTTGCTTCCACCAGGCTTGCTCGAAACCAGTTTCGAACCAAGATGCCGCGCACGATGGCTTGTACAACGCTGACGTAGGTATGCATGAGAAGTGTCTGCATCTCGGATCCATCATCAAGCACATGCACGAACAAATCTTGCATATGACGCCCTCTCGGGTGCTTTGACGTACCCTGGACATCCAATCCGAACCAGAATGCTGCAGCATTGCCTGAGATATCCTTCCTCGTGGATACTTGCGGGGATCAAACACTGGCATCAGCTTCCTGACCATTGCCAAGCGCAAGGCTGCTTTGCTGAACTTCTCTTTCATTTCTTTCCTCATCTGCACAGCATTGTCTGGGTTGCATGAGCCTTCCAGCATCAGCTTTATCTCTGCCTGGAAGCTGACCTGGCGTGCTTGTTTGGAATGGTTGCGATTATCCTTCCCACGTCTTCTTGCTTTCTGTGCCAGCAGCAGCGGCATTCCGCGAGCATCAACATGGTCTTTCCGGACGGCAGCTGTATTTGGATCTTTCATACTACTGCTGGCTGCACCGCCATGGAAACCATCTGCCTGCTGTTTCACAGACAGTTTCTGCGATTGATGCTCTTGCGGATCGTCTGGCTTACTGCAGAGTAGCTCAAAACTATTTTCTGGTACACAGGGTATTGCCGAAGTGTCTACCACTAGAGCTTGCACAGGACATACTCTCTGGCAGGTTTCCTTTGACGAATCATCATGGCCATGTTGGGATTTCTGTTATGCCCAAGAAGATCACCAAAATCTTCTTGCTTGAATTCGTTTTGTGCTGCTGTGCGCTGTTGTTGTTGCTGTGGCGCATGAAACGTGCCTTGCACGAACGTGGTACTTCGTACGAGGCCGCGCAACCCGTGATCTGAAGCCATGCAGTTGGGATAATGCAAAAGCTACAGCACGACGTTAGGAAAATATTGCCGCGCTGGGTCGTTAATGGAATGATAACCGCGACGTGGACCTGAGTTGCAAGTGGAAGCAACGGATCTGATGTGTTGGACAACGCGGCGCTGCATGATGCACACTGGTTGAAAGTGGCAACTTCTGTCGTGTGAGGCACGTGGGGGCCAGCTGTTGTACCGTTTGCCGCTGTCAGATTCGCTGTGCAATGTTGTCGGGTTCGTCTACATCTGCCCACGGAGCAATGCATGTGCGCAAGGGCTCCGTACGGTCGCACTGCCCAAAACAGCCACAGACTTGCAAGCGGGAACTTGTTAGATGTTGCGATACGCGTACTCTAAAGGCACTGAGTCCGAGACCGAGCGACGTCCATTGCACATTCGTTTGAATTCCCAATTGACAATTACGACGTCGCCAGCCCCTGCAATGCTCGACTCGGCTACAACTGTAAAGAAGAGAAAATTCTAAGTGTTCTGATCATGTTGTACCCGTGGCTTTTATATTTGGCTGGGCGCATGTGAATCGTGCGATCGAGGCGCACCGTTGCGTTCAGCAACCATGCCTCCCAACAGCCGTTCAGACAACAAAATTTGCATGCCATCAAATCTGTCTGAAACGCTTCATGGAATGGACCAACCATGTAATCCTCCCGCTTCGAAAGCAAGGCCATGGACGCCTGTGGCACCGAGGAACCAAGACGTTGGCTCGAACCGCCCCATACCTGCGAACCCAGGTGCTTCTCACAAGTGGTCTCTTTTCCACGTCAGTCGGTCATTGTCAGCAATTCCTGCTAGCCGCAGCCTGTCTGAATTTCCCTGTTCGCAATTCACATAGCTCACAGAAGTATCTTGCAAGGCAGACACGCCATACATGGCAAGCATTGCTCTGTGCAGGCAACAACCGGATGTCACATCCAAAACTTCGGCTTCCTGCCCTTAAGCCCATCACAACAGCGTTGCTGGATGCGAAAACCATCCCATCCAGTGGGTTCTCGTCCCACCGACGCAGCTACAATCTGAGCTCTGAGATTCAGACCTTGCGCCATGGCCCATTTGATCACTCTACCCTCGCAGGCCGTCTGCAGCATCGTGCTTCAACAGCTCCCGAAGCTCCCTCTGCATCAGTCATGTCACCGTGTCTTCATGATGGTCCTAGCCAACCACTCCTCTCCTCGTCCCTCAGTACATGTGAGAACTTCAGCAGTAGTAACCAATTTAACGATGTGCATCGCAGCCTTTCAAGTGATCGCAGCTTTTCCCAAGGTCATTTGAGGATCATGGACGGCCCTGATGCCTGGATTCATGATGCAGATCTCAGCCCATCTGATCCGTTACATCAATGGTACAACAAGTCCAACCGCAGCACCGAATGGCGGGATCGCGTGGATCGCATTTTACGTCAGATCATGAGCAAAGATCTTCGGCAGCAGGCACCTGGTGATGAGGAGGCAAAAAATCGCCTCCGGGAGGCTGTCAAGCAGGTACTGTCAGCATATGTCAGCATTGTTCCATTCTAGTGTGTCACTCTGTGTTGGCACATATCATCACAATAAGTTTGGGTCGCTTCTGTAGGTATTGGACCACCTGAGCGTGCTGAAGGAGGAGGTTGAGCAGGCCAACTTGCAGGAGGGGCTTCTCCAGATGCCATCCGACGCTTTCAGGAATAGGACTGACAGTATTGATTGTGACGCTGCAATTGGTCCTCCATCATGTGAGTCAGAGCATCTGTCCATAGCGCAATGCGTCCAGGAGGTTCTCTTCCGCTTACTTGATCTTCATCAGCCACACATTCAGTTTCGTGTGGCAACAATCTGCCTCGCCATGTCGCCGACTCCCAACACAGCTCTGGACATGGCCCGCATGCTTTACCAGCTCTCCAAGGACGCTTCCAATGATGCACTGTTTGCGGAGTGCGGCCTGATACCGGCGGTCATCAAGAATCTGCGACAGGTGTCCCAGAAAGGTTCTGAGCGAGGTGTACAGCATGATGCCGCAGTGTTGCTGGTGGCCGTGCTCAAGAATGCGACGCTCGATCGGAACAACCGTTTGCTTGTTGCACAAGCCAATGGGCCCCTTGTACTGAGCTATCTGTTGCGCTCAGACGCAGTGCAGGCAGTGGGCAGTCCTAGGGGTACTAAAGCAGCTTTGCATGATGATGCTGCAACGACCCTGGCAGTGCAAGCTATAGGTGTCGTTCGCAACCTCGCCGCCTCTAAGGACTTGCTGCCGGTGCTGAGGGATGGGGATACCCTGAAAGGCTTGCAAGGCGCCCTGGTGATGTGTGGGCGCGATCCAGACGTTGCTTTTGGGGTGGCAAGGGTGCTTTGCAAGCTTTCATTGGATCCCCGGACCATCATGGATACTATGGCACAGCCTGACCTGCTGCGTTCGTTTGTGCGCTTGGCTACTTCACATGTGGATCAGCCTGCCATAAACCTGCGCTTTACATACGCATTTGGAAACCTGGTTTCGCAGTCACCTGAGAACGCCACTTCCTTCACCATGGTGCGTATGACACTGCATTCCCTCGTTCATATGGCCTCGCTGATTGCTTTTGTACATAAGGAAATGTCTTCCTCAACAATTCACTTGTTCAGGTAGAGGGTGTCATTGATTATCTTGACAAAAGCATGAAGGCCACAATCATATTCGCCGAGGCTGAGCACGTCAGCATCCCTGATGCAAGTAAGGACGGTTATCTTTGTCAAATTTCAGATGCAGCCACACCTGACGCAGCTGCTTCCGCAGTTGGGTATTTTGCAGCCAACGTGTGTACCACCGCTGAGGCTGCAGCACCCATCGCACGGCGAAGTGACATTGCGCATGCTTCAGCGCGTCTGTTGATGCTGTGCAACAAGGCTGCCTTCTACGATGCTTCATTACACCTGGTAGAGTTCATGCGCAATATCACCTTTTATGACCGTGTTTCAGTGCTACCAGACTTTGACACCCCAGAAGCTGGGGGCAGTGCTTTCTTGTCGCTAGCCCCGGAAATTATTCTGAGGCCTGTCATCCCGATGATGCTCTCTCCAGCTCCAGATACTGCAGCAGCTGCTGCTGGCGCAGTGGGGAACTTGATGAGGATACCGCGTGCACGAGAGTATGCATGCAAGTCGTGTGCAGACGAGGGGCTGGTGCTGCTCCTGGGGAGTCAAAATGTTTGCGTTGTGAAGGCGGCAGCAGGGGCTCTGGTCAATCTGGCGTGCGACTGCAGTGGATGCATCAAGCTTGCAGACCTGGGTGTGGGAACTGCTGTGGCTGAAGCAATGGTCACTGGGCTGAGGCGGGCCAAGGCGGAGCTGGATGCGTATACAGAGTTGTACAAGGGTCGTGTGCGACCAACAAAACGGCGAGACATTGTTGTGGATGGATTGAAGGAATGTGAAGAGCTGCTGCAGCTGCTATGCAGCCTGTTGAAGTGGCACATCGGAGCGGAGCGGGGTAGACGAGGCCAACGTAGCATGTCAGGGGAACCTGAAGCGGAGCATGCAGATACAGCGACATCTGCGCGTGACCCTGTCATAGGCCATACGGGCAGCATGGATGACACGACCTGCGGGAAGGTTCCGGCACAGGTGCCGGAAGGCACTCTCATAGCAGAGGAATATGACCTGGGTGACCCCTTCTGGCAGGAAGCAAGTGCTGTACTGCACTGGCTGGAGACTTTTGTTCATTTGATTGATGAGGGGGACCCGGGTGGCGAAGGTTTGTACAAAGCAAAAGAAGCGTTAGCAGGCTTGATGGAAGATGTCATCGACGGCAGTGAGGCTAAAATGGTTGAAACCGGTGAAGGACCGACCGGGCAGTCCAGTTACAACAGTCAAAAAGGGATGAACGGAACCATTTCCTCTGCCACCTGCGTGGCTATGTCTAGTTCCAGTTGATGTGTACCAAACCTAGCTTTACAGAGGGTGTGTGAAACACACCCAGCTAGAGCATGGTTATAATATTGTTGCGGAGACAATGGGATGGCCAGATCATGGCAAAGGGATTGGGGAGATGAGTAATGCTCCTGAGACAGTGTTTGTGAAATAACAATGTTTACCGAGAACTTGAAGTTGACCTGGCGACCTCTTGGGCGATTTTAGAGAAAGCCACGCATGTGCTTGATATATATAATTCTCTCGCATCAGAGAGAATTCAATAGACTTACTAGGCTCAACGGAGCTTGGAACACATGGCATCTGAACCTGGGCTCGACATGGTTTTGAAGACCACTTGGTCATCCTTGATCATCGCTACCAAGTAGCATGGCTTGTGCCAGCGAGTGGCTTTTCCTGACAGCGTGTGGCTGTGCTCTCGGAACTATGATCACCGCCACGAGGTTTCGCATGGTTTGGTGGTGCTGCCTGTACAGTGCTCCGCCCCTCCCCGCTGTGGTGCATGCTTAGCCCTGAGGGCACCGTCTGTTGTCCCGGATTTGTCGTTTTTTCACATACAAAATAATGATCACTGCCTACTGAACTGCTTGTTTCCAGTCACATGCCTCTTTTTCCCACCTCCATGTTCCAGTGCATGGTGCTCTCAAGTTGGCATACCGAGCGGGGCGCGCTGTCAGCTGCACATGAAACACGCTAATGCGCACGCATATCTCTTAAAATCACGATATGGCGCCCTCACCGCATATCTGTCTACTGCTGCCTCAGTGCGTGCGGTGTCCAGGCAGTCGGTGCTGCTGGTATGTATACGTTGAGGTGTTTTCTCCTTGCTGCGGTCTCACCTAGCATGAAGCTTGCTTGCCATAAACAAAATAAACTCACATATATCTATGTATAGTATGCTGCTTGACCTGAAAAGAGTGCGTGCGTTTCTCCTGGAAACGAGAAGCCGGTGAGCGTTTCGCTAGCCCGGCTGCGGAGCACGGCACCCTAGGTCGGGGCGGTCATCGCGCAGAGTGAGACACACCAACAGCGTAATGGAGTTTAATACCACATTTTCTTTCGATGATGCGCTGGGCCGGGCGGTGACACACCCATGGGATTTCTCAGGTGCGCAGCCCTCTTGTCCGGTCGTTGGCATCAATTTAGTTCGGGTCTTACCGGCACATACATATCCTGTGAAGCACTGTGACTGATATTGTGCTGGAAACATGGGTGTGCCGTCCCAGGTGCATTGTCACAGGCACAGAAATTGGCCCCGAACCAGACTACAGTGGATGACAAAATCAGGGCGAAACTGACTCGTGCTTCGGGAGCAAAGGTGAAAGGCACACGCCAGGATTCTGTGACATCAGACTCAGATGATAAGGAGGGCTCCGATGACGACGGCTCCGATGACAGTGAAGCTTTGCCAGGTGAGGTTTTGAATTGCAACACTGCAAGTTCCTACACAGCTTCGACCCGGTGCGTGCATGCCTAGCACCCATGACGGTCCCACTAAGGGAGTGCCAGCTTTTATACAGGTGAAATGGATGATGACAGCGATGACGAAGTCGAAGTGTCAAGCGGCAGTGATGCTGTTGCTGAGGTTGCCACCGCGAATTCCCCTGTTCCACCAAGAAGCCCTCCAAAGACGCACCACCGTGCTGCTGCTGATAGCAGTGATGACGAGGACGCAGATGCAGCAACAGCAGCAGCACTGAGTCAGCTCGCCTCGGGCGGCAGGGGATCAGCCAACCCTGCCGGGCACACCTCTGATGGGGTCAACTCTAACTCTGACTCAGCAGGCACCTCTGGCGAAGAACCAGACAGCTCAGACAGCGGCGAGGTTGCTGGTAATGCTGCATCAGATGGATCTGATGTCGTCGAGTCGGATGATTCGGGTCCCGTTGGCGAGCACGGTGCAAGCGTCAAAAGAACCACCAGAGGCCGGCCGTCAGGGCGCAGCGAGGGCGGCCGCAGTGGGGAAGGTGCGTTTTACGCAGAGACACCGGCGGGCACAAAGTTCTCTGGCCGCTCGTTCGCTGACTTGGGCTTATCGCGGCCGCTCACCAAGGCGGTTGCAGAGCTCGGGTTTGCGACCCCGACGCCGATCCAGGCGGCGGTGGTACCGCTGGCGCTGCTCGGGCGGGACATCGTGGCGAGCGCCATCACCGGCTCCGGCAAGACGGCGGCCTTCGCTCTGCCAATGCTGGAGCGCCTGCTGTTCCGGCAGCGGCGCGTCGCGGCGACGCACGTGCTCGTCCTTGCGCCGACGCGCGAGCTCGCAGCCCAGGTGCGACCGCAGCCTCAAGCCTTCGCCTCTTGCCCTGTTTCTCTGGCTGTTGAAGCCATGGTGCTGGAGCCAGTTCTCATGCTGGTGGCCCCTTGCGAGACGCCGTTCCTGGGCGGTTTATGGGGGCATGCGGAAACATCTGTAGCGAGCCACAGCCGCAGCTGTGCTGTGGGAGCAGCGCCACCGCCGGCATCGTAAAGTATGGCCTCAGCAGCGGCATGCATACGGCAGGATAAGCCATGGCGAACCTGTGGGTCACTGTGAGGTACACGAGGGGCTCAGCGTGCAGGTGCACAGCATGATCTGCCAGTTGGCGCGGTTCACAGACGTGCGCGCCGCGCTGGTGGTCGGGGGGCTGTCCTTGGCGCAGCAGGCGGCGGAGCTGCGCACGGCTCCTGAGATCGTCGTAGCGACGCCGGGCCGAGTGATCGACCACATCCTCAACACCATGGCCTTTGACGTGGACGCACTCTCCGCACTCATCCTCGACGAGGCCGACCGCCTGCTGGAGATGGGCTTCCAAGACGAGGTGCACCACCACCGCTCGACTGCCCGATCGCACCGTGCACCCTGTGACTGTGACTCTCGAGTGCCGGGTCCCTGAGCAGCATGGGCTTGCTTTCTATCGTGCTTTCCTGCATGTTGAGCTGTTCATCGGCCAGTGCATGGTCACGTGCCAGCATGAATCGTGGCATTGGCCGACATGTGTTCGGATGCCGGTTGGTGCGAAGCTGCGCACCTCGTTGCCTGGGCATTCGGTCTGCAGTGGCGAGTGTGGCAGCTGCGGGGTGCGCGCCTTTGGGCCTTTGCTTGGGCGGGTTGTTCACACACGAGGAGGGCTGAAGAACGCCCCAGTGGTAGACGCGGCATGGATACGACAGCGGCCTGTGACGGATGGTGTGGCACAGATGCTGACACCGCATACTGCTGCAGCTACGCCAGATCATCAAGCGCGCCCCGCGGCGGCGGCAGACGCTGCTGTTCTCTGCCACGATGACGACCGGCGTGCAGCAGCTCGTGGATCTGTCGCTCACCGCGCCAGTGCGGCTCGCCGCCGACGCCGCGGCTGCCGCGCCCCGGCGCCTCAAGCACGAGGTCCTGCGGCTACGCGGCGGTGCTGCGAGCGCCGACAAGGCGGCCGTGCTATGCGCGCTGTGCTCACGTGCCCTGAAGGGCCTCCGTGCCATCGTTTTCTGCCGCCAGAAGCGGCAGGCTCACCGCCTCAAGATCATGCTGGGCCTCGCCGGCCTGCCGCCCGCGAGTGAGCTGCATGGGGACATGACTCAGGCACGCTCCATATTGGGCACTCATGCATGCTACCGATGGCGTACTTGTTAAGGACAAGCGCGATCATGCTCACCGCACGCCTGCCCGCCACATGCGGCTTGAGCGTACACACAGCTGTGCGGCAAAGCGTCATGGGGTGTGGAGCGCGGTTGCAGGCGGCGCGGCTGGAGGCGCTGGAGGCGTTCCGAACAGGCTCAACGACGCTGCTGCTCGCGACAGATGTGGCGGCGCGTGGCCTCGACATTCTCGGCGTGAACGCCGTCGTGAACTACGACTGCCCGCGCACGGTGGAGACGTACCTGCATCGGGTCGGCCGCACGGCGCGGGCCGGCCGGGGGGGCCGGGCGGTGACGTTCGCGGAGGACGGCGACCGGCGGTTGCTGAAGGATGTGGTAGCGCAAATCGGTGTGCAGCTCGCGCGGCGCGACGTGCCTCCCGCTGTTGTGGACAGCTGGCGCCGCCGCTTGGAAGGGCTCGCTGGCACCATCGACGAGGTGCTGCAGGTGCGCACCACATCGCCTGGGGCCCTCAACGGCTCACGGTGTGGTCTGCTTCCGTCATGAGCACCTGCTCTTGCGACGACTGGTGGCCTGGCAGCATTCTGGGCCTGCAGACCTTCCAGTCCTCTGTGGCAAGTCTGCGCGGAGGTGAGCGACCGCACAGGCTGTCGACATGGCGACCAGCCCCGGCTGCATGCTGTGGTCATCATGCGCCATGCAGCCGCAGGGGTGCGGATGTTGGATTGTCTCGTTCCGTCATGCTAGCGTCGAGCGTAGCATCAGCCCACGGCACCTGGGCTTTGTGAAGTTGGGGGTTTTGTGCGCTGCTGTGTGGGACTGTGCAGAGCCGCAGATGGTGAGGGCAAAGTGCAGGAGGAAACAACAGAGAAGGCGCTGCGGACGGCGGAGATGGAGGCGACAAAGGCGTCCAATATGGTGGAGCATCAGAGGGAGATCATGTCTCGGCCACGGCGGGAGTGGTTCCAGACGAGCAAAGAGAAGAAGGCGACCGCCAAGGCCGCAGCGGAAGTCGCGCTCATGATCCCTACCACCGGTGCCGGGGTCCCAGAACCAAAGAAGGGGGCCAAGGCGGCGAAGAACGCAGATGCGAAAGGTGCAGTTCTGGCAGCTGCTGTGGGGTGACTCTGGTGCTGGTGAATATAGTTGTGACGTGCTGTGTTGTGCATGCAGGCAGGCAGAGTCAAGACACAAGGCCGGCGCCTGGCCATGTCACGGAGACGAAGAAAGTCGCGGGTGCAGTCAAGGCAGCCAAGTCGGCTGCGCGGCAGTTCCAGCAGAGCGGGTCCAAGCCGCGGGAGGCGGCCAAGGCGGCGCTCACAGCCACTGGCGCCACAAAGAAGAAGAAGCAGCCTAAGAAACGGGGGAGAGAGGGAGGCGCAGCCGACGACACGCCCCCCGCCGACAAACTGCCACGAGTCACTCGGGTGTATGCTGGTGTGGCTGCCCTGTGGAGCCCAGACTCATAGTGCATGATCGTGCACTTCTCAACACTGCGTGGTGTGTATGTTGAGCCACTTGGTGTCGTCCACACCCAAATTGACTGGTGCAGGTGGTGGCAAGAGTAGCAAGGTCCAGGCGCCGAAGACTGGCCTTTCGAAGCCCCAAAAAGCCAAAATGGCTCGCAAGGGCAAGGGTAGATCACAGTTCAAGGGGAAAACGAGGTATAAGCGGAAGTGAGTGCATGGATTTGGACACTGTAAGCTAATTTAGGGTGTTTGGAATATGGCACCATGCTGGTCCTTTTTCCAACCCCTTCCTTCGGTACTTTCAGCATCTGCTTGATCTAACCCTGCGCAATGTGCTTTCGTGGGTGCAGTGAGTGTTCAGGCATTTTCTAAGCCTCGCGGTCACGACTGACAATGCCGACGTGCATCACCTGTGCAGATGATTGCTTACAGCCTTGACCCGGTGCTGCTCATGGGTTTGACCAGGACAAGTTGCAGTGCATAGCTTTGTTGGTTACAACGACTGCATGTTGTCTGAGAAGCTGTGACGGATTTTCGGGCCTGGCCTTTTATGCATCAGCATTGTTACAGAGTAGGAATGGGTGGTGCTCGTGCCAGACAAGTGTATGATGAGCTTGATGATGCACCAGGAACAAAGTGACAAGGACAAGGGTACAACTCGGACACGCTAATTCCGCTTCAACCCAGCAGCTGCTGTTCGACGTGCAGTTGTGATGTCCAAACATTGGTCTCAATTGTCGCATCACGGCAGGAAGGCAGGTGATCAGGCTCCACTTGTTTGCTGCTTCCACTGCTGCTCAGCAAGATCCTGGTGCACTTGAATGCACGTGTCAATGGCTTGTAGCGCTTTCTTGCAGTCTTTCTTGTGCTTGTAATTCCCCACGTTTGCGAGGCTGCCGCCGGAGCAAGCCTCGAGCTGCTCAACTGCACATAGCATGGCACCATTATCAACGCCGCTTACGCAGTGCTCTCTGGTGTTTATATGTATCCGATCACATCAAGCACGATCGATCCGTCGGTACCACTGAGGTAACATGGCGTCGTTCGATCCTGATGCGAGCGGGGTGACGGTGCTAGTCTCGGACACACCTTCACATGGGCACATCTCGTGCAGCGCACACCAACCCGCAAAAGCTTGAAGATGGCGACAAACTACCTGGAAGCCCTTTGTGTCAATTGTAAAAGTTTAGGTCACAAAAGCGAACGGCTGTTCGGTTGTCCACCACTCCTGTCGTGTCTAGGTCATCTTTATGCGCTCCCTGGTCACAACGGAGCAGGCAATGATCGATGATCCCACCTCATGGTCAGCCTTCCGCTTTGACACACAGTCCTCATAGCTTGCAAGAATTTGGCGACACTTTGACAGTGTCAACACCACATTAGACATGCTCCCACGTCTGCCGTCGATGGATGTGCGTGCGATCAAGCAGTTTTTCAGTGCTCGGCCTGCCGTCCGCAGTGGCGACCCTACGATCCCGCGAACTGGCCTCTACCCGTATTCCCGAAGGCACCGCTACGATCTCATCCACCGCATATTTGTACCACTCGTTACATACCTGTACCCGCGGGACGTCGACGTGACGCATGTTGACCGTAGGAATCGGGAACCCTAGTTTCCATTTTGGGCCGGTTAAAATACTTTCCCAGAGGGGTTTGGCGTGACTACAGGCCGGTTCGTCGGAGCAAGGGAAGGATCATTTCCAGCCCAGAAGCACGCATTCAGCAACTTCAGAGACTTTGAGGTATCTGCGGGCCGACACTCAAAATTGAAGCGCCCTTGTTCATGCGCTGGCAGGGTATAGGGGCACACCCTGAGCCTGACCTAAGCATTCCCCGGTTAGGCCGCTTTTTACAATAACTTTTCTTGTGTCTGGCTTATACCTCGTCAAGGCGCGTTTGCCTGTTTGCGTGCACGAACACACGTATATGTCCACTGAGGTATGAGAGCCCTCCAAGGCACTAGCGAGCTGCTTTCACATGTCACGGATTATCCTATCAGCATGAATGCTTGAAAAGGATTCAAGTAGAGCAGGGCTATAGCGATGTGTGTTGTTCGCACTGCTTACTCTTGTCAGTCCGGCGTCTGAGCCCCGGCAAGCCTGCGGTCACCAGCGGTTCACATTCCAAAGAGGTACCTTCATATGCTAGCGTGGACGCGGTTTTCTCGAGAGTCAGCCTGTGCCCACGGTGTCGCGTGGACGCTGCGCTGAGTTCTTGTAGGTCATGATAGTGTGTGTGCCAGTTCCATGCAGTTCTTCCTTTTCTGTTTGCATATCTTCAGTCATTGCAAGAATTTGCGCCTGCTTTTGGCTCTGCACTCAACAACACCGTCGGCTCATGCGCGGTGCTCGGCCAGTAAGCCTTGTGGAGCCCCGCGGGAGCCCTGCAACCCTCGCTGATCCCAATTGCTAGTGTCCATATGGCCTTTGCTGTCCGATTTGGTGCCCGCATCTTCCAAGCGCTTACATCGCTGGCTTTGGTGGTGGTGCTTGTGCAGGCACTGCATGTATCCCACTGTGATCGGAATCAAACCCCCGGTGCTGCCTTGCAGACCCATGGATCTAGACAGTGACACAGCGATCAAGGACGATCCGGAGGTCGCTGCTCCTAGTAACGATGCCAGGGAGGCGGACGCTGCAGAAGCGACGCCTGTAGCAGGGGATGCAAATGTTGCTGCAACCGCCCCAGAGATAGATGAAGGACAGCCAACAAAGTCCAGCAGTGGAAGGAAACGAGTACCCACCGCTGCAGCGCTGGCATCAAGTGAGCAGGCACAGGAGGCCGCTCCAGGGAAGTCAAAAACACGACAGCGCAAAAAAGCAGCAGAGACATCAGTGGTGAGCCGTACAAGCCATGGAGGTGTCAAAATTGGTGGGAGAGCAGTTACATGGGTTGGCGGCGCCGGAATGCCACGTGAGGTGCAGCTCCCTCCCACAACCCCCATGTGTTCCAATAATACAGAGACCATAGGTGCCCGGTCGAATCAGCGTAGCCGTGATTCAAAGCAGCTGCTGCCTGTCAAAATGTTGCTTGTGGGCAAGAGCCAATGCATTCTCTGCTTCTCCCGCATTCTTGTGGCCCAGTGGGTGCCTTTTCGTCACACACCAGTCGGCCTTCCAGGAATGTACAGTAGTTTTGGCAAACTCCAGCCACACGATAGCGGTAGAGACTGCAGCTGTACAGATACATTGGTATAGCGCTCGGGCGGAGCGTTTAAGGCGACAGGAATGACAGAGGTCTCATTGCATGTCTCCAGCTTAGGGGTTGATCCCTGTGTCCATGTGTTCAGGTCCTGGACAAGATGGGTATCCCGCAGCTTCGGGCGCTATTCCTGAAGACATTCAACCATCCGACAGGCTCGAATAATGCAGAATGGCTTCGTAAAAAGCTTGCGCAGCCACAGGATCCGCAGGTGGGTGCTGCGCGGGCTGCGGTGCCCCGGGCGCGAGACGTCGGCGCGGAGATCTGGACGACCGGGACAACCTTCAAAGGCTTCACAAAGCAGGAGCGCTTTAAGCTGCAGCAGATGGGTGGCAACTGTGCAGCCAAGGTGGTGGAAGTCATTCGCGATGCGCCCCCGCCGGTCGTGGTTGATCCACCCCCCCAGCCACAGAGGGCGGCACCGACACGCCGGCGCAAGAAGGCGCCTTCGTCTGAAAACACGAAGATGCACGTCATTGGCGCAGAGACGTTTGAGCTGCCGCCTCCGAAGCGGCCTAGGAGCTCTGACGATGGTGGGGACACGCACGGGCTGATGTTTGACTGCGGCCCTCAGGCCCCCGTGTCTCAGGCGCACAGCCCGCGCCAGGCCGCCCTCGGAGGTCTGGACACGTGCTTCTCGGAGGGGGATACGCTGAGCATGCCCATGGCGTCAGCCATGCCCGCGCCGGTGGTGCACATGCAGCCGTGGCGGCAACTGCGCATGGGGGACGCACACATGCTGCGCACGGGCTGCAGCGTGCAAGTGTACCGTGCAGACGAGCAGTGGCACGGCGGTGTCGTAGAAAAGGTACCGCCCTGCCCTTCTACGTGATCCACAGAGTACGTGTCTGCATGCTTGATCCTCGCAGAAAAGCCCCTCCAATGCAGCTGGAATCCTCTGCAATGATTGAGGACTTGATGCGCAGCCATCACCAGTCCAAAATAATAGGTGCGATGGGTTGCATTAGAATAGGATCCGCCAAAATCTTGTACTCTGAGGTCTCCAACGTTTCCTACGTATAAAAGGGAAATCTTCGATTTTGCCGTATGTTGCACCGTAGAACGGTATACAGCTTGGACCATATATGCTGTTCGACGCACCAGTATTGACTGTATTCAGCGCCGTATTGACTGTATGAATCGTGTATGGCATTGTTTCTGGCGCATAAGACACACCGTATGAAATGTATAAACAGCTGCCTTAAATTCTACGATGTTTTCAAATAACACGTTATCGACGACTATACATGTACGATGTATAGTTGGCGGACCTTACAGTTGAAGTGTCTGTGACAGACCCGTCAGGAACATAGCAACTTGGATCAGCGGGCGTTTGCGGAGGCATGAGCGCCGTCAGTGGCCTTACATCAACTGCCAGTGGTGCCAGTCTGATTTTCATGCTCAATCGTTGTGTGTCAACCCTTCCTGAGGGTGCAACATCGCTGTCGCTTATTTTTGACGCTCAGCACAGTCGACCCATGCTTCTGTACCGCAGAGCACGCCATTGCGCTTGCATTGTGTTGGTGAGCAGTAACTGATGCTCGCATGCTCATGCGGTTGGCTACGTGTAGGGGTACGGTCTGTGCTGGTGCCGGTAGTGTGGTTGTGCTTCTTTCGCAGATTTCATGTGGACACGTGGTGCATCGGCTGCAGATAGACTATGTTGGGCCGCCGGGTGAGCAGAAAATGATGATCACAATCTACTACTACGGCCACGACCAGTCTGAGGAGCGCCCGGTGGACGAGTTCTTCCGGGGGGAGCACCACTCACTCATCCAGTGGCAGCCTGTGGCGCCCATGGCTCAGATGCCGGTCGGCGGGATGCCTCTGCAGGGCATGCCCCTGCAGGGGATGCAGGTCGCGGGTGGAATGCCCATGTCCATGTATGCCATGGCACCGCCGGGTGACATGGTGACGGCCGGGCCTCAACTCAATCAGGTGTGATATTGTCACCACCCAGCCCTGACCCACCGTGCCTGCTCGCCCCCGTGCTGCTCGTTGTGTCTGTGCGGTCGCGTCAGTGCACACCGAGAGCCATAGCATGTGTGCTGCGAATAGGAATGCGTCTGCAATGGTTGCTGCTCCATGCGCTGATTGGCTTGAATCTGCATTGGTGATGGTGCAGGGAATGCTAAGGCTATCGTCATGACAGTAGTGCTCGAGAGGCCGTGTCTTTGGCTGGTGATGCCGTACCGGCATGCAAGGATTTTGTCTCAAAATATATGTGTGTGGGTTATGCTCGGTACAGCACCGGCCCAGGGGCACGTGGCACCTGGGCCGTTGGTCTGCCTGAGCGACAGAGCGCTCTGCAGTCCACGCATTGACCTGGCATTGACCTGGCGTCGAGGTTCCATGCGGCAGGCGCTGGGATGGTAGGCACATTCTGAGCAGTTCATTCTCGCTGTGCACCTCAGTACTGCCATGGCCATGCTGCTCGTTGGGCGAGATCATTTGCTTTTGCTTCTGGTGCATGTTCTGACCCAAGCGTGCTCGTTTATCTATGCCCGGTGAATGTGCACATATCGGTTCACAGTGTAACGTTGTATTTGTGCCTGCTCCCTTCCACAGACACTGGGTCCTGGAATGTATTGCTGCCGGAGCGGACGGCAACAGGCACTGTAAGTTGGAACCTGCCTGGAGAGGAGGTACAACCGCAGCCGAGTGCCACATCCTGAACAGCACTGTCCCTATGCAACGATGAGGACTGAGACAGGTAGCTGCGTTGGGTCACGGATCCACTTGCCTGTGGCTGTCATGGTTTGACCAATGCACGATGTTAGAATCAGCGCACCAGACAAAGTTACAGTCCAGTGATGCACCAACATGTGCTGCAGTCCAGCATCACTGATCACCACTGTGACCTCTCAGTACACTTCTCACAAACACTTCATGAAAACCGTTTGGATGGCCCGGCGCGCTATAATCCTGATGTATGAAATCAATCTCAAAGTTTACTTGATTGAACAGCCCGATCCTGCCACTTGAAGCTGCTGTTTTCATTGCGTCGTCTGTGTGCGTAACGTCCGTGTTGGACTCCTTGCCAGCCTCCTCGGATGGGCAGGGTGTTTCTAGCAGTACGTGTGGTGTCAGCCTCCTGGACTGGCCATTCCTTAGGGCAGGTCTCACTGGTACTGCACCTTCCCCTGCACCTACTCTCCACCCCCAATCGTACGGCGGCGTCGTGGATGGGGTTCCCCCGCCCCCGTGGAACTGGTATCCCCATCCCCTTTGTCTGCCCTTCCTGTGGGTGTGCCATGGCGGATGCCTGGTTGGGTCTGGCATGTTTCTAAAACACAATTGTAATACTGGTGAAATTTTGGTGAAATTTTGAGGACCAGCTGATCTTCCAGACATCATCACCCCGCTGGAGCAGCTTGAGCAGCTTGAACGATGCTCCGATGATGACCGCATACACATTGTCAAACTCTCCTGACCAAGCATGTGTCATGCCTATGGCATTGCCATCCAATTGCATGTGCAATGTGCTGGCTGCATCACCAGCTACAGTGACAGGGGACAAGTCTTTCGTGGCTGGTCTGTGGTCCCAACTACAGTACTGAACGCAAGAATCCATTGAATTGTGGTGTTGGCAACTGGTGCTTCTGTTTCGCCATAGATGCAGCTCTGTGGCCTCTCATGAGTTCATGCATGAGTTCATGAGCTCTGATGGCATTCCTGTCTGCATGTGTGTCACCAGTGCCTACAGCAAGGCACTGCAGACCACTGCATTGTGGCCCATCCCTTTCAAGTGCGTGTATGAGCACTGAGCATAACCCATGCTGTTGGAAGCCTGATTCACCCTCAGAATATCCAAGCAATAGAGATCGGGCAACCTGTCACAGCCCTGACACAGTCCATGACAGCCCATAAGCCACACCAGGCCCACAGCAGGAGCTGCGTGATCTGATGATGACCTTCCATATGCTACTACTACCTATATGCTACTACTACTTGTGCTTACAGGTGCTTCTGCGCCTATCCCATCTCCTGTCCTATCCCCTTGACACCAGCTTATACTCTTTATCCCAGCTGACATCACACACTGTACGTCATCAGCTTCACCAAACTGACAAATTGTGTGCCTTTTCTTGACTTCGCCTGTGTCTTCAGGCTGTGTTAACTGCGTGTCTGTCACAACGACTTTGTCTTACATACATGTATACAGACCTCGCAATGACACTTTGCACTGAGCATTATCCTCCGCCTGCCAGACTCACTGAGCAATGTGATCCAGGCTATGATGATCCAGACCCAGGCAATGAAGAATGCCTGTGCCACGCTTCTAGAAGGAGCTCCGGAGCTCCCACTTCTCCCACTCCCAAGTTGACTGAAGATTTGCCCGGCTTGAGCTTGATGATGGGAACTAGCAGCACACATGCATCATGTATGCACCAATCTTGGGGCGAGTGATGTTTTGCAGTTGTTGGATGATGAGGTTGGCATGATGCCACTTTTTCCAGTGGCATTCAACTAAGTTACAGTTTCAAGTCTACTGTCAGATGTTGCTGCACCATCCAAACTAGGAGCGAGGATCCTGTTCCCATGGGACTTCTGAGTGCCAAAATCATACCATCGTGCATGGCCGACTTCAATCCATGCGTGTACGCGTGCGCTGGCGATCCCTCCCTCCAGAGGTGTCCAGGGGAGAGGTGCACCTACGGGCTGCCCGTGCACAAAAGTACGCAACCTACGTTTACACGGTACCCTGTACACATGTACAGCAGCCGGCGTGACCACACCATGGGCGAGGAGCCTCATAATCTCACGGCAGTTCTCCCGAAGTGCTGCACCTCACGACCTTCGTTGCGCCAGCTCTGCTCGTGAACTGGCGTCGAACGTGCGGTGCCTTGATGTAGTTACAAAAGAGTACAAGGGCAAACCCACGAAGTGGGCCAAGTCATGGAATCAGACAACAGCAGCAACGTGCGGTGCCTTGATGTCGATTCTCTGTGGCCCGCACGGAGTACGTAAGCAATTCTAGTTCCGAGCTCGGGTATGTAAAGCGATAATAGCGTGTCGGCAACTTCCGCGCCCCTTCAGCCTGAGACAGTCACGTTACCTCATCTGTCTCCAAGCTCCCGCGCGTTTGGCATGTATTCAGTGATGTTGAGCCTGCGCTCTCGGGGGCGTCGTGCAGGTTACGCATGCATGCACACATCAGCTCGCAGAGCATGCCGCCGGAATGATCGAAACCTCGAATCTACCCGGCTCCTCCTGAAACGCAGCTGCAAACGCACGCTGCCCCAGAAGCGTGCACGCCAGCAGTAAGCTTTCGTGGAGTATGTAGGCGTGTACGCTACGCTGCGTGCAACCCTTGGTTACACTCCACGCGTCTGCATGCGCACAGTCACGCGCTCTAATGGCCCAGCATGTGCAACGTCGGACACCTGTGGCCAGCACGAGCTCGTCCACTGTACCTGCGCGGGAACGAATAGGCGCCGTGTTGACGGATGAGTCATGCCGGTGTGAAGCACTGTCAAGCTTACGCAAGCGTCCAGATGTGAGCGCTCCCGCGCCAGGCTAGCGCAGGCAGCGTGTACGAGGCGCGCCCGTGCAAGCACGCATACACGTGTACGTATACGTACCACTACCGCAGCCAGTGGCCAGCAGATGCCTCCATTCCACACGGTCGACTCGCGACGTATCGTCGGGCACAACTCGAGCTCCCGAGCGACGTGACCATGAATTGCTCCCGCTGCGATCCCCCCCAGCCGTTGCCGCCTTGACACTGGCCCAAGCCCTCCGGCCGCAGTTGTCACGCGAAACTCGTGCGCGTACATGCAGGGGCGCGTCAACCTAGTGGCGTCGACCCCGCGGCCGCCGCAGGCCATGTGCATGATAATCGGACGGGCCGTCCGCCGTGCCGATCGTGGGCCAGTGTCATCGCAGAAACGGCCCCCCGATTCAAGGTGCGAAGATGTGAAGATGGGAAGGCCGCTCCAGTTTGACGTACCTGTGACTCCGTGAGGGCCAAAAAAAAAATAAAAAAATTAGGAGGATCGAGAATCACGCATGGTTGCGTTCCGCGTCCAGGGCCACTGCGGCGTCACGGCCCCTGTGGCCAGGTACCTGTATACCTAAAGGCTGCCCCTCTGGACATCGGCCGCTGCCAGGCTGCACTGCAGCCTATAGAGTACCGGTACCATCTACCGGACCAGGACAGGGTAGAGCCGCAGACTGCTGCAGATGCTGCTGTGGCTGGCTGGTGGGGCTTGCACCCTCGTCAATTAATCCACACATGTAGTTACAAAAGAGTACAAGGGCAAACCCACGAAGTGGACCAAGTCATGGAATCAGACAACAGCAGCACAGGCTCTTCAGTCCACACATGTGCATGCAACTAGCAAGTTGTGGAGCAAGCAGCTACCACATGCGGATGCAGTGCCTACTACTGCACCCACTGGGAGATAGGTCAAACTGGATGCCAAACAGAATGATAACAGCCTTGTAAACCACCAGTAACTGTGCATACAAAGCTTCACCTTGCCATTCAGCCCTACCCAGTGCAGCTGGTTCCCTGAACGTTCACCCACAGAAGTGTGACTCCAGGTCTGGCGTGATGCCCGATTTTTTGTTTTGTTTTTTTTTTCTTGCCAACACTGTGTGGCACCATCACATGAGATTGGGAGCAGCCATATGCATGCTCATTCTGCCCAGGCTGATCTTGCGCCTGTGCCTGCCAGAATCAGGTCAAGCCTGGATAGGGTCAACCTGCCAGGACCAGGGACAAGAGCATGTCCACAGCACAAAGGCGCACAGGCCACCGCATGCGCAGGCACACAAGCAGGCACTTGGGCCGTTAGGCACTTGATGCCCGTCTTCGATGGCGAGGCACTCGCTCACAGCACCACCCAACCTGCCTTCCCAGGCCCACAGGCACCAGGTGGAAGGGAAATGTCTCGGGGGGGAATGGCTCGGTGCGCAGCTCGGCATGCGGCTTGCAGTCGGGTACTGCTGGCTGATCATTCTGCCTGACCCCGGTGACTGTGGGCCTGGGAAGGCAGGTTCCACCTCTGGGCTCTCACCTGGCCATGGCAGCATGCACTGCGGCGCGCAACACGCAGCAACACACTGAGATGGCGTCTCGGTGGGTGAGTGGGCGATGTGACTGAGACAACAGCTGGGATCGGTACTGGTGTGAAGTGATGGAGTGAAGTGATGCTGCGTTGGGCTTTTGGCCATGGGCTTCTGAGTAAATGTAAATGTAAATGTGACACTTACTTGCCATATCCTACAAGGACCTTGACATCTCCGGATAACCGGGACCACGGGCCAAGGGGGTAAACCACCTGGAAACCCCCCTCAGACAACCTGAGTGGCTGGCAGGGGCTTTGATGCCACCACACCTGGCACAGCCAGGCTGGGAGATTCCTGAGATTCCTGAGACTCATTCACGTGATTCTCGATCCTCCAAAAACAAAATTCACAAGTGCTGTTGCTGGTCACCAAACTCTGAGATGCAGGTACTGCACACCAGGGCAGGTCACCGCAGGATAGCATGCCAGGCCCGCTGGCTTTGGTGGCGCCGGGACATTGGCTGTTGAGGAAAATGACCCTGGATGCAGCTGACCGCGGCTGGGGAAATTGGGATCTGGCGACGTGGGTGGCCATCCTCGCGTGGCGAGAGGAGACGAGCGTGCTTGGTCAGCAGCGGCGTGGAGCTGTGAACACCCAGCTGTGAGTTGAGCTGGAATGGATGGGGAGCAGCTGTAACGAGGCGTCAACACTGTGCATCGCGGTGGTGTCGAGAAAGGCGGAGGAACATCCTGGCTCGCGCAACTCGAAGCATTCACGGCGATCGCGGGCCACGTTCATGGTGGTCAACAGCGTCACCGCGGACCCGCCAGCTGGGGTGCACATCGGCAACATTTGCAAACGTTGCAGTCGTCAAGCAGCAAGCGCGTGAAGACGGCTGTAGCACTTGCTATACCTCTGCTGCTGGTCAGCCCCACGTACGACCCGACGTCCCGCTGCTGTACCAGCGGCAGAGCGCTGCGCCTAGTGTCTCGCACCAGCTGGCGGGGAAGACGTAGGTATGGCGAGAGGCACAGCGTGAGACATGGTTCGCATGATTTAAAGTCAGTCGTGTGGCGAAAGATACGACTGCGAGGTCTATCCAAGATCTTTCACGAGATTTTGCAGTTGGTGGTGCACGAGCACGTATGCGTGCCCAGATGCCTGTGGACCGCTGCGAGGGGCCACCTCGAGAGCTTACGCCATATTCTGCTCTTTCATATGTTGGTCGCGGTCGTGGATGGGTGATGATGTTGGTTCCAAATGATTTGAGCCGTGACCGCCCATTGCGTCACAGGCACTCGCAGTGTTCACACCCGACCGCATATCGTGGTCGTACCAGCACTGCAAGCTTGCCAGTGATCAAAGGCCAAAGTTTGCGCATGCCGGCCTGTGCGCCAATGTGCCATGCAGTGCAACTTGCGACCGAACCCACCGATGCAGGCTTCAATTCTGGTCCCACGGCGGGAGACAGGGAAGCCAGGCCTCGGCGTGTCTGCGCACAAAGGGTGTACACATGCGTGTCGCACAGCCGGGAATCATGCATCATATGATGTGTTGATGACAGTCCCGGACCTCGAGCCCTGCCTCGCAAGGCTGCCTCGGTCGCTGGGCGACTGGTGGCACCCATCAGCCTGTGCCGCGGATGGTTGATGCCGCGGGTGTCCACGTGTGCCTAGTTCACTGCTGCTGCGACGTCGGCGCACGGTGACCGCACATCGGTGATGTTTACGCGCATCGTTGCGTCCGAAGCGCGCGTGTCTCGCAAACTGCCCGTATATTCCGCCGCGGGTGCCAGGCAGGCAAGGCCGCTCGCCTCGATTGCGATGCGCGAGGCAGGTCCACCTCAAGGTATAGGCCTGTCGTGATTATGCGCTGCGTTGTGCATGATGTCACGTCGCACCGAAAAGGAGTTCACACGGGATGTGACAGCTATAATATCCAAACAAGATATGACACGCGCCGACGGCTTCCCGTCCGCGTCGGCAGCGCCTTGCAGGGAGGGGCAGTCATTTATGCATGCCGGGCACCTGCGCCCGACCGTTCCTGGAAAGATGCGCTGAGCGCACCTCCTTATCCAGCCCCAGCATGTAGCATCGGCGATCGCGCCCGTCACTGCGTCCGCGGCGTCTGGTTGCGGTCGACCTGCAGCTGTGCCGTTAGAATAGGTGACTTCACCGACTCGCATGCATGTCAAAATTTATGAATTGACGCTGCCCATGCGCTTGTACGAAAGTCGTGCTGCGGATGGACTCCGAGATCACCGGCGTCATTTTGTTGTGTTGTGTTCCATTCGTTCGTCGGCCTTTGTTGATGTGCTTCCATGAACGAGGGGCAGGTCGTCTGCCTGTATGACACACTTGTGAGGGCTCCCGATCATGACTTGGATCTCAACATGTGAATGGCTCCTGATAAGATTAGATGAAGTAAAAGGTGCTTGAGTGTCAGACAGAGTTAGACGCTGTTGTTGAGCTCAACGCTTCGCGGAACGATGGGCAGGAAGAAGCTATCGAGTGGCGAGGCACATCCTGACCATAATGGAGGCAGGGACACAGCTGAAAATGACCTGGTGATGCACGAAGGAGACATACTGGAGAATCATGCTCGGTACAGAAGGTCCGGGCTGCATTTTCCTTGCAAAAGCTACACGCACCCGGTCACCACTTTCAGCGCTGGCCTGCCTTGCTGAGCGGTGGATGTGCTTGTACGTTGCGCTGCATTGCGTATCTGTGCGAGTGAGACGTTGACCTGGCTGGCTGGGCAGTGTTGCTTCCCGCGTGGCTCATGCCGTGTGTCTGGGGCTAAGTCGGTGCACTCGGCAATTGCGCGTTGGTCCCTCTACATGTGCTATAGTCTGCAAGTGTCATTTGTGCGGCTGATTTCCTCAATAGTGTTGGGGCTTCAAGGACGATGCACCCCTTCGTGCTGGGACAGGTCTTTCACGGACGCCATCTAGGCGCCGCGATCAAAAGTTATGGCCGAGTATAAATAATGCATAGCTTTGCCAAACCTGGTTTATGAATTTCCCCTGCAGCGACTGCTGTCACGCTCGCCGGCTTTGGCGACGCGAAGAAGCCCACCCGCGTCTTTTCCGATCTACAGAATACTCGAGCAGTTCACTTTTAATTTATGGTGGAGCACCTGAGACGCGGGCCTTGTTGTACATGTACCATGTATATGCCCACCGCGCAGACCTGCTTTTCTCTCGCTGGTTTCCCCCGCGGAGACCGTGTACAGTATGAGGAAGCGGAGAGGGGGTAGGAATATACTGTACCTGCTATGTCAAATTTGCAATCATCGCGATTGTGATGGAGGGATATGTGAATCAGGCTTGGATGAGCTGGACAGGCCGATAGCATGCCGCATACTGCCAAAATGTGTCATGCTTGCGCAGCCTCAACATCGCATGCTGTACTGGTAATTCATGCTCCTTACGACGTGTCTGGTGCTCCAGGTATCGCGTCCAGTCCCTCCTTGGCAGTGGCACATTCGGTCAAGTCGTTCTCTGCACCTGCATTGAGACTGGGCAGGAAGTCGCCGTCAAGGTGATCAAGAATCAACAGGCATATTACAATCAAGCCCTCTTTGAAGCACATGTGCTAAAGCTGCTAAATGACAAGTTCGATCCGGAAGGAGACAAGCACGTCGTGCGCATGCTGGAGAACTTTGTGCATGCAAAGCATCTCTGCATCGTCTTCGAGCGGCTGCACGCTAACCTATACGAAGTTCTCAAATTCAA
This sequence comes from Ulva armoricana, assembly GCA_032360965.1. NCBI lineage: Eukaryota > Viridiplantae > Chlorophyta > Ulvophyceae > Ulvales > Ulvaceae > Ulva > Ulva armoricana. The sequence goes on from JAUMHO010000008.1 coordinate 1,387,620, forward strand.
CGGCTACAATGGCCTTTCTCTCAACCTGGTCTGCATCATCACTAAACAGGTATGACGCACTCTCACAGCACTTGATGGCCACGGTCATCTGGATCGTTCCGGACCAAAGTGCCATACCTAGTCCTGGCACTGCTATGTACCCATTGCACTGATCATGTCCTGATCATACCCTACACTGCAGATCTTGGAGTGCCTTTGTGAGACGCGCAAAGCCAACATCATCCACTGTGACCTCAAACCCGAGAATGTGCTGCTGGAGAGTGCAGTAGGCACGAGCTGCAAGGTCATCGATTTTGGCTCCGCCTGCTTTGAGGAGCGCACGGTGTACTCCTACATCCAGTCGCGCTTCTACCGCTCCCCCGAGGTCCTCCTCGGAGCGAGTCGCTACACGTCGCGTGTCGACATGTGGTCCCTCGGCTGCCTCGCGGCAGAGCTCTTCCTCGGGCTGCCGCTCTACCCCGGCGTCTCGGACTACGACATGCTGCGCCGCATCACCGAGTCTGTCAGCGCCCCCGCCCCGGAGTTCCTCCGCACGTGCAAGCTCGCCAACCAGTTCTTCACGCTGCATGCCGCGCAGGGCTCGCGCCAGGCCGCTGTGCGCCTCATGTCGCGCGGCGAGTACCAGGCCGCCACCGGCAAGGCCGCCGAGGTCGGCCGCATGTACTTCCGCCACCTCTCTGCCCTCCCACCCGGAGCCGACGTCACCCTCACCGACGTCATCATGCGCTATCCCCTTGACAGCAAGCTCTCAAGAGCAGACGCAGAAGTCGAGCGCACCCGCCGCTACTGTTTCCTCCGCTTCCTGCAGGTGCCCCCCCCTCCTCCCCCTCCAGGCTCCACGCGGGAACCACTCCGTTGCACACGCACACGGACGTGCAACAGTGCCGCGCGACACAGGAGCCGTGTGCCTTGCAGGGCATTCTGCAGACGGACCCTGCGCGGAGGTGGACTCCGTGGCAGGCGCTGCAACACCCGTTTATCACAGACAAGCCGTTCACGGATACGTTTGTTCCGCCGGAGGAGCCACCGGAGGTGCGGCCGCTGCTGCGGCAGTCCATGCCGCGGGCCGTGCCGTCCGGCCACCGCAGTGCGACAGCAGCAGGCCATGTTGGCACGGTGCAGCACGGTGCGGCTGCCGTCTCCCCGCATGGCCTCTCGCCGTCCCAGCACGTGCAGATCAGCCCGTTCCAGGCGCCGACCACTAACGGCGCGTTTGCCATGTCCGTCACTGGCAGCGACTCCCTGCCACGTGCGTACGTGGCCGGAACTGAGGGGCGCGGCTACGGCAGCGACTCTGGCGGCTTGCTCGACCGGTCAGGCACCATCCCGGCCTCGGCATTCCCGATGCTGGGATCGTCCGTGGGGCTCGGCAACACATCCACGCTGTCCATGTTCCAGGCGCGCACCCACTCCAGCCTGCAGGACTGGCTTGCAAATCTGCCCAGCTCACCGCTGACGGGCACCGTGTGCACTGCAGGGCGACTCGTCGTCGCTGTCAGGCTCCATGATGAACAACAGCTCGCCGATTGCACAGGGCCGGCGGCGCGACGTGGGGGGCTCCTACAGCGGCTCCCGCTGCCGCCGGTCGTCGGTGAACCACTCGTCCAGCGAGATGTGGTCCGCGCTGAGCCCCCGCTTTGAGGGCGTGCGGGTGGCCCACATGCAGACGCTGCAGACGGCTGCCTGCGCGCAGCACGGCACGCAGCACGGCACGCAGCACGTTCCGGCGGCGCAGGGTGCCTTCACAGCCCACCCCTCCGGCACGGATGCGTACTGGTCCGGCTCGATGTCCGGCAATATGACAGAGAGCGTGGATGGGTCGGCCATGCTGAGCTCAGAGGGCATGCAGCCATCCTTCCGGCACGACCACAGCCGCCGTGTTCGGCGGCACAGCGGCAGCACAGACATGTATGGCCGGTCTGCGCACGCAGCGGCTGCGACCGCGCTGGACCAGCGGTCGCAGAGGCAGAGCGAGTCATGGGACCCGTTTTTCCGCGAGTCAGACGCGGAGCTGCTCGGTGACGGCGACCGCGTGTTCTCGCACACCAACGGTTCGTCCCACGGGATGAGCGACGGCAGCCCGGTCGTGTCGGGTGGTCTGCAACACATGTACCGTTACCTTGACGGGGAAGAGGCCGGGCCGGGGGGTGACCACCGAGCGGCATTCATGACGTGCGTGCCGCGTTGGCAGCGGCAGAGCGCACTGACGATGCCTGCGCGGATTGGGGAGGATAACAGCATGGACAGCAGCGGCGCCGTGTCTGAGGCATCGGGGCCGCGCGGACGGCGGCCGTGTCTGTCCGTACCGGGCTCTTCGATGGGGGTGGAGCGCTGGGGGCAGCCGGGGCAACCGCTGCCGGAGTGGGGCAATGTGGAGGACGTGTCGGAGGAGCTGCCGAACGATGCGACAGTGAGCAAGAACATCGGCGGCGGCGACGCGTTCATGGACAGCCTGCCGCTCATGCCGGAGGGCACGGTGATCAGCCACCGCCCACGCTGAGGTGTGTGGGCGGCTGGCCGCAGGGTGCTGTTCGTCGTGGCGCCTGCTTGTGTGGGGGACCCCTCAGGCAAGTGCGGCGAGCACCACGGCCTTGCCGCCAAGGCGGGGCAAGCACTGGCACGGGGGAGGGTACGTTCGGGGGATGTCGTTGGTAGATTGACGAGTAGGCAATGTCTGGCTGCCAGGCAGTCGTGCATGAGAGAATCTGTCTGGTACTGTACCAGCCTGCAGTGGCTTGGTTGTCGACGCGCGTGTGAGAAGCAGTTGGCTCGTAGGGCTGCTGCAAACAATGTGACTTGCGGGATTGCTTTTGGGGATATGTGTGTTTGGACAACCGGCTGGCCCCACACCCTGTGCCCTCGGGGATGGGGTTGTCGTGCAGCAGGGTTTTTCAATGGCATGTGAAATGACGCTCAAGCATGCTGACATCTGTTCGGGAAGGCTGCTCCTGTAACATTACACACTGCCACTCTGAGCTCTGCCGTCCATGCACCCGTGAAACAATTACTAGGCTGTACTGCGCCGGAGGCTCATGGGCGATCCAGTGATGGCCAAGCAAGTTGTGACCGGGCACTGCGGATCTGACCATTGCATGAAGCCAGACGGGGCCAACAAGCGCGTCGAAACTTCAGCCCGTGGTATCTTCCTCGTGGCAGGCCAGGTCCTCACATGTGATGGTCATCCCCGCTGCCCTGAGACGGTCCACGTAGGAATCACCATGCATCAACAGCAGCTGCCCTGGCGTTACGACACCGCCTGGGGCACCGATTGCCTGGCAGATCTCAGCGCGGCAGCTTAGCAGCTCGATGGCAGCTTCCACGAGCACGATGGGTGTGGCGACGTAGCCAGGCTCTGGCCCCTCCAGGGTCACTACCACCTGCACGCTGCCCACAAGCCCTGCTGGTTGCATTGGCTCTAAAACAGAGCGGTTCCGGAAACGTGCTCGCCTACTGACGGGGCTGACCTGCTGGTACGCATGGCACAACAACGCATGGCACAACACACGGGCACACTGGCTGCCAATGGGAGACATGCTCGTCTTGAGAAGCACTCGTGCGCTTGAAAGCAGAGCTGCGGGTGCAGCGTGGGCATGCATCTGTAGTCAAGTCACTGGTTGCTGTTGGCAGGCCATGCCAAGTGCCTGCACGATGGCACGAGGGCAGGCATACGTGATGGCACCGCAGCAGCCCCATCGGTTTGCTTTGCACGGGCCAGCAGGGCCCGCTCGTGCTTGTGCACCAGCCTCTGCCGACCCTGCAGGGGCGGGAATGGATCTCAGGCCGAGGCGCACCGACGGTGATGGCGCAGGGGTGTGGTGGGCATCGAGGGCGTAGCCGTGGTGCACCATGCGGAAGGCCGTGCCGCGCAGCTGCTCATCTGTCGGGCCCTCGTGGCTGAAGGACCCGAGCGTGAAGAAGCCGGGGAAACGCAGCAGCGCCGCGGCGCCCGCAGCGAAGCGCGCCAGCCACTGCAGCAGCGTGCCGCACAGTGTGAATAGCACGAGGTTCACGTGGCTCTGGATCACGAAGGACGCCAGATAGTGCGCCACCGGCAGCGCAGATGGCGCCGTGCTGCGTGCCGACATCGTGCGCCGCACCACAGACGCATCGGCCCCTGCGCACGCACCCCCACTGTAAGGCACGCGGCTCCCGCACGATCTCCGGGTTGTCAGGTACGCAGGGCAGCAGCTGGAGACCGGCCGATGAGGGTGCACGGCACGCGCGGTCAGCAGTGCCTCGAGGCGCGCCTGGGAACGGCAGAGCCCAGCCCCCGACCCGGCTGGACCAAGTGCACGCCCGGGGTTTGCGTGGCTTGGGGCCATCGATGGTGGCTGGGGGATTGAGGCCTTTGGCCCTGGCAGCCTTGCGTACCTTCAGCAGCGCCGGAATGCTCTGGAAGCCGTACACGGCCGACTCGCTGCATGAACTCAGCTGTCAAGCACCCCACGCAGCGCATGCGTTCTGCACCCACACAGTCCCGGTTGCCGGAGGTGTCAATGTCCTTATGGATACGGCGATGTAATCATACATACATACACAGGCACGCTTGTCTACCTCGCATGAGCCTGAGATGCGTAAGCTGAACGGGGCGATCATGGATGACAGCAGGGGTGACGTGTTGCTGATC
>JAUMHO010000008.1:1400137-1505382 GCA_032360965.1 Ulva armoricana
GTTTAAGGGATCAGGGATTCAGGCCCCCCTAACACACTAGCAGTGTGGCTCTAGTTCATGACTGACTGCGACATACCAGGCTTAAACTCATAGGTAGATATTCCTTGGCAACGTTCATGAGGCTAGAGTGGCCACCGGATAAAAGTCTGGCGCTGGCGGGGAGCATTCTTTAAGTGGTGCACCACGTTGCAACATGCACAGATCTAGAACGGTCGCATGCTACACCTAGCCGCCCCTTGCTGCCTCTTTACTTCTGTAGATGTCTGAGATTGTGAGGAATGTAGATTGTGATTTAGTTGAGCCAGGGATGGGCCCGCCGGGCAGCCATCACTCAAGGAGGTTGTCTTTACTGTGCAGAAGGATGTTTCTCGGTTTGTGATGCAAGATGATCACTCTGCCCTTGCACTCGGAGGCCCTGTTTTTCACTCATCCTCGTTCATGAATGTCATGAAGACTGGAATGGCCATCCTGAAGCACTCAGAGGCCATTCCGGACAATTTCACGCCGTTGCGGGCCTCCAGCGATGGCAGCTATGATGTCGGAAATCTGTCTACCTTCCGCACACACTGACTCTTACATACCTCATGTTCACTCCTCTATCAGCCATTTCGCCTGAAACTATGATATCCGCCATCTAGTATCATCATCTACGATACGCAACATCGCGCTTGTTACGTGTTTTGTACCGCGAAAAGTTACTGGCGTATCCTTGTTGCAATGCGATCACATTCACCGGTGAATGTTTCACGGCTTTGCCTTTTGATGCATCTATTACAACACGGATTGTGTTGACTCTTGTTTGGCGAAGCGGCAGCGATTTCGCTGCTGCACGCGGGGCGCCGCGTGGCCGCAAACAGAACCAAAATACCGGCAAACGGCTGTTAGCAGGGTGCTTCGGCGAGGCCTGAAAGGGTCAATCAACGCGATCGCAAATTCATTTCCAATCCCACTTGCAATTCGAAGCATCATATCGTCCTGTCGTACGCGTGTGTCGATGTATGTAAAACGCGTATGCCAAGTTTGCACAGACAAGGCCGATAGGACAGACTGTGCCAAAAGCGCCTGATTCCCCGAAAACCATGCCTGATGTGACCGCTGGGGACCGCAGCAAACATGATTAAATTGAGCACGCCTGCGCGCGGAAACGTTTTATGCATATCACTTGGGCAATTCATCGGCTCCCTGTTCCTTCGAGCTGCTCGCGCTGCAGCCCTAGCGGTGTGACCGCGCATTTAAGGGAAGGCACATTTTGCACTCTGAGGCGTAGGCTTCGCATGGGTTGGCTACTTCCAACAACTTCCACGCCATGCAATTACCGTCGCTGTATAGAGTGACGCGGGAGTTCGCCGGTCGAGCTGCGCGTGCGATCAGCCATACGGAGAGCACATGGTGTGCCCAGACCAGTTTGCCCCCCACAGATGTCGTCCCAGAGCCCACTCCTTTCTGGGAGCGAAAAATCGGGATCAGATTTTCGCGGATGGATGTGAACAAAGTGTGCTGCCACTACTGCTCGGAGTGTTTGCACACTGTGTGTTGACCCGTGCGATCGCAAACGTTACCGCCTGCTCCCACCGGCACTACGAGAGAAAGTGATCATTTAATGCCTATATGCGGTAGGAACTTCACTTCAATGCTATTTAGTTGCTGTTCACGGCCGCTCGGCCCTTGCACCATGCATGTGCAAGGCACCAACTGAGCCTGAAGTTTGAGCTGCAGGATGGCTACGTTGATGAGGACGATCTCGAACGGCTTGTGACTTCCATTTCAAGTGGTCACTCTGAGGGTACCGCACAGCATCTGCGGGAGGTGTTCGAATCGGGGTGGACAAGAGTGTGCACTCTTGCATGGCGTGCCATGTAACTCAGAGGAGTCTTTCTGCCGCGTGATGGTACCAGCACCACGGTTTCCTTCGGCGCTAAACTGAATTATCTTTGCAGATCTGGAGCTATGGAATGCACATGCAGCACATGAGGGTGTCACGAGCAGAGTTCCTGAGAGGCTACACGCACACCATCAAGAGCACCAGAAGACGGGAAGCGCTGCGACAGACGCTCAATTCAGTGCTGGGAGAGTGCTTTGATGCATTCGATGAAAGCCACCATGGTAAGCTGCTGGGTCACTTGAATAAGCAGGAATTTATTGAATTTCACACACGGTGGAATTTGTCTGCTGCTGAAGCTGAGCAGTTGTTTCTGGACATCACAGACTCTCCTCGACCTGGCCCACAGCTGGATGGGGAGGTCATCACTGAAGACCCAAACACAGTGCTGTCCAAGCAATCATATATGAATGCAGCATGGGACTTTTACTTTTCAATGCAAGATAGAAAGCCTTATCGGCCCGGGACGAACTTTTATGGTATCGTCAGGAGTTCTGAAAAGAAGCACTTGACGTTTTAGGACAGCCGTGCACCAGGAACCGTGAAGATGATTCCTGTTGAAGGGTCATTGGTTAAAATTTTATCTCGTTTACGCCAGTGCAGTGTAACGGTTGAGGTGAAAGCTGCATCACAGTGATGCATGAGCAAAACGGATTGAGGTGATCAACAGTCTCATCTGCTTGATCTGAGTTATGCAAACGCGGCCCGGTTAAACTTGAGCACTGTGGCATAGGTTTCATATCAAATCTTTCCTGGAAAAATCATGCATGCAGCTTGTTGTATACCATTGCCATGTCATTGTTCCCCAAAACTTTGGTATCCAAGAATGTCTTGAAGGCTGGCACCATGGTCGTGGCCTGTGGAACATCCGCGATGGCTTTGACCGCCGTCAGCGTGCTCTTAATCTTTTCAACATGCCTCTCCTTCTGCACAAATGAACTTCTTGAGATCTCTGTGTGTGTCGCCTTGACTGGTTGCATCACATCAAGGCACTTCATCTCGGCCAGCACAGAAGAACACTCGGGGTGTTTTGACAAGGTAATGGCTCCACCAGGGAGCGGCATGAGAGGCCGTCTGCACATGCATGCACGGTGCCGCATCAGGAAAGGGAAGTCATCGTCGATGCATACCTCCTGGGGAATGGCGTCATCCTTCAGTTTCTCATTTAGTGTCTTCTGCAGGGGTGCGATCATGCCTTCAAGCTGTGCAAGCACGGCCGCAGGGGCCAGGGCACACAAGCGGCACACAAGCGTGTGCGCAACAGGCTTGATCGCCTTGTCATCGCCAAGCGCCCGCGCAACGGCCATAGCGATTGCGCCCATGTCAAGCTTGTCTTGATAGACTGGCCTAGACAGGAGCGTCTGCATGTGCACAGCCACCAATCGGGAAGCCGCCTCTCTGCCTCTCTCAGCCAGAGCAGGCCCGCATTGACAGTCTGGGGCGGATGCTTGAGGTCCGGGAACGACACGGCACGTTTGCACGACCGCCATGACCTTCCAGAGGTGCACATGTCCCACCCGCGCAGAAGCAGCATCAGAAAATTGCAGGAACGATCCCCACAAGGTGCACTGACACACAGCGCAAGCTGCAAACGGGCACAGGATCTATAGCAGGGGGAGTGCTATGTTCTCTTCTCCGGAAGGCGCAACAGCGGCCACAGCGGATACAGCGGGAGCGGAGGTGTGATAGGTGGCAGGGGCGCACCTCGACACACTCGAGCGTGTGCTTGCGCAGGCTCAAGCCGTCGTCGACCTTCTGCTTGAAGGGACCGAGCTCCACGACCCGCACCAAGCTCTCATCCACAATCGTCAGCTGCAGCAGCAACGGCAGCGTGGCAGATATGCACGGTGCGGTGAGAGCAGGTCGCGTGAGTGCTGCGGCGGTGAGCAGCTGCACGGCCTCCTTGCGCACGTTGTGGTCCGGATCGTCAAGCCTCTGTAGGAACATGGGGAGGTGCCTGCACCACAGCCCGGTACCGTCAGAGGCACCATGGCCCCGCCACGACCAGTCAGCGCCGTTGTGAGGACTGCCCAAGCACCGTTCCACAAACGAATCGATTCCAGCACATGCAATCGTACCAGGCCAGTGGAAATGTGCTGGGCACTGCAGCGAATCATCCGAGTGCTGCCTGCTGTATATGATGTGTAGAGACGGGTCGGCATGTCACAAGAAAGCAGCCAGCTTACTGTGCACGACGCCCACGTTGCAGCATGGCCCACATGGCAGGCAGGGGACATGCGGCAGCGGAGCGACACGGGCAGCGCACTGTGTCAGGTGGGAGGCGTCATGGGTGCTGTCGTTCAGTGCATGCTTCATGGCTGCAACAGCCACGCCACGAGCACCGGCCGACTCGTTGGACAGCTGCTGCTGGAGCCACGTCGCCAGGGGCACTGGAGACATGCAAGCGAGCTGCGCGAGGCAGTCTGACACCATGCTGCGGCACTCCTCCTCCGCCTCCATGTTGCCTCCCAGTAGCTGCAGCACTTGCTCTTGCTGCTCTGCACAGTCGCATATCTGACACAACAATCCCAGGCGGGCAAAAAACAGTTCCAACGGACCAGAACTTGCTGGCACCAACGATACGATGCTCGCATTGCATCAACTGCAACCGATGAGGCAATGGCAGGTGATGGCCACCACAATGCAGCTAGGTGGCAGTTTCGATTAGATATATCCTTCAAAGATGAGCACCGGCAGTGATTGCTGGGCACCCGTTCCAAGGGTAATCGCACCAGGTTGCATCTGGATGCTCTTCGCAAGCAGTGTGCGCAGCACCTCGTTGAGGCTCTTGAGGAGCAAGTACAGCTGCTTCGGCGAGGACCGGTCAACCTCCGCCGCGCGGCCGAGCAGCAGGCGCAGGTACTGGTCGACGTTTCCGACGACGACGCCCCCGAGGGCGAGCGACGCGGTCGCCTTGACGTCCTCGCTGCCGGTTGACAGAGCTCCAACGATCAGGCGCTCCACCTCTGGGAACCCGGACAGGTCCGACACTCTCCCCAGTTCTCCCAGCAGCAGCAGCATGAGACACTGCTCAGCCTCAGCCTACACCGCCACATGCATGACATTGAAGCGCTGCAGGGCTCAACCATGCATGCATGCGATCACGGCTGCAGTGATGTTGGAATGAGTCGGTGCGCCTGTTCGAGGTACAGCTCGCGGTGCTGCGGAGGGTGGCAGAGGTGGCTGCCTGATGTGACAGAGAGCGCACCATGCCAGGGTTTTCGAGGGCGGTGATGCTGAGGCGCATCGTTTCTGCGATGCGGGCGGTGCTGCCCTCGCACAGGGCGGCTACGGACTCGGCAGCGGTGCGCTGTGCAGCGCGCGGTGCGGCGGTGCCGGCCTGAAGGAGGCGGCTGCGGAGGTGGTCATACCGCAGCGTGGTGGCGCCGTGCTGTGTGCTGCGGAAGAATGACTTGAGAGCGTCCCGGGCGGCGCCACTGAGGAGCGAGCTGCATGCGAGGGCCACAGCGCGGTCTTTGACAGCAGCCATTGCGTCCAGGCCGCCAGCAACCTGCATGGTCGACAGAAGATGAAACAAGCAGCACCCAACAAGCTCATGTGCAGCAGGTGTGCACCTCAGCCCACATGCACGCATATGCACGCAGTGGCTTGAGCTGAACGCCTGTGACTCTTTGGGATCTAATTCGTGTGGCCATCAATGATGAGCTGGGATGAGGTGTGGGAGCATGATCAAGTAGAAGGTGTGATGCAGTCCACATACTGTGACTGGACAGTATTGATGCACAATGATGCCAGCAAAAGTCAGAAGAAGCAACTTTCCACAATCATGACCCGCCACAGGGCATAATTCCAACTATATGTCCAGATGAATGTGAACATTTTGTACTTGCATGAAAGCCATCGTGCATATGTTGTAGGTGATCATGATGATGACATGTTTGCACATGATGTCAAACTGAATATTTGGTGATCAGGTCATTAGTAACCCAAATTCAATCCCTGATGGAAGTGTCATCTGCATAGGAAGATACAATGTATAGAGAGCAGGTACTGCACTGCTTAAATTCGTACTTTGAAGAAGGAGCTTCAGATGTGTTGCCTATGCATACTTGTCAGTGCAGATCGAACTAGACTCACAAATGGTCTGGCTTGATCTAGCTTCACATGTGGCTTGGCAGGGTTCAGCCCTGTCATAATAATTCGTGGGGTGTGAATCACAATCAACCAAAGAAAACAAAAACAGGAACAACAGGAATGTGGTTTGCAGGCGTGCATCAAGTATCAAGCATTAAACCTGGCCAGGATGGAGATCAGCCAGTCCCCGTGAAGACATGGCAAGCATGTGCAATCTGAGCATGCCGTGCCATACCATACCATACCCCGTGCAAAGCACCATACTCACCAGAGACACATCTTCAGCAGCCAAGCTCTGTCACGTGACCATGCAAACAGGCAGGGTTGTGGCATGCAGGATCGTCCTCACAATGAGCCCTTGCAGCACTGGACATGTGCCACCCTGTGCATTGGCAAACTTGCTAGCAATACCAAGAGCAAACCCTACAGCCAGAATGCAAAACTTCTTGCCCGTTCAGGTTTCAGGTGGTAGGTGGTAGGCGGCACACCCCCAACATCTAAAGTAAGCACGCCAAGCATCAGCACAACATCAGCATGCCAAACATCAGGACTGTGCAAACATCATCACGCCGAATGGAAACCTCATATAGACAAGCTCTACCTACACTCCTCCCACGCTCCTGTGGGTGAGTACAGCGCATTCATGCCAAGAGGTGTCCAAACCAAGAGCTGCCAGCAGCGCAACTGAAGGAAAGACAAGAAAGCGGGCACCATGCCAACCCATACGGGCATCCGCCACACCACCTCTGCTGGTCACGCAGCCAGGGGGCGGCCGAACTGATGCGCACTAGCTGACGTGAGGTTGCAAGGAGATTGGCGAGCGCACCTGCAGAGAGGCCTCGCACATGCGGAGGGCAGCTGCAGCGAGCAGCAGGTCGCCGTCTGTGATGAGCTCAGCCGCCTCCTGCAGCAGCGGCTCCAGCAGGTCCGCCTTCACGCCGGCGCCGACGCTGTGCACGGCGAGGACGTGGGCCAGAGCTGCAAGCGCCGCGCAGCGCAGGCCGCGGTGGGCCTTGCGTAGGAACGGAGTCATCGTGGTGATGAGCTGCGGAACGTAGCGTGCAAGCGGCAGGGGCGGCGTCGTGCCCGCGACGGTCCCGCACGCGGCCACAGCGACGAAGCGCGTGCCGTCGCTCTGCAGCTTCTCGCACAGCAGCTGCATCGCCGCATCGGTTTCGGCCCCCAGCACGGTCGGCAGCTGGGCGAGCATGGTCGCCGCGCAGCGGATGGAGCATTCCTTCACCTCCTGGTCCACGTCCTTTGCCCGCAGCAAGCCCAGCACGGCCTGTAGCAAATCCCGCATGACCGCTGCATCACCGCCACCACCGGCCGCAGCCATCAGCGATGCGTTCTCCACAACGGCTACCGCCTCGGACACGACCTTATAGTACCGATCGTCGAGGCTCCGCTTCAGCACCGGCACCAGCGGGGGCAGGCACGGCAGCAGCTCGGCTGCCGCATCGGCAGAAAAAGCGAGGCGCAGGAACCGCAGGACTTCGATCTTGAGAGGGTTGGGGGACGTGGAGTCCTCCAGCGTGCTCTGTGCCATCGGCACAGCCTCCTTGCCATGAACACCGCCCACAGACGCGACCTCCAGCAGTGCCCGAACGACACCGAACACCGCGCCCTGCATGACAGCAGAACCGCTTGGGTCGCGAGCCGCGCCAGCACCACGCTGTAACGCTGCCGACAGGTGATGTCAGGATGCAAACCTAGTGTGCAGCCAGGTCGTCAACGTGTACCAGGTCAGGCAGCTGAGTCGTTCAACAGAAGGCTTCCTTGCGATGCTGGGGCAGCCCAGGCCGAACCAGGGTTGCGGCAGCCATGCCAGCATGGTGCACGTGTGCGAAAGGCTTCACGCATATGCACAGGGTTGGACCACACCCGCAGCTTGGTGTTGCGGGTGTTGCGCAGCTGCTTCATGAGCGCCGAGATGTCATTCTCCGCGTCCGCCGCGAGGGCTGACCGCTCGCTGTCGGCGGCGCCGGCACCGCGCTGGCGCACGAGCGCAGACAGTGCGGCAAACACGTCCAGCCGCACGCTCTCCTCGCGCTCGCTGAACCGCTTCAGCAGCACGGGCCGGCACTCGGCGTAGAGGGCCGCGGCCAGGTCGGGGAACGCCTGCACGAGGGCCACAACCAGCAGGCACGCGGCCCTCCTCACCTTCCACGACATGTCCTCCTCGTCGCCATAGTCGTCTCCATCGCTGAACTCATCGTCGTAGTCGTCAAAGTCGCCGCCGCTGTCGTCGTCCATCTCGTCATCTCCGCCATCTGCAAGGTTTGGGTCAAACGAGATCTCAGACAGCGCGAGCGTTGTCACCTCCTGCACGTGGGGCTTCACAACCTGCAGTCACGCCCCGCCTGTCACCCTCCAGGTGTCCCTACAGCGAACCGGCACTAGCAACGTCACCCTCGCCACGTCGAGCACCGCATTTATCTGCTGGAAAAGAGGACCGGAAGGACGTCGGCTGTATGTACAGGAAACATTAGCTCAGGGCGTCAACGCAGACGATGCTGCACTGGCCATGGGGCACCGCGACGCACCTCGGAACAGAACTGCACGAGGGCGCCGATGGCATGGAGTGCGGCCTCCTTCTCCTCGACGCCGAGGCCGTTGTCCGCGTCGACCGTGGCAGAGGCTGCCTTGCAGCGCTCCATGACCATCGGCAGCATGGTCCCGATGTACGGCCCAAAGCGAAACCCTAGAGCTTTCGCACAGGCAGCGACTGTCTGCATGCATGTCTGGGCAGCGACGCCGGTGGTCGCCGCCTTCACATGGCCCACCAGCTCAGTCATCAGATCCGCGAGCGCGGCATCCTCCAGATGCACCGCCAGCGCCGCTGCAGGCAACCACAGCGCGAGTTGCATCCGTGTGACCAGCTGCAATGTGCCACACTACTATGGTTCACACTGGCATAGAATCTGCAACCAGCCAGTGCAGTGATGCTAGGTCAGGAGGCAGCGGGGCGCACGGATGCACAGCACAGCTTTGCGAGATGTGGCTGGTGTGCCTTTCGCCATCATCTTGAGGAGAGTCTGAGTCACACGCCAGCGCTCTTTCACGTGCTCTCCAAAACGAATGAATACTGTTGATAACAGGTCCAAGCAGTCAGCCGCGATAGCCTCCTACATACACGTTGCATGGTCCCAAATCAATTTCTAGAACATCGCGCAGTGTGGAGGCCACCCCGCAGCACCGGCACCGGCGGCAGCAACGTGTTCTGCAAGCATGTGCAGATCATGTAGCACGGTAGGAGTTACCGATGAGATATACGATGTGAGCACAACCGGCACACACGAACGCTGCGCATATCTTTCACATGCTGCGACAGGATGAGCGCGAAGACCTAACGATGATCGAGCCTGTAAGGAAGCGTAGATGACCAATCGGAGCATACCGATTCCGGCGGTTCCTTAATTCCATTGCCAAGAATGGGTGGTGCTGTGGTGGCAACCAATTGTCCGTGAGCTGCAGGGATCTCACTGAGGAAAGCTTTCAACCCAATGAAGGTGGAATCACTATGGTCTTTCTTCCGTGGCGCAACGATCTTGTTGCACATCATCTCGAGCATCTTGCCAATGTGGCCCGAGGATACCTTGTGGCCTAATGCAACCAAGCTGCAACCAAGTCAAAAGACAGTTTAGCTGACAACGAATATGCAGGAAAGAACATGCCCAATACAAGGCAGGATAACAAAAGGTGTACTTCGTACCACTTCACCGCCAGGGCTGAAATGTCCCCGGAGGAATCGTCAAGTTGTTTGACCACCTTCTCGCACACTTGGGAGCTGTCGTCGGAATAGCTCGCCTGCTTCCAGTCCGGATTTTGCAAGGCTGCGAGCAGATCCGACGTGGCCATATATCGGTGATCCTTGTCCGGATTGGACAGCTGCATAAAACTGCTTGATCACGCCTCATTCGACTCTTTGCCATGAGCGCTGACCGCTGAACCTCATGTACACCGCTCGCTGGGACGACACATAGACTTACAGCTTACAAACTTTGATGTTGTTAGATTTTCGTTTCGGAAGATAAGCTGCGAGTGCAATAGTCCTGTCATACAGCAACGACAATCTACAGAGGCGCACGTTCGACATCATAGCGGTGATGTCGGCCACCATTGTTCTTATTCCGACGCACGCAGGACAACTTCTGCTCAGCTACTGGATTGTTGCAATCCGACGGCTGCTGATTTGGGAAAAAGCGAGTCCGCGTCGGTGTGCACGCAGTGTTGAGTCCTCCTAATAGTCGCAAGGTCTGGACCCGCGCTAATGTCGCGTCGCGTATGTCAACAATTCGCCTTCGCCATGCCAAGCCTGATCAAGCTGCACACGTTCACCACAGATACTCCCTCGTAGCGTTCGCCGGTCGTGCTGCGCCTGCACATGGACACCCGCACTAGTAGACACGAACGCGGTAGACGACGCCTGCGGAGAAGAGGCGTAACGCCGTTGTGGCTGAAGCGTTCCAGAAACAGCTGCAGGCGAGAGGCCCTTGACATGCACGTCTGACTCCTCAAGCATTGAAAGCGGGATGGCCACTTCGGAGCTTGAACATGTGAACGCCCACATCGTGCAGTATTGCGGCGTCGGATTGCGAGGGATTGCGTGGTAGGCAAGGAAAGAAGGCTAATGGACGCGAAACTGACGCCAAAGCTTGAGTTACGCCGTGATGTCGTGCATGATTCCGAATGATCTGATCTATGCTGGTAGCACGTCGTTTGCATTGGTTCGCGCATCGCCATTTGAACGTGCAACAACATTCTTCGCCACTGGCCGTCGCGTGGAAGCATTCCAGAAGTGCAGCAGCTGCTAACGAGTTTGTGTACTTTCACACTCCTGAAGTTGACCTTTTCTGGCACTACTTGGAGCGTAGTCCAGATGGGCAAGCACGGTCAGTGGACCTGTCATCAGCGCAGTATGGCGAAAAACAGCAGCAATGGCACAACAAGAGAATGCAAGAGGACTGGCAAGATTACAGGCAGGGGATTCACGAACGCCCTGAGAAGCTGCAGCGGCTGCAGGTATGCTGTGACATGTGCTGTGCATGTACACATCTAGGCGCCCCCTGAGGCACGGCTTCCAGAGAGCCTTGCACACGGCTGCCCGAAAGACTGCAGATCAGACTGGAGAGAGACATGCTGGACAATGCGTACGTGGAGAGGACGAGGCAGGTGCTGTCAGCAATCCGCAGGGGAACCCACACTTCTGATGCGATGGCAATGCAGTGGATGCAAGCAGCACAGGGCGCAGCAACGTTCTTACAGGTGTGGGCTACAACTGTGGAGTGCCATCTACTCTGGACACCCCATCAGACCATCGCTAAGTTCCTTGCGTAGTGATGAGCGCATGCCCTCATACCTGCTCCTGCATCCACCTTGAGCTGTAGGACATCACACTGTTCCGAGACGAACCCCTGGAGCGGCTGGCCGAGTGCGGCGATGTCCCGTGGCTGCCTCCAAAGGAGACTGTGCAGTCATACCGGAACCTCCTTGAAGCCACAATCGCCCCAAGCCCCCAGGCCCTCCCCGACGTGCCTTGCTCCTGGGTGCCGCTGATGGCACTGGCAACGCCGTCCCTGGCGACAGCTGCGGCGTCCACGCGCCTGCAAGTCGAGGTGTTCAGGAAGGCCTTCAAGCCGCCTGCGCCTAGCCGGGGCGGCCGGCGGCGGCTGCCGCTGGTGTCGCGCGTCACACACGACGTCGCCAGCCACGTCCTCGCCTCCGTCAACGCCACGGCGCTGCATCAGCGACTCGGGGCCCAGCGTCGAGGGGAGACCACCACGCGTGCCCTCTTCAAGGAGCTCAAGGCGGCGAAGGCCGAGGGAGCCCCTTCCCCTGACACCGCGCCTCTGGTCCGCCCCGCCCCCAGCCACGCCCGGTTCAATCATCCACACAACGTGCTCTTTCGCGCTTCTGCATGGAGTCGCTCACCATGCCCAGCCTGGACCATGGCCCCCGTCGCTGCCGGTGTGACCTCGCGCCGACAGGCATTCGGCGGCAGGTGAACACCGCGCGGGTAGAGTCAGCATGCATTTTGGCAGCCACTCCCAACCCCAATGCCGGCAGGTGGTGCGTCTGCGGCTTCGACGCCACCACAAGGGCGCGCGCGGCCGCAGCCCTTGCGTGGTCGTGCGTGTTTGCGCCTTGCCATCGCACATGCGAAGCAGCCGGCCTCGTGCCTGCTTGCGTCATGCGCTGTGGGTGAGTCTCAAACAGGGCACGGCCGACGCCGGTGTGGTGTGTGTAGACTGACAAACTGCAGGAGCAGCTGAGGCGGCTGCGGGCGCCGCCCAACGTGAGCCAGCAGGACCCCACGGCCACGCCGGCGCAGATGCTGGCGCGCGCCAGACTCGGCCACAACTACATCGCCGCGTCCCGGGGCACAAAGGTGGCGCTCGGCTCGGTGATGCTGCAGCTACTGCTCATCCAGCTCAGCAGCGTCACCCGGCAGCCGATGTTCCGGCAGCCGGTGCCGTGGCGCTTTGTCAACGTTAGCCCCCCCGGTAGCGCCCCCCTCTCGCACTGCCTGGCACCATGCGCCTGCCATACAGCGCGCCCGGCCACCGCGGCGCGGCACGCTCACCAGTGCAGGGAGCGCCACGCGATCGCACCTCCGCGTCCTCACCTGTGTCGCCCCCTGCTCCTCCCGCGGTGTCGGCACCAATGCAAACCTACCCCACGTGCAGCACGATTAGAGAGCCCGATCGCAGTGCACAGCAGGTTCCAGAACGGTACACCCTCTGCAGATGTAAATGCATGCGTGGCATGAGCGGCGGGAGCCCGCCATGGGCTGAGTGCAGTGTGCATGCAGAGCGCGGCGGCGGAGTTGTGCACGACTACGACATCGAGCTCTCCCGGGGGTCCATACAGCAGCTCGCGGCGTACGACTCCGTGGTGCAGGCGATGACGCCGCTGTACGGCCCATGCGTGGCGCCGCCGCAGCCGTGGGTGGCGCCGCAGCGCGGCTGCTACACTCTGAGCCACCAGCAGCGCTTCCGGGTGGACCTTATGCGTATCAAGACCGGCGCCCAGGCGCGCTCGCTGCAGGCAGCTCACCGCGCTGGCACGTCCTCGCTGCACGGCGGGGCGGACGACATGATGCGGGGGTGGACTGAGGAGGGCGGCGCGGGCGGGGAGGTCGCGGAGCCAGGGCTGTCGCGCGTCTACCACTCTCTCAACGTCCTCAGCTCGCAGGCCTGGTCCATCAACGCGGGTGTGCTGGAGGTGCGCCGCTACCGGCTCACATGTACCCGTACATGCGCAGAGCATGCAGGCGCACGAGTGGGGACACGGCTAATGGCCGTCTTTGCTTGCGTGGGCTGCAGGCGTGTGGAGCCATTTGCAGCTGTGGATTTGCAGGAGTGCCGCTGCTGTGCGCTCTGGCGGCGGTGGGGAGAGGGTGCTTGGTGTGCTGGGCATGGCCTGTGGCATGGCGAGGGGCCACCGGGGCGGCACTGCAGCTGCAGTGTTGTGATGACGAGCGACGGTCTGCCAGGCTCGTTTGGTAGCGTGCAGCAGGACAGGGATGGGGTTCAGGAGCGAAGCACGAGCAGGGTGTAGCTGCTGCATCCATGAAGCTGCACGAGTCATCCTGTGCAGGTCATCCGAGCGGTAGATCTGTGCCAGGAGAAGGTGGGCGACGTGCCGGTCCGCACCCTCCCTGCGGTTCCGCAGCCGAGCGTAGCACACTTCCATGGTAGCACCCACACAGTGACGCGTGCCGTGGGGGGCCGCAGCGTGCTCGCCTCCGGCCCGATGCTCGTCACTTTCCAGCCACTCAGCGCCCGTGCGCAGCAGCGCGAGCGCAGGACGATTGCCGCCGCAGCACGGGCGAATGCCAACAGGGTGTCGCAGCGGGGCATGTTCGACATGCAGCTCAAGGTCTGCCCCTCAGCGAGCTGCGTGGTGCCTCGCGCACGCGCAACCCTTGTGCAGACCGCAGGCCACCGTCGCATCCTGTCCGATGATTGCAGGCAGCGCTTGCGCACGAGCACTACGCCCGGATCTACTTCCCCCACAACATCGACTTTCGCGGACGCGCGTACCCGATGCCGCCGCACCTGAACCACATGGGCGCCGACATCTGCCGCGGGCTGCTGCAGTTTGCCGATGCGCGGCCGCTCGGCGAGCGTGGCTTCCGGTGGCTCCTGATCCACCTTGCCAACGTGTTTGGCGTCGTTGACAAGCGCTCGTTCGACCGGCGGGTCGAGTGGTCGTATCATCACCTGGCGGACATCGTGGACTCTGCGCGGTGGCCACTCGGCGGCCGGCGGTGGTGGCTGAAAGCCGACAAACCCTGGACGGCGCTCGCGGTGTGCCAGGACATCACCGCGGCGCTTGACACCGGCGACGTGCGCCAGTACGCGTCCCGGCTGCCGGTGCACCAGGATGGTAGCTGCAACGGGCTGCAGCACTACGCGGCGCTCGGCAGGGACGAGTCTGGCGGGCGCGCGGTGAACTTGGTGGACGCGGCGGAGCCGCAGGACGTGTACTCGATGGTGGCCTCCAAGTTTGCGGACATCATCCGTGCGGAGGCCAGCCAGGGCGGCGACAGCCGGGAGGCGCAGTTTGCGAGGGCGCTGGTGCCGCACACCGATCGGAAGCTCGTGAAGCAGACGGTGATGACGACGGTGTACGGTGTGACCATGCAGGGCGCCCGGGACCAGGTCACCAGCAGGTGCGCTGCCGCCGCGCCGGCCCTGTCTCGCCGAGCCTGACTGTGCGTACATGCAGAAACCAGGACAACTCTGCTCATTTCAGAGGTGGGCAGGGAGTGCCCAGGTGGGTGCGTGCCTGTGGTGGTCGCTGCCGGTGTGACGAGAGCGCCGATGAGCGCATGCGCGGTCACCCCCCGTTGTCCTTGCACCCCGACACCGCGGCGGCAGGCATGACGTTCCTCGCACACATGCGGCACGTCTACCAGCACGGAGTTGCTGTGCGCCGTCAGTCGTTCCAGTGAGGTGTTGCAGGCAGGCTGAGGAGTGGTGATGGGAGGCGGCTGCGGCTGCGGGGTGAGGTGGTGCCGTGCCGTGCAGACTGACGGAGCGCGGGTGGCCGAAGGACGCGCACACGCAGGCTGTTGCAATGCATGCTGCGCGCCGTGCGCTGAGTGCGCTGGAGGGTCTTTTCAGCAGTGCGCAGATCATGACGTGGCTCAGGCGGTCCGCCTACGCCGTGACCAGCGCCACCGGGCGGCCTGTCCAGTGCGACCCCTCCCCTGCCGACCTGCGCTTCCACCGCACCCGCACCGCGATACCTCGGGCCCGAAGCATGTGATAAGCAGCCACTCCGTGTACACCGTGGACAACAACCTGAGCAGGAGTACCTCGCTGTCCATCTCTCCGTCCCACGTCGGCCAGTCGTTGTTCAGGATCTGCACGTGCGGAGCCGTGCAACAACGCTCTCTCACGCCAGCCGCTGTGCTGCAATGCTGCCAATGGATCCTGGATTCGGCAGCACGGTGCCATGCGTGTGATGCGCACCGGCCAGCGTGCGTGCAGGTGGACGACACCCCTTGGCCTGCCAGTGCTGCAGCCATACTTCAAGGAGGAGCGACGGGCATCGCCTGTGCACCTGCTGCCGGCGGGCCGCAGTGAGGACGTCGCAGCGCCGAGCAAGCAGAGCACGGCGTTCCCACCAAACTACGTGCACTCGCTGGACGCGACGCACATGATGCTGACGGCCAACGAGTGCCACCATGCCGGCATCGCCTTTGCAGGTGTGCACGACTCGTTCTGGACGCACGCCGCCGACGTGCCGACATGCCGCGCCGCGTTGCGTGAACAGTTCGTGCGCCTCTACCGGCAGCCGCTGCTGCCCCGCCTGCACCAGGACTTGCTGCGTGCGTTGGAGGAGCATGCCGCGCAGGCGGACGCGAGCCGCACCGCAGACGCTGCCGCCCCGGCGTCCTCTCAGGCGGTCGATGGTGATGCCGAGGCCGTGGCTGGCAAGACCCGTGCCGGCGCGGACGGGGGGGAAGATGTGCAGGACGGCGCGGCGCCTCGAGGCCGCACCCTGCTTGCAAATGTGCTGACAGAGCCCCCGGCTGGCGGCGACTTTGATCTTGATGCCGTTCTGCAGTCGACTTACTTTTTCAACTGATGTAATCCCGGATTCAGTGATTGTGTCGCATGGGGCATTTCATGGCCGCCCCCGCCGCGCCCTGCCAGTGTGCACGGCGGCTCTACACATGCGGCTGCCATGCGATGCTGAAAATGCTGCAGGCCTGTGTCCTGCACTGGCACGTGTCACACAATGCGGCCGGGCTGAGGGATCTTCAGTTCGGCTACATTGGGGTGTGTGCTGGGCGGTCATTACTAATGTCCACACCATGGTGTGTAGGGGGCCTTGATCCCTGATCCCTAAGCCGCGCGCGCGCGCCGCTGTTCATGCATGCATGCACCGGCGGCCGCCGGACGGGGTCAGAGCCTGCGGAGGCGGATCAGGCCTTCCGACCTAACCCACACCAGGAGCCCCAGACGTCCATGACAGCCCCGGCAGTGTGACTGTTCACCTCTGCACGCTGTCACAAAGGGCCCAATGCCAACATGCTCCTCAGCCCTGGCCTACCCACATTGAGGACAACCCGACCAATTCTCAGCTCATACTGAACCTCTGCAGCTCTTAACTCGACACACATCCCTCTACTTACATCTTTCCCGCAGGCGCCGTTCCTGCACCAAATTCAAATCAGAGAGTGCATGTGTCCTCAGTAACGCAATTGTTTAACTTTCACCACTCCGGTCTCCGCATTGGCACGTTTTCTGCGCTGCATGCACTCAAAAAGACGTCAGCTGTAGCATGGCGCCGCGGCAGCGACTGGCATGACGCGTACCCCACGCCGTGCGTCGTCCCGAATGAAGCTGGAAACCACTGTCTAGAGCCACGCTGCTATTGTGTTAAATGGGCCTGAATCATTGCACCCTAAAACGCCGCCGGCAACCCACGCGCGCGTCGCCCTCGCTGGCGGCGCCGCCCAGAAGCGGTCAGGGTTGGATCAGACCCTGCAGAGGCGGAGCAGGCCGTCTAGCCCGACCAACAGCAGGCGCGCGAAAACTCGCTCCCAGCCCCTGAGTTGCCCGCTGAGGGCCTTTCCTTACCAAAAGAAAATTTGGTCGGATAAGCAGCTCAGCGGGGTTTAAGGCAGGCAAGCGCGCTGAGCAGATTGTTGAGTTAGGACCAGTGTATAGAGTATGTAGTTACATCCAAGAGAGGCACAGTCACAGGTACATCACGCAACAGCAAACATGTCTCGAATCAGACCCATCCCTGATCGTGCCAGTCTCGTTCAGGCAGGACATCAAGGAAAGTTTCTGTGCATGGCGTTAGCTGCCGGGTTGGCGCGATACCTATCACAAGACTCAAGAGGCAGTAGGTGTCAAGTATTTTTCTTATTCATGGAGGAAGACAAAATCGTGGCTGGGGCTTTTAGTATTGTTTCTTGCGACAAGCATGGCTCTTCTCCTGGATTCAGGCTCCAAGAACCATGCTTGTCGTTGCGTTGCTGTAAAGATGTCGAGTATTTAGGGTCAGTCTAAGTCCTTGACGGTCGGGGTGTTCCCCCAGCTACGGCATGCTTCTCCGTGGATGTCGCACTAACCTGTAGCTGGAGGTGAGGCTGTGTTGGAATGATGCACGGCTTGCCATGTGGACCCATGGACAGGTCAGATTTTGCCGGAGTGATGCTTGACACAGCAGAGTTCACACACTGAAGTAGGCGTGTCAAGACTGCATGCATGGTGCTCTGTCCATGTTTCTGTGGGACACACTGCATTTCACAACACAGATACACCCGAGATGCGGCGTGCGTGTACCTAAACACCCTTCATGCGCCTGGTGTTACATGCGCAAACACACCTAGTGTGAGGCATGCATGCACGAACTACGTGTCATACCCCGGGTCATCGCGGTCGGGAACCCAACCAGTATCGCAGCATGTAGTGCATGGGTTCTCTCCCGTTAACCCGCGGGTATGACAACCTCGGTCAGACACGGGACCGTTCACCACCATGGGCGTGTACCTCCTGTAACAGGAGCACGTCATATGTATCGCACATGGTGCAACCCCATCACATGCCTTCTGTGCCTGCCCCATCAACCCACTCCTAGTCCCCGACAGTTAGTGTGGCTCCAAAATTTTATTGTAGTGCGGAGTCCGGGAGCCCTTGGCGCGATCACAGGACACCCATTGACCTGGGACACATTGAGGTGTTATATAGGGCCTCCAGGTTACAACCAATCCCATGAAGTTGCCTTGGACCTGGTTTCACAGGCTAGCACATGCTCAAGACAGGCCTACTCTGAGGGGATTTGGGGGGGGTGTGCACTCAGCCCCCCAGCGTGTCCACCGGTAGCGCAGACACCATGGGCACCCACAGACATCAATCATACATACATACATATAGACGACAGAAATACCATGTCGCACGTTGCACAGATTGCAGGGACTAGTTTCGAACCGGCGGAGTGTCCAGGAGGGATGTATGCAGAGGTTGTGTGATAGGGTGGTCTGATTCGAGACCTGTACGCTGTTGCGTGATGCACCTGTGACCGTGCCCCTCTTCGATGTAAATACATACATATAGACGACTTTGGGGTCGCCATAGGGCACAACCCTTGACGAGATCGCTACTCCCAACTGCCCCTGCGCCACCATCATCGGGCCACGTGTGCACGCGGATGCAGGCAAACCGACGCGACGGTCATCTCGCGTCGGCAAGGGCCCCTGTGGCTCGCAATACGTTCGTAGACGACGGCCAACACTACATCCCGACATTCTAAATAACTTGCTCATCACAGCATGGCGTCTGAAGCTCGCATTCGCATGCGTGTCCACCTTCATGCGCCATTGTAACACCATCGTGTCTATCTACGCAATACGCGATCGTGTCAATGCAGTATCTATATTAAATAGGAATACATTTAATTGCAGTAGCTGCTACTGGGTCGCGTTCTTGTTCTTTTGTTTTTTAAATCAACATGCATATGACAACTCCCAGTACAATATAGCTACGAGACCTGTCGCCCAACCTGCCTCTCGGGAGACCTTCACCACTGATGAACTGTCCCTTACGATGGTCAACTATCACGGGAACGTCAACTGGGCGAAGTTGCAGCTCCCCGACGATTCCGACGAGGCATTTCGAACGGTTGTTGACTTGTTCAAGCAGGGGGAGTGTATCAGAAGCAACTGCACGCTGTCTGAGGACGAAAACTAATGGAGTATTGGATACTCCGATCGATTGTGGAGTTGGCACAGAGCGCAGACTGAAAAACAGACTCAAGGCTGCACAGGGACCAGCAGTTGTGCAACAGTGCAACAAGTTTATATTTGGGACAGAAAATCAAGGCAGCTGTGGTCCGCCCAACAGAGCCAGCAGTAACTTATGGATCCAAGCCACTGCCGTTCACAGCTCCAGGTGCCCGTCAAGTGCTGCAGCCACTCAACCAGAACATGCAACAGCTCAGGCAAGAAACGGCAATGGCCAAAAATGCTTCGGCGTCTGTCGAAGCTGAAAGTTCTAGTGTGCGGCCTGTGCGAAAACGTGTTCAAAGAGACTGGGCCTTGGAGGATGTGTTGCTTGATGTGCTGCTAAAGCTCAACACATGAATCAATTAATTTCTACAGTGGACAAACAATATGTAAATAATGCGTGAATTAGTAGATATATGTTGCAAGGAGTATCACTGCCAATCTGCGACGGCATCTTGAAGCGTTGGCTCCAGAACAGCTCCAACTGCTACCACCACCGCGTGGCAGAAGGTCGCCGACCAGAAAGTTCTGATTGCTGAATTAGATATACCTCCGGAAAATTAAATATGCGCATACAGGAGGTTGTCACCTATCCGATGTCGACTGCGCAGACCTTGTTGCAAAGTGCGCATGTGTTGTACATCATTAAAATAGCCGATTACATCAAATAACTTCACCTAAGGAACAACACGTGTTGAATGTACTTGGCCTTACTAGCTTAACGTGTATGTGCGCCCTTGCGCTCGGTTTTCGACCAAAGCGTTATCCTACAAGTATCCGCGTGCACACGTGGCATGATGATGGTGGCGCAGGGGCAGTTGGGAGTAGCGATCTCGTCAAGGGGAAAAACTAGGCTCTAGGCCCTGTCTCCACGGGACCCTTTTCGCGACGCGGTGCCATCGACGCGCCCCCATAGGGACTACGATACCATAAGGCCCTGGCCATGGGGATCTCCCTGTAACTCGCCAAGCCCCCGACGATAAAGGGCCCTTATCGTGACGATAGGGCACCGCGTTATTCGTCACCTCTATGCTTTATCGTCATACGATAAGCCCCCGTGCAGACAGGCCTAGGTGCTTTCGGGTCGGACACAACAGTAGGTGCACGCTGCTCCTCGTACGTCGTGAATAACATTGTACAGCACTGCTTGTAGAGGACTCCCGTGTGATTGCGTTCGCCTGCGAGCGAGCAGAGACCTCAACACGTCTCATGCAAATGCTTTCGTGGGCACCAGAGTGCTGGCGCTGCCCGTGATCGGCCACCAGCTAACGAATCGGCATAGTCCAATGTTTTCAGTCGAGGCTGGCAACTCGGAACAGAGCGCCATGCCGTATGCGTAACGAAATGGAATTTAGGAAGTTTCTGGCCTGGATTCCGCGCCGAGGCTGCCGCAAAGTTGTCAGAGTAGAATGCTGCGTCAAGCAGGCGCGGTGGGCCGGTGGGGAACATGCCAAATGGAGTGCGACAGGGGAAACACGACAGGCCTCCAGGAATTACGTGCTGAGGTCCGTGTGGTTCCGGCTGAAGCAACAGCGTTGGAATGAAAATACTTGGTTGGCATGGCCCTCTGAAATGGGGTGTTGGAAGTGCTTGTTGGGCGGAATATGGGTGAGAGCATCGAGGCAGGTGACCCCAACAGAGGATGATGTCGTCATTTTTGAGTGCGTGTCCGATTTGGTGGTGGCGGTGGCAAATGGCTGGGATGCATGGGAGACCCTTTTCGGAGACTCCAGCCCTACGGGGAATGGCGAATCGCGACAGACGATTCAGGTCGGACAGCGCGTACAGACTGCGCGGTAAAAAGGAATGACATATGACCAGGCACTGTTGTTGCGTTCAAAGCTGTCGTTGACTGCCTTGGAATTCGTTGGGCCGCAGGAGAACAGTCCCAGCAAAGGTCAGTAACGAGAAGTATCGGGTAGCCCCTCAAACAAAGTGCACGGATTAATACAGAATTAATGGGCAGTAAAAGGAAAAATACTGAGCCATCGGCGATGTCGTGCGCCCTTCTTTTCACCTGTTGTTTCTGAGAGACAATTGCAGGTTGCTGGGATAGCCGCCGTCCGCATCAGCGGAGACCACAAGCGTTGGTCGAAGTTGACCGCGTTCCTTGTTTGGGAACGTGTATGACTCATCGCGTCTTCACTAGCACGTACATGCCCCCCGACGCAGACGGAAATCGCGCCGGACGCCCCGCCTCTCACGTCGTCTTGCGGGCGCTCAATGGCCCCAGACCAGGCATGCAACAGGTGAAACATCTGACGTATGGATGCATGCTCGTAGGGGTGACATGTCGTTTGCACTGCGTGGTTTCGAGATCGAGCGATGCCTTTCCGAGTCGGACGTCAGCAAACTAGTGATACTGCTTGGGAGGTGAGATCTCCTAAACTGGCACCGATTCAACAGAGGCGGAACACTTTGACAAGTGCATGCGTACAGATTCAAGGATAAGGAAGGCCAGGCTATCGTGATTCTGGCCAGGAGGCATCTGCCCACGAGTGTGTCAGAGTGCACAGATCTCCTGGAAGGCCTCGCCACAGAGGAGACCCTGGCCAATGACATCTACAGCAAGGTACGCCGGTGATCCACTTCAGGTAGTTTGGCTGGCTTCTGATATCGGGCCGCAGTGGCTGCTCTGTTAGCCCTTCAACGTGGATGGATGCGCAGTTTTGAGCACGCGGCCCGCATGTCATGCAGTATGCCGGGAATCCAGCAAGCGAGTTTGCGGCAATCAACGTGGACGTCATCTACCCCTGCACAGCCAAACACATCAGCAAGTACTCGCAGCAAATGTCCTGCATGCTGTACGAAACATCCGAGATGTACAGCGCCGTCACGGAGCCGCACATTGCCGCCATTCCCCCTGCAGCCACGGCTTGGGTCATCAACATCCTGGAGAAGAAGAAGGAAGCCGATCGCATGATCTTTGAGGACCCTGACCCTGTCACAGGTTTCATGCTGCACCCCGACTTGAAGTGGGACCGAACGCAGGCGCGCCCACCATCCACCACAGCCAAAGACAACACACCACCAACTCAGCGTCCACCATATCATGATGCCATTCCAGCACGTCAGTTACATCATGGCCGCTTGCAAGTAGGGCGCGGTCCCTCCCGCATGCGCCTCCGAGTGCAGCGCATGTTGGCAGCTGGTGCCCAGGGAGGTCAGGTCATGGCTGTGAGCAGGTGGACAAGCTGTACTGCATCGGGCTGGTGCACCGGCGCGGTGTCCGCAGCGTTCGGGACCTGCGGGCAGAGCACCTGCCGATGCTGCGCAACGTTCTACAGCAGGGCGCCGCGGCGATCAAGGACACGTACGGGGTGCCCCCCGAGCGCCTCCGCATCTTCGTGCACTACCTTCCCTCTTACTTCCACCTGCACGTGCATTTTATGCACGTGGGCAAGGAGGCGACGTTTGGCATGGTCACAGGTGCGGCCACCTGTGCTGACTGCTGCCTCGTCACCCCATGCAGCGCGGCTCGTGCTTGACGGGCTGCCTGTGCTGTGCAGGCAAGGCGCACGCGCTGCAAGATGTCATCTCGAGCATCGAGGTCTGCCCAGAGTACTTCGCCCAGGCCACGCTGGCCTGCTCCCTGGGGGAGAAAGACCCGCTATATGTGAAGCACAAGGAGCACCAAGCGGCTGCAGCATGACATCCTTCTCATCAGGGGCTGTGCACCCGCACCCTGCCGCCTGCAGTCTGCCCCTCGCCACACGATTCATCGAAACAGCACCACATAGCCGTTCATGTAACAAATGTCAGTGGGATTCAATCTAGTGTTTACCCCTGTGCTGGGCACAGCGCGTGCCCCGGCCGCACAGCACCTGTGCCAGTGCGCACTGCTCTACAGCCCCGCCGCCAGGAGGCGCTTCCTCTCAGCGTCTGACACCTCAAGCTTGCGCAGGCGCATGGCATCGGGGGTGACTTCGATGCACTCATCCGGCTGGATGTACCCTATCGCATCTTCCAGCGACATCTGCCGTGGCGGCGTTAGCGCCACCTTCTCGTCAGCCTGCTTGGATCGCACGTTGCTCAGCTTCTTCTCGCGCGCAGGGTTCACGCGTAGTGTTGTATCCGTGTTGCTCTCCCCCACAACCATGCCTGGGTACACGCGGTCTCCCTCCTTCACAAACAGCGCCCCCCGCACTTGCAGCTCGCCGAGCGCGTGCCGTGTGACCTTGCCCTCTGCCATGCTCACCAGTGCGCCCTTGCGCACCTGTGTGAACGGCCCCCTGTGCGCCTTGTACTCCTGCACAACCTGTACACTTCGCGCGGCGGAGCTGCACCGGCAGGCTTCTATAGGGCAACGACGGCACAGAGCGCACCGTGAAGATGCGGTTGATGATGCCCTCGCCCTGCGCGAGCATGGCAAATGTGCTTTTGAAGCCGACAAGGCCGCGAGTGGGCGCCTCGAACGTGAGGCTCGTGCGGCCGCCGTGCGGCAGCTCCTCCATGTCCACAAGCTCTGACTTACGCGCCTGCAGCGCGGAGATGACATCGCCGACACACGCCGACGGCACCTCGCACGTGACCTCCTCGTGCGGCTCGCGCAGCTCATCCCCCTCGCGCCGCAGCAGCACCCGGGGCGCTGAGATCTCCATCTCGAATCGGTCGCGCCGCATTCCCTCAATCAGCAGCCCCAGCTGCAGCTCGCCCCGCGCCTCAACTTGGATGCTATCGTCTGTGCTGCCGCCTGCTGCGATCCGCTGCACCTTCAGCACCACACCATTTCACACGAGAGCGCGGTGTAGAGCACACAGGCCACCACATGCGATAGCGGGTCATACAAGCCCGGTGCTCTTGTGGAGCGTACTCCTCCCATGATTCTCACATGCGGTGGCAGAGTCGCCAGGACACACCCGTAGGGACACTGAGTTTGCGGATTCCATCTCCAGCCGTTCTAGGATCTTCTGGGAGGTGACGATGTTGCCCGACGCGAGGCCGAGGGGAGATGAGTTGGGGCTGAACACCATCGCGAGGGTCGGGGGGTCGATGAGGCCAGGCTCCAGCCGCTCCGCATCCTCGGTGCCAGCGATCGTGTCGCCGATGCCGGCACCCGTCAAGCCCGCCATCGACACAATGTCTCCGGCGGCTGCCTCTCTGAGAACGGTCCACCCGCCGGATCCGCTCTTCTTCTGGATCTTTGTCACCTGGAGCACTCCACAGGCTGGCTATCTTCCAAGCCAAGTGCAGGCGTGCTTTTCCCATGGTTGCCTCTTGCGCGCAAGAGACAGGGGCGTGACAGAGCTTGCAGCGGGGTACGGTGCGTCTTTGCACTCACGAGTTAAGGGAGGGCGTGCCTTCCCAGGCTCTGGTGGCCCACCCTCCCGGGGTAACAGCCACATCGACTCGCCCACCGCCGCATGGCCTCCTGCCACACGGCCGGTCGCGATGCGGCCAAGAAACGCGTCATGTTCTATCATCGTGACAAGCATGCGGAAGAGGCCACTGGTGTGGGCGGGGGGTGCGGGCACGTGCTCGACAATCGCGTCCAGGAGCGGCTCCATGTCCGTGCCGGGCTGGTGAGGGTAGTCTCTCGTGGCCCAGCCAGCCTTGCCTGCACAGCGTCGATCTGTTGCATGCATGCGCGGCCTGTCTGGAACAGTGCTGCGGGGGCGTCAGTACTGGGGCTGCATGACGCATCTGTTATGCCGCATTGCAGACACAACACAGCCAGAGCTGCAGCTGCACGGGAGGACTGATCACAGCATTGGAGTGTGTCAGCATGATTGTGCTGGGTGAACAAGCACGACTGGAGGCAGCGATCCAGTGCACTCCGCGAGTTTCATTCCAGCTTGGCTGGGAAAGCACCTGAAGCATAGATAACGGGGAAGTCGAGTTGGTGGTCATCGGCTCCGAGTGACGCAAAGAGGTCAAAGACCATCGAGTGGACCACGTCGCACCGATGTGGCGTGGCTGCATCTCGGTCCATCTTATTGAGGACTACCACCGGCCGCAGGTGCATGTTCAGGGCCTTGGACAGGACGTACTTTGTTTGCGCCATTGGTCCTTCTGCCACATCAACCAGTAAGACACAGCCGTCTACCATGCCCAGAACTCTGCGAACACCGTGTGAGCTGTTTCGGCATCCATTGCTCATGCCAGCGTCTTGTACCATGTGGAGCAATGCAGACACACGCATGGTGGTGGCACAGGCGGCGTGGGGTCATACCGCTCCACTTCGCCCCCAAAATCCGCATGACCCGGTGTATCAATGACGTTCATCTGGTAATCCTTGCGGTACATAAATGAAATGTACTTGCTGGTGATTGTGATGCCCCTTTCCATCTCAAACTGACCCCAGCTGTCCTTGCCATCCCCGCCGTCCACACCGTTCTGAAGTTGAGAGAACAGCTTCGAGCAAAGTGATGATTTCCCTGCATCGACTTGTGATCACAGGCACCTCCTCGAGCCGTCCCAGTGCATGCAGAGACACCAGTTCCAGCAGGTGGGAGAAGGATAGCTTACCGTGGTCCACGTGGGCGATGATGGCAAAATTTCTAATTTTCTGGGGGTCTATGTAACCAGCCTTCGTACAGAAGCTGCACCTTCCCGCCCCCCTTGTGAGCAGGGCTACAGCTTGGCTCGCCAGTTGCCCCAACATATATTCAAATCAGGTGGACTGATAAACAACGATCATTGTCAAGAATATGCCGGGAATGTTCAAGCTAATTGAGCTGCTACCGGGACTTGCTTGTAGCTGTCTACGTCTGTCTGTGCCTATCAGTGCTGCCGATCAGTGCTGCCGCAACAGCTGTACCCGTGGTACACGCAGTTTGATGGGAGCCACAACTACACATCAGGCACGTCGTCGATGCTATAACAGCTTAGAGTCATCGTAGCTTGTGCACACGCAGACTGATGGGTAGCCGTCGTTATACAGGTCGTTCGAGTGGCACCATATGCTTTGCAGTACCGCAGTCCATCGCCAAGTATCATGCTCGCGAGCTATCAAAAGGGCAAACCACACTGCATCAGGTTTTCGGTCCCTTTCAGAAGAGCAACTCATCGTTTTGTCAATCAAGCATTCATCGATATTTCTTGGGAGCCCGACCATGCATGTCACGCGTCCAGAGAAGCCCGAGCGCACATCCAGCTGCCGGCTTGGGGCACAACTTGCGACTCTGGACATAGTAAACAATAGTCTGGATGGCTATTTTGTGTTGAATCCTGCCATCAATGCGGTCGAATTGATTCACGCCCAGACCTTTGGGCGTCTGTGCCAGAATCGGCAGAAGCTGCAGTTGTGTAAACACGGCAGCCAGATGCCTTACAGAGTAGGAACAAGATCCCGGCGCCACAGGACGAGGAGTTAGTGGTAATGTTCGTACATATCGCGTGTGTGTCATGCACGCTTGTACCCTGCAAATGCAATAGTGACTGCCTAAGGCCGATACAGCATAACAGCAGTGCCACCGCAAACTCGTGCCACACTGCAAACATGCCAGCCCTAACATACTGAGGTGCGACTCAGCACCAGCCCATCCAGTTCACGCCAAGGCCCATGCATATGCGGGACTGGTCTTGCCACTGCGACCCTGTGGCGCGGTGTCGGCGGGCAGGTTGCGTCGACAGCGGCGCAGGCCAGTCAAGAGGGCTGCACGCCGAGGGTGATGCAGAGCAGGGCTGCTGAGTGGTAGGATCAGTTTCAGTGGTGGGCAGGGAGGGGTGGTAGTTGAAGGGATGGCTGGGGTGTGACCTGTTTGGGGCTGGAGGGGTGGGGAGGCGGGGATGCAACGGTTGATGGACAAAAAGCCGTTGTGTGTGAAATCTCTAGCAGTGGTGCTCAAAGGCTCTCGACTGTCTCCATTCCAAGGACGCACAGCCACAGATGATTTCAAGCAATACGCATGGCGGTGGTGGGGCTGGTACTCCCCTTGCGCATGCGTTGCACGGGTCAACGCACGGGGTGGCACAGAGGCAGTGCACAGCCACCGGCGCAGCAGTGTCGACAGGTGCATGCAATTTGGAGCCTGCTAGCGGCAGTCGCGCGTGGAGCAGCGTGAGTAGCAGCACATGCGGCTGTGCCGCAATGCATATGCATGGTGGCACAAGCGATTCTCGTCCGTTGCCGTGGCTTCAGGCATGCGGCACAGCAGGGGGTGATACAGTAAGCCATGGATCGGTACCCATGGGAACAGAGGACGGCGCGGCGGCTTGATCATGGCGACATTCATTTCCACCGCTTCGCCTGCCTGAACGGCACTGCCAGCGTTCCAGCGGCTCCCGCAATAAGGTAGGTCTGTAGCCATGTGCTCATGAAGAAGCACCAGGGACAACTGATCACTGCAACACAAGCTGTGATGCATGATTGCGCAGGTTGGGCCGCACAGCTTTGCCAGCAAAGCAGCGGTCACCACCCGAAGAAGATCGATGTACCGCATGTGCTGATGTCCGGCTTCATGATCGGCCAGTAATCACTGGCCAGCTGGTGCCAACTGAGGCACCACCTTCCCATGCAAGCCTGAGCACAACACGCAACCGAAAAATGTCTCCCCACAAGCCTCACATCACAAGCATACAGCGAATTACCACAGCTCGTACACCACACACAAGGCACTAAACACTACTGAGAAGCAACCCGTAGCGCTGAGTCTAGACAATGCAGGACCTTCCGGTAAACGTGCATGCCAATCCCCGTGTCACTAGACACGTCAGGCTTGGGCAGCTGTCAGCTCCATCTGGGCTTCACACCCTTAGGGCAGGTCTCAGGCGGAGGTGCGGCACAAGCGGAGACGCCCCCTCTGTGGGCAACGACTCATACGGCGTATGAGCGGAATTCTGATACGGTAACTGCGCGACTTTCTATTCATGTGGTTTGATGGTCACGAATTGACGGAGGTGTTGCCGTAGTTAGGCACTGCTTTGGCAGGGCCGCAGGCACACATTATCGGTACAATTTGCTGCGTATCTGGCTTGTAAATTCACACTGATTGCTTGGCGCAGTCGCAAGGCTGTCCTTGCACGCACGTTCATTTGCGGGCATCGGAACCATACTTCACCCATAAGAACACGTAGTAGCCTGGTACGATACAATATCTATATATGTGCACAGGCCGAACAATGCGATCACGATCACAGCACATTTTCAAGGTACCTGAACAACTGCTGTTGGCTCGCCAACATGCAGTTTTCAACTGGATCACGGACACATTTTTTGCCACTTAAAACCCAGGCACCCGCTGAGCATGGGTTCAGAAGCTTGCTCTTCAGCTCAGGACTGGAGCCTTTGGTCTTGTGCCACACGCCATCTGCCAAGAAAATGTTTACCCACACCGCAGCTTTTATTAAACAAGTCGCAGATGTGTCTCAACAGATCTACAGGGAGCTACTTTCACTCTCCACTATCACTGCGAAACCATGCGCAATCTTACAACTGACACGTACAAACCACATTGCTCCAAAAACGACGTCACCGTCAGCCTGGTGACGACGGTCCTGCTCATACACCGCGGCTAACAATTGGATGACAGTGGATGTGCCATCAGAAAAGCATTGAGCGCAGCAGGTCACCACGAACAGATCTGTGCGTCTGGGCACTGTCAAAGCCAATTTGCGATGCCACCGGCGTGTGCATATTCTTCACATGCGACACGAACTACAAATGGCATTGCAAGCATGTCGGGGAATATCCAGGCTTACGCGTCTGCCTCTTCAACCTTCATGTCACCCTCACCCGTTGCCTTCGGGTCCTGCAATCCAATTTATTGCCTGAATCATGTATCACATGGAAACGTTTATTCAGACCAATCCAGCTCATCTCAACAATAAGGCCCAGCCAGGCCAAGACCAGACAGGGAAACACTGAATGGACACAGATGTGCGACAATACTTCATACAGAAGCTGACGCACCTGAACATCGGATGCCCAGAGGGTCAAGTTGTCACGCAGCAGCTGCATGATCAATGTCGAGTCCTTGTATGACTCCTCGCCAAGTGTGTCCAGTTCAGAAATCGCATCGTCAAATGCCTACACATGTTTCAGGTGACATCCAGCATGGGCTGCCTGATGGCAGTAATAGAATGTTTACTGGGCTGCCGTGCCGTATCAACCGGTGGACTGGGCATACCTGCTTGGCAAGGTGGCAAGCGCGATCGGGGGAGTTCAGAATCTCGTAGTAAAACACCGAGAAGTTGAGAGCCAAGCCCAGGCGGATGGGATGAGTTGGGGCAAGCTCAAAGAATGCAATATCCTGCACACATAGTCTTGGTCACTGTGATTCACTAGAATAATTTATATTGGTAGGCAGTTAAGAGTCATGATCGTTGCCTATCTGCCACAAATGATCCCTGCCTATGCTTGATCACACAGTACTCGAACAACGTTCAAAGCCTCATATGCATCATGAAACATTCCGGCTGCTGACAACCTGCATTTCATGTTTGAAATCCACTGCTTCAAGGACTTGAAACGCAAACGAGGAGAGCATGTTCGACAGGTCAACGCGACTGCAAAACTAGCGTCGAGAGGCGAGAACCACATCGAAGAGCTAATAGAAGCTCGCGCCGATTCAGACACCCGGAGTTGTCGTGCATCGGATTGCGTCGGGGCTGATTCATAAGCGATCAGCCCAAAAACTGTTCTGTGAAGCGGTTCCACAAGAGCCTGCCATCGCGACCACGAGCCACGACTGACCCGAGCCGGCAAGGCCCGTCCTCGTGGGATGACACTGACTACCCTCCCCCAGTCCCTCAACATCAATATCCCACGGGAAAAAACCACTCGTGGGCCTCAACCCACAGGTCCACTAAGGTCGCTGAGCCTGCCGCCTGCAGCGACTCTCGAGAATGACAAAACACACCTGGGCCTTCTTGTAGGCCTCAAGCGTGTGCTTAGCGGACTCTTCACGCTGCTCTTGAGTCTTGAACTCCGCCAGGTACCGATGGTAATCACCCTTCATCTTGAAGTAGAACACCTTGCTCTCCCCAGTGGAAGCAGAGGGAATGAGGTGGTTGTCTAGCAGATCAAGAATCGATATGCAGATCTCCTGCAACTCCTTCTCAACCTGCAAAAAGGACAGCGTCTAGCGCGGGACACGGTCCAGCCGGTCAGACCGTTGACAAAGGAGCGCGGCAGCGCACCACAAGGCGGTACTTCTTGATTCTCTCAACCTGAGCTGTATTTCCTTTGCTCTCCTCCTTTTGCTCGATATTCGAAATGATGCGCCAGGAGGCACGACGGGCGCCGATAACATTTTTGTACGCCACCGAAAGCAAGTTCCGCTCCTCGACCGTAAGCTCCTGCTCATGGACCAATTGCGCCACCTTTTTCATCTCTGTGACCATTTCATCATATCGCTCGGCCTGCTCGGCCAACTTGGCCATGTACACGTACTCTTCCCTGTCGGTAGCGGTGGCCATGATTGCTATGTCCAACAGAGTCACGTCAACACAAGGAAAACAGTGATCGACGGTATTGCAGCGTCCGTGACTTAAAGCCGGTCAGTTCCTTCTGGAGTTTGTTTCGCCCGAACAACGCGGTTTGTTGAAAGTTTCCTCCTCGTTTTGGGTACTCAATGGCAGTTCAAATTAGAGTGTGATCGCGCATGCGCAAGCACAATAAACCTTTGGTATATGTCTGCAACAGCGTTACAGTTGCCCAGCTTCCCTCGTTGTCGTGGGTGCCCTCAGCTCGAGCTGACAAATCCGTTCCGCGTTCCGCATGTTGCAGTCAGTTCACTTGTGCCTCTTGAGCATTAAGACGTCTGTTGGAAGTCCACTCCAATGTGTAAGCGATGGCATGTGTCATTGCGGTATTCCATTCGAAAGCTAACTGGTGCGCTGGGCTTTACCCACACAAATCCAACCATGCACACCATGCAGCTCTCACGGGATCACCAGGCAGTGAAATCGAGTATTTAAGGATGATCGAGTCGGCATGCCTGATGCTTTCCACAGTGATGACACTGGTCATTGTGCTGACCGAACTTCCCCATGTCACCGTACGTATATGTGCCGGTGCACAACCGGTTGACAAACGCTCCGTGGCCTCGCTCGCACAGTCGCGCGATCGGCAGACGGCTGGCTGGATTTAAACAGAACATATATCTCTGTACAAGACGTTATGACGCTGACAAAATTGGATATGCCATAGCCGTACTCATGGCGCAATAGTTTTGCACACAGGCCTCGTGATCTAACCAGCAGTCCAGTTCCATGATCCTGGCCCAGCTGTCGCATCGATTTTTAGGCAGCGTGGCTTTGTGATGTTCAAAACTGACGATGGCACAGAAACGTAGGTGGGGAATCGCCACCCTGTGCTGTGCGTTGTGAATAATGGGCAGTGTTACTCAGTTTCACCAGGCATGCAAATTAGTGACCCGTTAACTAGCAAAAAATGCCTGCCAGGCTGTTTCACGTGTTGCATGGGGCACAAGGTCATGTCCAGACCGTGATGCAGTTTGGATGTCAGCGACATCATCCGGGTCACAAATCAGTGCTAGTGCTGTACCACATGCTACCGGGGTGTGGGGATCAGCTTGTTTCAGTATCACTGCCATCACGCCTTCTTCATGAATCTCGACCTGCACAGAGTGGATCAGATCTAAAACCTGAGCACGTGTGCATGCCAGCGCAGCTGTGCGGGAAGCAATCAACCTTCACGATCATGAGCAACAATGATGTGAAGCTTAGCACCTGCATGGGTCTCTCCTCGCTCAAGCTGTTCAACGTCTCCAACTGATCAGGTATCAGTGTTACAGCCAGCTGGGGCTCAGCTACATCATCACCGGCAGATATGTGCCACTTCTGTATCCTGCATTCAAAGTAGCACACGACTTACACGCGGATTACACAAGTTATTCTGGACGTGTAATATGGTACGGTGTTTCAAGCGGCTCCGATCATCACCTTGCAACCACCAGGCTAATGTGATTCGGGCCTCAGGATGCCTGTGCCTTGAGAATGGCTTGGTAGTGACCAGAGATAGCACCTCTCACCTTGCTGACTGCATGATTGGTGACAATTTTGGCAGCTTGAAAACGTAAAAGGGGACGTGGCTTAGTGAAAGCCTGCTGCTTTGTTCGCCAGAGCTGTGTCCGCGTTCAAAAACGCGCCTAGCCCTGTTGAGGCCTCGGAGCTCCCTATCTGCGTCAATGAATCTGCTGAGGTGCTGCCATGTCTGGTTGATTGCGCGTCTGGCGGTCATGATCTTTGGGATGTGGTGCAACGGTGTGCCTGATTCGGCTCCGTCAACGCTTAGAATGTGTCACTGTGGCGGCTTGAGCACATCTGGATCCGGTCAATTTCCAGCAAGATTTGCATTCAGATCGTCTGATCAACGGACATGCGCCAATGTACGGCTAGCTCTTGAGCTGCACGACGTGTGATAGGTTATGCGACGAAGCCGCACGTATTTCGAGCCACACCGCCAGATGGCACGTGTACATGCATGCGGCAGTGTGCGCGAACGGTGTCCAGCCAGGGCAGTAGATTGTCTTATTGAGCACCAACGACAGTCGACTGTCCTGGATGTGTCTTGGAGCATGTTCCGTTGGCGTGCCAACAGTTGTTAATTGCATACTTCACACTCACCACCTCATCCCTGCCTTTGGCTGTCTTCAAATTGTTGAAGCTGAGGCCACACAGACAGCAGTGTGTGGTTCTACTGTAGTACTTCATCACAGGCACGTGGCCGGCTGCTGCGCTTGTTGCTGCAGTATTCAGACTTGGACTGCAGTTTCCAGAACTATGACTTGCCTGTCATCATCAAGCCAGATTGCCACCCATGGATTGACACAGCCCACCACAGCATTGTTAAGACACGCTCAGCTGCAGCAGCTCAACACAGCGATAGTTTGACTGAAAAGCTTTGCACCACTCGCAACACTAACATGACAGGTATGGAAAGCACCGTGCGGCAATGCACAACGCGCTTCAAATTGAGCATCACCTGCCAGTGGGAACAGGATGCGGGAATAACATGCCGCAACAAGCATACAAAATTGCAAAAAGCGGGATCCAGAAGGACCGATGGACATGTGTTGTCGACCACAGATACAACACCAGCACAGCATGGAAGTCGCCAAACACACTCTATTGGTCGATGATGGCAGTCCACCTCCACAATATTTATAGCTCGGCTGCATCCCTGCCCACGCTCAGTGCTGCCGACAGCTAACACAAGTCGTCTCAACCTTTGTTGGTCTTACTGCTGTGCCCGACCCAGATATCACAGTCTGAGTGTACGCCCAGCAGTGGAGCTACAGACATGAGCAATAACCCAACAGGGAACAGTTGGCCATCACGAACATCAAAGCTATGAAGGAATTGCTGTAAGCCCATTTTCATGATATTCAAGGCGAAAACCGTCTCAAGGACCAGCAGCACTGCCACGCCGAAAAGCCCCATGGCCAAGGCCGTCGCGTAACTGGTTATACGTATCCATCGCGTCAGAAATATGCCAATCAGGCATACGCAGGATGTAACCATAGGAAACTCAAGTAGATGTCCGTCTCTTTCACCGAAGTGCGGGATGAGGAGCAATTCCCTGAAAGCCCCAAAAACGAACCCGCATGCGAACGCTGAGGCTCCGTACAAAACTGACGTGGCCATCTTCACAACGTTCACATCGATCCGCTTGTCATCAGATCGCAAGTTGTCGAGATCAAATGCTGCAAACGAATCAACCTTGTGATTTGATCTTTGCGCCGCATGTGGACAGGCATGCGTGATGCGGCTACATCGAAGGCGAGCTTCTCGTACCTGGATGTGCAGGTTGTGTATGCCTTCGGCAAGACCACGACTCAAGGACCTTCACTTTTGTGCACGTCCTCACGCAGCATATCAAAACATCTGGATTTCGAGGTGTGCGTTCATAGAACGGCGGATCGTGTGAACATGCGAACTGCGAACTGCACAGCTCAAGGCGATCGTGCGAACTCACCGGCTATCCGATATGCAATGGCTGGCGGTTCAAATTTAGCCCACTAGCCTTGTTAACAGGTATGTAGCACGCTGGACACCGTTCTTTCGTCCATTGGTTGCTCTTCCCGAACAGGACATGGGCCCCTGAAGTGAGTGCGGACGTTGGTTACATCGCACAACAGCATCATCTGCCAGTCTGTGAGCAGCATGGCTCTGTTGACACAGGGTCGTGTTGAAACCCTGTGATATCATATGTCGATGTAACTGAAGTACCAGCAGGGCTGTGTTGCACGGATACGAACCGAACCCAGAAGCGCACAGGCAGTAATGCAACCAGACCTGACCAATCATTTTTTTTTTAAAGCCGGGAATTGTGCTCAGGTGGGCGTCAGCCATAGCGCCGCCCAAGGTTGGGGCGGAGGAGAGGCGGGGGGGGGCCATATGTGTAACACATGCCTGACAATTCGTTCGAGCGTCTGCCAGGGCCGATCGGGTGTCGGCTCACGTTCGTCACGACCCCTGCGCACTTGAGTTTGTACATGAACAACCTGCTGCCTTGTCACCGGACTTCATGGGTGCAGCATCATGGCTCGGTCTTGGGCCCCATGACAAATGTCTTCAGCACGAGCAGTCCTCTCATGACACAGCACGGCGACAGCTTCTCCAGCATGAACATGCGCCACGGCCAGGCGGTCCCCGACCGCCAGCCTCTGGATCAGCTCTCACCCCTTTCCTGAAAGGAGGTCAGAGAGGGTGTTGGCTGGTTGGCACTCACTGACAGAGGTCTGGTGAAACCCGCACAGGGTTGACTTCGCTCCGCGCGGATGCAGAAACGGACTCGGCTGCGGGGGGAACTTGGATACACGCAATCCATCCACGAGGGTACATTGCTGGATCCCTGCCTCCAGGTCGCTGTACACTTGAGCATCCTCCGCTGACGTGCACACTATCGTGTCCCTGCGCTGTTTGCATTTACCGAATGATCACCTCCTTTCCTTCGGGTCGACGGCCATAACTGCGACATGCCACCTCTCCGGTGGCCGTGCATTCCCCTCCTGCCCGGACTTTGGCTCAGCTCCCACGGATCAGGCTCACGAGAACATAGATGGCAGCACATGGAACACCTGCTCTTCGTGTGTCCCAGTGTTTCTTGCTCAGGCAGCAGCCCGGTTGTTGGCATCCTCCGCGAGGACCTTACCATGGCTTGTGCTGAGTCCGCCCAGGCAGAAAAAGTGTTGCACACTGCTTTCCCGTGTGACCCTATGTCGGTGGATGCCGCCGCGGCATGTCTTGTCCCATTCCTCCTGGACTGCGCCGGTGCCCCGGCCCATCACCCCCCCGGCGTTATATATAACTTTATATAAAGCACTGTTGCTTGTGTCTGGAAGCAGCGTTCTTGCTGGGCGTTTCCCGCGTTGCGTGCACTCGGCAGCCTCTTCCAACAACTGTGTTGCGCGGCCTGTGTCTGCCCGAATGGTCTGCCCTGAAGTCATGGCTCCGCTGTGTGGCGCCCCTACCTGATGCCTCCCCTGTGGTGGTGCCTCGAGGAGCTCCTTCTGCTCATGTCTTACACTCGTCTGCCCCCTATCAGTAGGGGTGCTGTGGCTGATCCCCGGTTGAGTCTGGCGTGACTCTCGGTCTTCGTTTTTTATTATACAGGCTCCTGACATGCATATGGGGGGCATACATAGGGTGAGTCACAAACCCTGCACTCAAACACATGGTATCCGGGCACGTGGTGAGAAGGAAGGGCAATGTTAGACCACTGCGTCACCTGTACATGGTGCATGCATGCAGTCAGTGAGTCAGGTGCCTATCTTCTAGGAGCACGCGTGAGCGTTTGCGTAAACACCCCCGCATGCGCCCCTCGCTGAGCACCCCGGCGCTGGAGCACCCACGCCCAGATGCCCTCCCTGATTTGTACCGTCACGGACCGGGTACGATGTGTCAGCGTGAGTTGTCTGTAGTTGCCGCAGTCGCCCAAGTCACCTTGGCCAATGGTTTGAGAGGTGTGCGGCCATGCTTTGTCTCCACGTCGATGGGATCCGCTCCGAATCGTAAAAAGAGTTGAACTAGACGACGCTGCTGCCGTCCTCTCAGGCAGAGCCTTGTCAGCAAATCCTGCGTCAGTGTCGACGGGCGTCGGTGTTGCTTCAGCACTCATCTGAGTGCGCCATTTTCTGCGGGGTGCATTTTGCAGAGTATCTGTCGCTTGCGGTGGGACGTGGGTGTCAAGGACGCACCTCTGTTGATGGTGTCTCCCTGTGAGCATGATGACGAGCTCACCGGTCATCTGCTCGTGGTGGGTGCTGCGAGCGCCAACCCTGCCGTGTTTGTCTGATGGCTCCCCGAGAGAGAGATGCCAGACCGCGGTGATGGCGTCTGCGCTCGTCTGTGCGCCAGGTTCGAGCATGGAGGGAGTCCCAGCGACGGTCAGGCTGAAGGCTATGGAGCAGCTATCACATGGGAGGAGGCTGGAATGGACATTTTGGCCATGAACCGCAAGTTTGCGCGACCGGCGACTGGTGCAGCTTGCAGCAGCCCTGCCAGGCCCGCTTGGCACGTGGCGGGCACAACGAGGGCACGGAGAAACCGGATCAGGTTGACCAGCAGGTCTTCCCACGGCACAGTGCCGGTCACAGCCTGGCGGCGAATGCGTGACAAGCGGACGAGATCACAGCCGCTACTCCTGAGAGGGACGCGGAGGCTCCAAAGGGCATCCGTTCGGGGTGGTGGTTGTGCTACGGAGATCGGAGCATCAGCCCGGTATCACCAAGGGGTGATGCACAAGGCAGCACAACCAAGACGGCTATGTAACACATGACAGCCATCTCAGGTTGCCCACAACCTGTCGCCCTGAAAATGACACTGTATGCGCACAGATTGAAGTGCTACACTCCCCATAATGCAAACAACCTGAACGCAGCAAACACAACGGAGAATCACCCCGACTCTCGACAAAGCCCTGGAATATGTACGCAAAGGCACCTGCATGCACACCCCACCATCGCTGGACACGCATGCCACGGGCAAGTACTCCAGGCGGCCAATTCGGGAACGTAGCGCCCCTCTCCGCGGCGGGGCGCCGCGAACAGAACGGGGCCGGGCGGGGGTGCGGGGAGATGGAGAGGGGAGGGGCCGACTGAGAGAAGGAGGGGCGCAGGGAATGGGGAGCAGCCCAGTGTATAAGGGGGGGGTTGTAGCTATAGCGCGGGAATGGAGAGTGTGCCGATCAGTCCACACATAGGGTCACGGGGTCAAGGAACGACCCCCGTGCGGCGGCTGAATCACAGCGCAAGGTTTTCGGCGGAGTAGGCAGCCCCGGTAGGAGTGGCCGCCCATCAAGTCGCGCCCTCAGCGGCGGTGAACCGAGGACCTGCGTGGCGATGTCATGACAGAGCGCGGTTGAAAGGTTGCCGGGTGTACCGCGGCAGTGTCATGCGTGCGATCGGGGGGTTTCGCCCCCGGTGACTTATCCCAAAACAGCAAGCCAGAACGTGTGTGCAGGCTAGTGGTGGTCGCCTCGTGTGCGAGGCACTGTGGGGCTGTATTGGCGGCGGGAGGCACAGCGTGCATGTATGACTCACAGCGGCATACAAAGTCAATGCTCCAGGTCATCATGTCACGTGGGCCCCTGTGCAGATGTGGCTCATGTGTGAGTGCGGGCGTGGGCACTGCCGGTGGTGATGCGGTGGCGTGGGCGTTGCGGCTGTGTAGTGGTGGTAGGGGTTGCCATATGCATGTGTATCATGTGTACGGATTGGGTGGGCAACCTTACCTGAGTGCCAATGCACGGCTGAGGATGGCGAACGATGGCTCGAGGGTGGCGAACAGTGGCGGTGCGCTGCCTACTGCCACACAGAGCGGTGGCAGCTGATGATGACAGGCGTCGTGGAAGCTGGCCTCATACGAGCACGTGGCCAAGGCCTGTTGCGCATGCACATTCACAGGCAGCCTACTCGCATGGCTGGTAATTGCAGAGCGGCGACGTGAGCGGACAGCTCTCCCACACACGACGCGCACACCCTCGCACGCCAGGCACTGCGCGATGGGCCCACCACGACGGCCTGACCCCGGTGTGTGTATGCATGACGGCAGTACAGGAGCTGTGGCGTGCGTGGCCGCCTCTGCTGCCGCCTCTGCTGCCAGTGAGCCACACACGAGGAGCTCCGGCGCCACTGTGGAGCACGCACCAGGCGGCCACGGCTTGGGTGCGGACCGTGCAGGCACCAGGCCAGTCTCAGGCTGGGAGCACGAGTACTGCCGACATGCTCTCGCTGCGGCCCAACCACGGGATCGGTGACGCCTTTGTGTGTGGTGCTCTGTCATCTGGCTGACCTTCATCATGCTTCTTGCCCTTGGCTCGGGCATCATCGCATGGCCTGTCAGCCGCTGGGTGTGTGCAGGCGCAGGCCCGCATGTCATGTGAGCTTCTGTGAACTTGGCTGGAGTACATCATGCAACTAGTGTCTCAACCATGCAGCGCTCACCGGCCAGCACAGCGCAAAGACGCAGCTGGCCGGAGACGCGCCATCACTGTGTGGACCGTGTGTACGTATCTGACGCGCCGCTCTCACCTCGTTTCTCGACATCCTGCACTGTATGCCTTGGTCGGTCCTTACTAATGTCCACACCATGGTGTGTAGGGGGGCCTTGATGCCTGACCCCTCAGCCGCGCGCGCTGCCGCCATGCATGCATGCATGCATGCACCGGCGGCCGCCGGACAGGGTCAGAGCCTGCGGAGGCGGATCAGGCCTTCCGACCTAACCCAAAACAGGAGTGCACAACTCCCCGCCACCCCCGAGTGGCCCGCCAAGGGCTCACAGACTCCGCAAGATAGAATACAATTTTGGAGCCGCGCTACTTGGCGGGGACTGGGAGTGGGAAGATGGGGCAGGCGCAGAAAGCAAGTGATGCGGTTGCACCACTGTGCGATACATACAACGTGCTCCTGTTACAGGAGCTACGAACCCATGGTCGTGAACAGTCCCGTGTCAGACCGAGGTTGTCGTACCCGCGGGTTAACGGGAGATAACTCATGCAGTACCAGTTGCTTGTAGACACTAGTGCATCCACGAAACCATGAGACCTGACGCCCAGCTTTGACACTCCGCTGCCCCGGCCGCGGGCATTGCTGCGACCATCAGTAGGTGACGTTTCGCGTCTCATCCAGTATTCTTGTGGTAGGCAATCGAGGCCTTGTTGGGCCCGCGGCACCACGGTTGGACCCGATTACGTCGGCAAATGCGCCAATTCAGCGAAACTACCTCGCACTATCTATGCCTGTAGCAGCTGAATGCTTTTGATCAGTACAATGTCGCCGTAATCTTGTTTCTGATAAAAATGGATTGAATCAGCGGGACCAGTGGCGTGGGCAGCATCATCATGTCTGGCTTTGATCATGCCGGCAAAGTGGAAACCGTGCAATTCAAGCACAAGAA
Source organism: Ulva armoricana (assembly GCA_032360965.1). Classification (NCBI taxonomy): domain Eukaryota; kingdom Viridiplantae; phylum Chlorophyta; class Ulvophyceae; order Ulvales; family Ulvaceae; genus Ulva; species Ulva armoricana. The sequence continues at coordinate 1,439,674 of JAUMHO010000008.1, forward strand.
CCATGTGGCTGATATCACGACATTGCAAGTGCGTCTTCACCTGACCGTGTATGGTAGGTATCACTGGATCTTGTGCTGAGCAGAAGGTGCAGGTTGCTCAATGCCGCGCCTTTCGGCTTCAGGCACGAATGCGTGGTAAATTCAGCCCAACGGTGCATATAATCTTCGGTCACATAGTTCATGTTTGTGTAATCAGATGTCAGAGTCGATATGAGGGTCACTCTGTGCAGGTGCATGGCCAAGGAGGTGCTCCAAGCAGTGCCTGCCACGAAATGCAAGACGTCGAGCATCTGCAGAGTCTTGGAAAAGGGATCATGGTCTCACCTCTCGTCATGCATCGGCAGTCCCCTGGCGCGGGGCACATCAGGCGTAACATGTCGTCTCATGCATATGAAACTCGCCGCAAGGCCCTCATCGCGTCTTCAGGCGTCTTTCAAGGGCTATCATCTCTGCCAAAGGAGGAGCTGCCACCAAAAGGGCCAGGCAGAATCAGACCTCGATCAGCGGAGCCTGTCACCCGAAGCACTCTGCACCTGTCCTCAGGAAACTACACAGGCATTGCTCCTGCCCTGTCTCGTGGAGGTTTGAGGCTACCACGATTTGAGGAAGATGTGAAGGACTCTGGTGTGCCGCGCATGGGTGTGCCAGCCACGCTTGTTGCCAGCCAGCTCATGCAGTCTGCTACGCCTGCTGGAGTCCACACCGGAGAGGATGCGGTTCACTACTTCTCCACCAACAAGCATCAGTCAACTGGAAGTTTGTTCATCTTTTGCAACTTCAGCAGCTCTGATCCGTGGGTGCTTGATCCATACAGCCTGGTTGTCGTGGACAGCTGGGCTGTGGCTCCAGAGCATTGTGTTGTCTCGTGTACCGGCGTTTGCCACATCCGGCCCAATGATTCAGGCAACACCGTTTCACCATTGCACACATGGGCGGCAGAGGCACGCCAATTTCGTACTCTCAAGCAATTGACGTTCTTCAAAAAGTTTGCAATGGTAAAAGCCTGGGCAACCTGGAAAACCGAACATCAGAGTGGGAAGTTTACACGGCGTGCCGCATTCCTAGAAATGCACCACGTGATGCTGAATGCCTGGTTTGGTAACACCATGCGGGCCTGCCATCGCCTGGTGCGAGCCCTGCCTCCGTGATTCTCATGGACGTATGTCCCAACAACAGGAGCCCATTCTACGGTGGCCCTGCCACACGTTCACTGTTGCCATGCAGGCTGCTTCGACCACAAATGGTGGCACAGGTACATGGCAACGTGTAGGATCCACATGGCACGTTTCGACGCTGTCATCCAGTCTGAAAGAGGTTTACGACAAGGCAGTCCCGATCACAAAGGAAAACCTCACATCTGGCGCCTTGAACTTACCCTTGCGCTTGGCATTCCTGGGGCATGAGGCGAGCTGCCATGAAATGAAAGGCTTCCAGAAGATCCGCACAGAGATGAGGGACAGTGTATCAGCGGTGCGTTCCCAGAAATAGGCCAAATGTTTTTGTCTGGATACCAGCTGCACCGAAGGCTGGACCGAAGGCTGGTGCAGTTGGCATTATGGTACAGCAGGACTGGGTGGCCGGCATAGCGGCCATGATCATTACACTGCACGTGTGGCCATGAACAGCCACGTGTTTGCAGGCCATGGACGTGATGGCTGGTGAGATTGCCTCTCTCGTCCATATTCTGGCTGTAGATGTGCAGCAGGAGATGGCAGATGCATACCCAGACGCACTCAAGCGGACGGCTCTGAGGAAAATCACCACCAAGCGACCGAGTCCACTTGCAAGACTGCGAGCAAGATCGCTTCTTGTGAAAAAGTTTGTGAATCTGACAACAATGCAGCGATTTGATCACGCAAAAAGGCATGCTGCACTTATGCCCCGGGCACTACGCCTTGCCGACATGTTGGTGATGGGTGCCATGATCGATCTCGGTCTGACATCTGTGAATGTGCGCTGTTCCTCTCATACTGCACATGCTCATGCGACAGCCTGCCTTTGATTCGCTTCAGGTATCATTTCTCTGCCACTGTCCAGGTGCATTCATGAGAGTGTTCCAGTGGGTGCAATTTCAGAAACTGTTGAGTCTTTCTCGTGCCTTTTTCATGCCTTGACTGGGCAACAATGCTGGCGAAACTCACACACCTAATGCTTGCAGTTGGCAGTGAGGCAGTTCTTGAGAGATGATGTGATGATCTGTCATTTGAATCAGCCTGTTCAATACAAGCATGGCCTGTGGATCGTGTCTGGAGAAGTGATTCCTAAGCAGCGCAGACTTAACATGCAAAATGTGCTGAAGATGGCACCATCTGAAGCTGAACTGTGTTCGAATGCAACCGCAGTGGTACGTCAGGAGCTGCAGCTGTGATTGAGATGCTGTGTTCATCCGCATGATTTATGAAATGGACCCAAGTATCACTGATCATCTCTGAACTGGACTTGCTGACAGCTGTACTGCTTTATAGCTGCGAGAAATCGTGGGTGTGGCGGCAGCAACTGGTAGACCGCTGGACCAAGAATACCTTGTCCAACACTATGAGTCCTTCTTATCACAGTCACAAGCTGAGCCACTAGCGATCCTTTCGTTCGGATCGGTGTTCAAGACGCTGTGCGACATAGAAAGCTTACAGGCGCTGATCTCACAAGTACTGGAATCTGACTACGAGGCCGCTACCGCTTCTGATGCCATGACGGCATTCACTGATGTTGGTGAGCTGTTTACGTTCATGGAGGCGTTCGATCCGGACTCATACCTCACAGCTAATCCAACATGTGAGGATGTGTGTCAGGATTTTGGAATCCTGCAGCGTTGGATTGCAGATCTTCAAGTCCTGAGTCCGACATTGCAGAAAGGCTTACTGCTCTTTGACTTCTCCTCCCTCAGATCTTCCATTCTGGAAACAGCTGAAAATGCGATGCGTGCATTTGTGAAGCTAGCTAACGAGTGGTTATATGACAATTGCATCCGTGTCCGGGTCAGTTCCACCTTCTAGCATGACACGGTCCATCTGTGTATGCTTGCATTCAGCTTCCGCGATGTGGCTGTCCATGTGACAGAACATTCCGTGACCCCCAGGTTTGCCCATTGACGTGCGTGCTTGATGCAGGCTACGGTGGCCAGTGCCATCGATGGAATTGGTCAAGGTTCTCCACCAGAGGATGTCTATGAGTTCATGGCTTGGGTAAACAAGAGTGGTGACCATTTTGCAGGCAACCACTCCGCCAGGAAACACACCATGCAATCAGTTGAAAGCTTACAGCGCATGCACTCCCAGCTTGCACAAGAGCAGACTTTAACCAGGAGCAAGGTGTTTGCCCGGACCATGATGTGGCATGTTGTACCAAGGAACCAGCAGCGCAATGGGATGCATGGTGTTGTGAAATGACGACAATTGATAATTCCGTCGTGTGCTCAGGCAGTGACCACAGTGGTAGGTCTGGCAGGCTGTGCTCAGGCATGCTGCGTTCCTTGTGCTGTGATTCTGGATGCATGCAGGGCCACTTGGCAACTCGCAATGCCCGGGAGATGCAGAGCTTGACGGCTGCACTGGAGGCCTTCGACGGCATGGCAACTGTGCTAAAGCTGTATAATGAGCGCTGTGATCTTGCGTCGATCCATTATCAAGAACGCATGCCGATGATGGAAGCCAAGGTCTGCTCAAGAATAGAGGAGATATGGCGTGATGTGCAACAAGTCATGAGCCGTGCCAGAAGTGAATCTGGGGTAGTTGCCGTAGGCGGCGATCCACAGGCAATGCAGCAGATGGCGCTGCAGCTTCGAGCCGACTTGTCGGACTGTGTGGGGGATGCTTCTGCTCTCGAGAAAACACAGGAGCTCCTTGCCAGCGAGGGCCGCCAGGCCACTTCCGGAACACCACTCATTGGCAAAGTCAGGGAATGTACACGTCATCTTGACAGTATGAAGCACCTCTGGAACAGCATTGCTTTGTGGACCCGCGTGACAAACATGTTTTCTTCCGCAACGCTTTTGACAAGCACTATAAAAATGAGCTCCTTGACTCGAGCACTGTCTGACCTGGACGCGGCCATCTGTGTCTGGGAGGAGCGCCCACCTGCTGTGGATGTGCTAGATGTCGAGGGTATCACACTGGCCGAGCGGGTGCTGATTGACCGACTGCGTGCCGTTCACACAGCATGGCGGCAAGGCTCGGAAGTTCTGCCACACTTAATGAGCCCAGCCTTTCAAGAACGGCACCGTGATCAGCTGGAGAGGGAGCTACGGGGTCTGAGGGCAACGCTCGAGGGTTCCAATAGGCCTGTTGATCGTTTCTTGTGGCTTGGAGAACCTCCTGATCCCGAGGTCGGGTTGTCTTTGTTCGACACGGGTGATACTGAAACAGAAGAGGTGCGCCCCAAGTTGTTGAGCGTTGCCAGCTGCATGTCCTGTTTCTTTCCGTAAGAGTTTCGAGGCTACCATTCCATGGATATTGCTGTTTCTGTACACTGTTGGCTATTCGGCTTTGCCGGGCATCTAACTCGGATTGTAAGAGTGAGCGCACAACCTGCCCTTCCCACAGAACGGGTCTGATCTGCTGCTGCTGGGTATCAACAGCAACATGATTCAAGCTTGTATTGTGGGGGTCACGTGCGCATTGATGCTTAGCCCTGCCGACAGCCACACGCTGCGTCATAAAGTTTGTTCATGCGGGTGCACCTTGTTTGCCTTCAGTGCAGCCACCGTTATGCTCCTTCCTTCAACTGCTTTGCTAAAGTGTCAAAAGCGTGTATGTGCCATGAATGCATGGATGAAGCATGACATGGTTTGGCCTGCAGGATTCTTTCGCAGACGCCGGTAAAGGCAAGTCTGCCGCCATGCATGCTGTCACTTTCGCCACAGCACTCGTAAATGCTGCAAAAGTGAAGACCACTGTACTCAGTCTTGCAACTTTCATTGGGCCACTGCTAACGCTTGACGACCCAAGCCTGGCATCAACCCTGCAGGGCACAGCACTATGGCGCATCATGTCACTCCTCGCAATATCTGGCGCAGCAATGGCTGTGTTTAAGCGCTTGTACACGGCATCCTCCGAGGATTCCAAGGTTTTGGTCAAGCTGATGCATCTACGCCAGCGCATTAGCCATCTCAGGCTAGAACTATCGGCCCGAAGGCAGCATGGGTGCCTCTTACTGACCAACCTACCCGACATCATGTTCACCGTCCAAGAAGCGAGCAGTGCAACAGCCTGCTTGCTGTCCAGCCAGTCAGTGAGCGCTCAGTTGCGGGCAGAGTTCTCAGAAGCCGAGTCTCAATTGGCTGCATACATGTCTGCGCTGCAGGTGGCAGATGACACGCAGACCCTGTGGCTGCACCTTTCACGCATCCTTGCAGAGGAGTCTGCACAGAAGCTTGTGGAGTCTGACATGCCCGCCTTCCAGGAAGTCCAGACACGGTGGCGCGTCATGCAGGTTCAGATCGTTGATGGGGCAGACTCGCTTGAAGGCGCATCGGCCATGGCAGGGCCGCTCTCCCACTGCCCCGGGATGCTGCAGGTGCTGCGCCGCATCTACAACCGCCTGCTCCGATCCACGTCAGCCATGCGGGACGGTTTCCCCAGGTTCCATCTATGCAGCGATGCCGAGGTCGTGTCCGCCCTGGCGTTTGCGCGTGACCCTCTGCAGCTGCCAGCATCCATGCTGTCCACATGCTTCCCATGGGTGGTGGCCCTCGTAACAAACGAGCCGAGTCCCACTGGCTCCCTGTCGGTGACGGCCCTCCGTGGCTATCATGATGATACAATGCAGCTGCTGGAACCTATCCCAGTGGATCAGGCACCGCTGGCAGAGTGGCTGGCGCATCTGGAGGTTGCTGCTAAGTCAAGCCTGCGCACACACACCGCAGCGGCGCTGAAGCTTGCACCGACCTTGGATACAGGCGTGTGGCGCTCGGCGTTTCCACAGCAGGCCATGTACCTGTGTGACGGCTGCACCTTCACGTTCACGGTGGAGCGTGCTCTGGCCGCTGTTGCATCGGGGGAGAACCTGCATGCGCTACGCACGTGTTCTGAACTGATGACCGTCCGCGTGGAATCCCTCACGCAGCAGGCCGCCGCTGCTGGAGGGCTGCAGAGGCCAGCGCTGCGCATGCTCATCCTCGCAGCGATCGCACACCGAGACACGGCCGCTCGTCTCATTGCTGACCGCGCGGCAGATCCGGCGGCCTGGGCGTGGCAGAGGGAGATCCGGCATTCCTGGAGTATCGAGTCGAATGAATGCTATGTTCACGTTGCAGATGTGCAAGTGCCGTACATGTGGGAGTATAGTGGGGGACGCATCAGTGAGGCACAGCTGCTCCTGGCGCACTGTGACCGCGCTGCTGCTGTGGCCTGCGCGGCGCTGCATCGAGATGCTGGCTTGCAGCTCATCCCAGGTAGCGCCTCTGGCACAGGCGCCCCGCTGCCGTGCTACGCTGAAGCAATGGCGCATGTGTTTGGGCGATTCCTGGTCTCATTCGAGTGCACACCGCAGCTCGGGTTCCTCGAGGTGCTGAGGATGGTGCAGGCACGTGCCAGGATCCGGCGACAGCTGCCAGGCGTGTTGTTGCCATGCACACGTGAACTTGTGTGCAGGGGATGATTGCCATCAACGCTTGGGGTTTCTTGTCTAGCGTCAGCCGGCTGTCTCATGATGTGCTCTCCTTCCTGTCCAGTGTCATATCACAGCTGCAGGCTGCTCTGGCAGCTCACGCCGAAAGCATTACTATCGCCAACGTCACCTTCAGTCTTCAGCATCACCCAGTGCTCCAGAATGTCAACGTGCAACCATTTGCTCTGTTCTTTGCGGGCACCGGCGCAGCTCGCCACCATCGTGAAGTGGGCGTGAGTGGCCAAGTGGTCGATGAGTTTTTGGCCACGCACTCAAGGCGTGTTGTTCTCATGGCCGCACCCATGTGCCTGATGTTAGAAGTGATGCTCAGGTGAGACATGGCCGCTCTGTACTCCGCAGACTCCCAGGAACCTACGCCGTTGGTAACACTGCACCTGAACCAACAGCCGGCACGATTTTTGCAGGCAGCAGGGACTACGCCAAGCCGCTGAAGCGTCACGGGCGACTGCAGCGTTCTTGAGAATGCTGCGCATGCAGCTGCCTGAGTTTTCCCGTACACATCAGTTTGAGTCCTGCTTGGCGTTCTACTCGACACACATCTGGGACTCCTGTCACGACCACAGCATCACATCGGCATTGGAGTGCGCCAGAGGAGCATGTGATGCACTGATCACACAGGTGCTGTCTGACAAGGTGGCAGATACTGCCAGAGAGATTCTCGTCGAGGCATTTGGGTATGCGCTGTGCCCAAGCAAGGTCATTCTGGGCCGCAGCCGTGCAAGCACAATCATCAGAGATAGGTTTGATGCACTGTGTACCCACTCACTTTGCCAGGAGCAAGGCTCTACTGGGCAAGGTGTAAAGAGCACTGGGACGAGGTTGGTGGCCGCACTACGAGGTGCTCGAGGGACTAGTCGTTCACTGAGGCTACACAGTGCGCTTGATGAGGTGACTATGGCCGCGAAGGATGTCATAGATGATGAGAGCCTACATGTTCTCAATGCCGAGGTTCGTGTGCTCTCTGCGCGATTGTCTGTGCAGACGTGCACCAGAATGCAAGGCCGGGTCTGCTGCTGCAGGCCACCATGGACACAGTTGACCAGCTGGAGGGGCTGGTGGCCTCACATGCGTGTGTTTTGATTGTCGGCCCACCTGGATCTGGCAAGACGAGTACCTGGAACCTCCTACTGAAAGCTCTGCAGCAGGCGCATCTTGGGCGTAATGAATCCGTGACCCTCACTCCTGAGGATGTACTGACCGCATACCATGTGAGCCTCCATTCCAAGGCTGAAATGTGACTGCCGCAGCATCAGGACGGGGCCAAATGACACCCTTGTGCAGGTGCATGCGAATGCGCTGAGCCAGGGCGAGGTCTTCGGCACGCCACGGTCGCAGCTGAACATCAACAGCGGGGGGGTTCTTGGCAGCGTGTTGCAGCCCACTGAGCCACGCATGCATGCACGGACACAAGCCGCCGCATCGTGCAGCAGCGCTGCCGCATCCGCAACCGCAGAGTGTCCGCCTCACTCCAATGCAGGCCATCTGTGGCTGGTGATCGACTGTGCACTGCGCGGAGGTCATGCAGATCTCCTGGCGCCTCTCTTGCTTGGGCAAGCCGTATGGTGCAATGATGGTACCCGAGCGCGCATACACAGCGGCCAAAGGCTGCTCTGGGAATGCACAGACCTGAGGGAGGCCTCGCCCTTGATCATGTCCAGTGTGGGTGTCTGTGCGGTTCCCCCCTCTCTCGTTGATGCGTACGCGATCATCGACGGAGTTCAGGACGTCGCATTGGCTAGATGCCCTTTGCTGAAGCTGGTGCGGCTTCATGTGCGCCTGACCGGTGCTTGAGAACGTACTTGCAAACAGATCGGGATGCTCCCTGTGGCTGCAGGATTGTCTCCACCAAGTCTGGAAGTGTGTGCCACGAGTCATCCAGTACGTGCATGCTAGGCTTGTGAAGCATGCCGGGATGTCAGCCGCAGCCGCTGTTGACAGTCACTGGGTCATGGTGGCAGCGAACAGCATTGCAGCACTTGCGCCGGGAACCTTCAACAGTCATCTCACGTTGTGGGATGCACATAGCTTCCAAGGGTCTCACACAGCGACAGACTCGATACCATTGTTATTGATGTGTGTCGTGTTCGTTCTGGCCTGGGCTGTGCGTGGTGCATGTTCAGCGCTGAGCATGGATGTTCCAGATGATGCGCTGGAGGCGCTCTTGAGGGAGGCCATCCAAAGTGAGGCTGTGCCATGCTCCCCGCCTGAGGATGAACTGTGGAACAGCTTTATTGACGCGCCAAATGTGAGGTGGACAACTTGGAGTGAAATGCTTAGGGCACATGGGTCCATACGGGGGCCTGATCTGGTTCGACCAGACGGCACACTCTCACTGACGCCAATCTCAGGTGCTCGCCTGTGTCTCCAGCACCTCGTCGCCGCAGGCATTTCGTCAGGTGCAAGCGTCATCGTCGAGGGACATACACAGAATGGGTTGGACAAGCTGACCCGGTGTCTCAAGGGGAGCATGCTCTCGTCTGAGCAGGGGTATGCGCTCGAATGGATCTCAGCTGCCTCTAGCGCTGCAGCAGATGCACAACACCCGAGGGCCCTCATCCAAAGCTGCATGGCACAGGTCCACCCAGGGCTACTGCGGTCACCGGCTAACAACCGGATCATGTTACAAATCGATGATGTTCACGCTTCTCAGTCTTCGACCGCTGTGTCCTCCCCGATGATGGAGTTCATCAGGTCATACCTCGATCTGCATGGATTCGTGCATCCCTCGTATGGCTTCCCATGCCGCACGCCTGACTTGCAGCTGATGGCAACTGCTGTGCCTGCACTACTACCCGCATCGCCCGAAGTCACAAGGACCAGGGCCAAGCTGTTGTGTGTCTCTCCTTTGGATAGCCGCCCCTCCCTCATGGATGGCCCAGTGCTGTCACAACTTTCCCTACTGGAACTTGAGAGTACGTGCGATGTATTCATGCGCGTGATGCAGGAGAGCATGAGTGACTGTGTGCCTGAAGCACCGGCATCTCAGCTCTCAGCTTTCCTGGCATCCGTCATCCAGGGTGCCCACAACTCAGACACCGGAACGACCTCTAGGCTGTGCTTCGACCTGGAAACGGTGCAGCTGATGCTGGAATGTGTTCACGCCGATCTTGTCTTGCCCGCCATCGACGATGTTCATGCTGGTTCAGCAGCCTCCACAGCTGGGCATGGAGTCTCGGGCTCCGCCATGATTGAGCTCTTTGGGTGCATGCTTGAAGGACAGGACTCGGAGGAAGCAATCGCGAGACGAGCGCTGACGTCAAGAAGCATCCAGGTACTCGTCAGCTGACTGTGTCAAGTGAAACAACCGCACATTGCTGTGCAAGGTTCCACTGTACACTATGTGACGTTTTACTCATGACGCATGGCCTCAGCCGTAGCTCCGGTATGCACCTGCAGGACACCCTCCACGGTGTCGATGGAATGCGGATGGAGCACATGTGGCTGGTTGTTGCTGCTGAATGTGTGAGTTTCCTGTGGAGCACGGTGAGCAGTGATGGCTATATTGTGGAACTTGTGGGGCAACTGCTGCAAGACCGACTTCATGATCTATGTCAATTCTACGATGAAAAGTTGCTGTGTGAACAACGAGGCCATCAGAGTGTGGGCAGTCTCACTGCAGAGCAGTTGGCACTGGGGCTGTGGAATACTGACGTGGTAGTAGAGGAGGTGTGTCCTGGGGTGAGCCTGGAAATAGCCAGCCTACACTGCCACGCCTGATGATTTGCATAGCCTTGAAACATCCTGGAGGCATCTCCTGACTTGCAGTCCAGTGAAGATGACCAGCAGCCGCTGGCAAATAGATCTCGCCTCCTGAGCGGCTTGGACTACGATCGGCTCCAGGACTTGGCAAACCTGACCGTTACCTTTGGAGTCGTCCTTCGCAGAGATGGAGTGTTAGGTGCTGGCAGGTCAGCCATGCCTCTGCAGCCAGAGCTCTTACAGGCATTGCTGTGGCAAGGAATCCGGCTCCGCCTGGAGCTACCCCAACCACCGTTGGTGAGCCGGTCACTCCAGGTTTGTGCATTGCTTAGCCGTGTGCGCATAACGTTTCCCAAGCTGCCTTGACATGCAGGGGATGCCTTTGACTGGAGTCATCCTCCACCCACTGCCAGAAGTACAGCTAAACACTTTGCAAGCTCTGCACCGCAGAACACTGCTAAATGCCAGCGAATGCGTCAGAGACCTTCGATTTGTCAGTCATGTCGGCATGCTAGTCACTGCTCTGAGGCGCCCACTGGCGCTGGGACCCCGTATTGTAATGGCTACATCGCACGGGGATCACGCAATTCACTGTGCTGCAGCATACTTACAAGCAGGCGTGGCCCCTTTATGGGCGGATGACTCTATGGGCACAAAGGCCGGGAGCAAATGGATGCTTCTGCGGCAGATACTCCGTGCTGCAGCCACAGTGGCCACAACACACATGCCTGTGATACTTGTTGCAACAAGCGAGCTCCTACAAGACCCAGACCAGTTGTGCCTTTTGCAGCTTTTCCTGGAAACCAGGTCACTGAGTGGCTTGATATGCACTTCAGAACTGCTGCATGCCTTTGCAGACGACACTCAGCAGTTTGTTGACGCTATTGAAGCTCTTGGACACACTTCTGAGCTGCAAGCGGTTCGTGCTCGCCTGTAACCTTCCTGATCATGTACCCTGCGTCCTCCTCTATCACCAGCATGTGGTTGCAACGTGCTGCAGGCACTGCCACAAGCTGGACTGCCGGAACCCCAGCTGCGACGTGGGTTAGATGAGGTCCAACTTCAGCCTCGTGTCACAGGAAGCATGAGCACAAGCAGTGAGGTCACGACCCCAGCCCGGGCGGATACAGCTCCGCAAGCGACAACTGAGACAAAGCCGGCCAACCCACATAAGCATTTCATGCAGTGCTTGAACGGTGCACTTGAAGAAGTTGCAGACCTCTTGAGGGTCTGCTTGTGGTTCACCCCAGCACAGCAGTCACATGCTCAAGTCACTTGGTATGATTCCTCGATTGGCGTTATCAGCGTTGAGTAATTATGGCAACACATGCATGGCAAATAAGTTTGGTGTGTGCGGATGCACTGGAGCCGCACTGCGTCAGGATGCAATTTTAATCAGCTGTCCATTCATCCTCCTGCAGTCACGTTGAAGTAACTATGGGCGCAAAGCCACTTTCTGCTTGTTGCAGTCCCTCCTTGTTTCGAAGAAGTATGACGGTATCAATGACGGATGCACAGTCACCACTTGATGGCATTGCATGTCAGCATATGATGATGTGCGACCATCAGCATATTCTGTTGCCATGGAACAGCGATGCGGGCCAAGTGGACCCAGAGGTGCCCCAGGTAGCGAATACAGCAGCCCAACTCCTTCAACAGACATGTGAAGGCACTGTGTCAGGACTTTCATTCATGGAAGCCACGGAGTATGTGACTGAGCCCCTCCAGGTGTGGCTTTCCCTGACCTACGTGCTTTGACGATGGCTTTGCTCATGTTGGGACTGCCCACGCCTGAATCTGTTCAGGTTGCAAAGCCACTTGGGTTCGGAAGTGTTTTGCTTCATCACAATCCTGCGCTGACTCAACGTCGTGCAACATCAATGATTCCAACGTATCAACGTCATGTTCAAGATGTTGTGTCGTCTCCAGATTCAGGCACCCCCGCACGCCTGTTACTCGGACCCTGCTGAAAACCCAGCATCACGGAGACGGCTATGTCCTTGCAGCATCAGTCTCGTGATGTCTTTGTGTGCAGATCCTGATCAACCACCCTTCCAGATTCAAGGACCCCCAGGCGCGTGCCCAGCAAGCCTTCCCTTCATACCCTGCGGTACTCGCGCAAGCATGTGCCAAACATGTCTTTGCTGGGAGGAGCCTCACACCAGGCACAGCAGCTGCCATGCGCCACCGTATGAAGCAGTGCAGCAGAGCGCTTCTTGGTATTCACGGCATTGGGCGCAAGTACCTGGAAGGTGTGACAGATCACGGCCGCACTCTTTCACAACTTTTGGCAGTGTAGCCCCGGCACTGCAGGGTGCTGCATGTGACGTCAGGAGCTCTTCAACTGTGACGTCCAGAGTCAATCACAAGCTGACGCTAGCGTGCAGGGATTGGCATGGAATGTGGCCTTGACAAGCAGAAGAAGCTCCTGGAGGCTGCGTCTGCCGTATTCAGGCTCCATCGTAAACTGCTCCGGCATCAGCTGGGACAGCTCTCACATTTCCTTCACCTGCTTGAGGGTGTTGATGCCACGTTCGAGCAGCTGCAGCAAGCAATCACTGACTCCAGTGGCCGAGGTGCCGAACAGGCGGCGACCGCATCGAACAATCGGGAGAAACTATCACAGCTCACGGCACGGTTGGAGCAGCTGCAGGCGGTGCAGGCTGAGCACGAGTCAATCGTCAAACATGCGGAGGCCCAGATATCCCAAATCAAGGTGACACCCTGCCCTTCTGCGCCTGACCGTGGCCCTGGAGACTGGCACCGCACACGCAGCAACCTGGCCAGTGCAGGGCAAGGCGGCTGCAGACATCGAGGAGATCCGCTCGAGGTACCGGGAGTCGGTCGCGGCAGTGCTGCAGCTCGCCGAGCGGGACCTGGTGGAGTTGCGGACGTACAGCAGCCCGCCCCCCGCGGTCACCCTGGTTCTCGCCTCCGTCTGCACAATCCTCGGTCTGCCGCCGGACTGGGAGTCAGCACTAGCGCTGATGAATCACGCGGAGACGACGCTCATCGAGCGCATCTCCGCCTTTGACGTGGTCGGCATGCGCAGGGCGCGCCTGGCAAAGCTGCGCACTCAGCTTGACGACGCCGAGGTTCAGCCTGGCCGCGTGGCTGCGGTGTCCACTGCTGCGCACAGCCTCGCTCTCTGGGTCCGTGCAGTGGAGGCACACGGCCACACCGAAGACATCCGCCGGCACATGCGGCGCGCCACTCGAGCGGTCCTCGACGGCTCCAGCGCCAGCCAGGTGCAGCGCTGCAGGCGCTTGCGCGCGAGTTGCTGCCAAACGCGAGGTTGGGGTGTGGCTGTAGACAGGTTTGGTTTTGCAGGCGATACTGGTGGAGAATGCAATCGAGCTGCAGGAGGTCAGCGCTACAGTGGCGGATCTGAGGCAGCAAGTGAGCGCCGCACCGCATGACACCAAAGTGATCGACACCTCTGCTCGTGCCCGGCAAGCAAAGGTGGCGGCTCTGGACGCCATCAAAGAAGCGGTCACGCCACGCATCAAAGCCCTGCACGCACGCACCGCGGCCCTGCAGCAGCACTTGAGCTGCCTGCTCGGGGACGCGCTGCATGCAGCGGCGATGTGTGTCTATGCCGGCATGCTGCCCCATGAGGCGAAGCTCACATGTCTGGCAGAATTCCAGCGCGCACTGGACGAAGCGGGCGTACCTCACTCGCCGGATCTATCTATGCGGCATTGGATGGAGTTCCTGGATCAACAGCACACCCTGCTGCCAAGGAGGGTGATGATGGACGAAGGGATGGAGCACGCCATGTACTGCCTGTCCATGGTGAGCAATGATTCTCTCCGTCACATTCTCAGCCGGCCTGTGTCACGTACACACCTATGATGCACCAGCCTACCCGTGCGCGTGTATCAGATGCTTGCTAGGCTGAGCCGATGCTGTTTCAGGTCCGAGGGCTGGCGTTCCTGGTAGACCGTGATGGCGAGGCGTTCAGCATGTGCAAGGCGCTGCACTCGCAGGCGCCAAAGGGGAAATGGACAGAGCTGACACTTGACTCTGTTGCCACCCTGCACCAGGCACTGGATGCAGTGACAAAGGGCTGCACCGTTGCCTTGCGTGTCATGGACGTGGCTGTCGCGGAACCACTCATATGCGAGCTCTACCAACATCTCCAGCTCTTACCAACCACAACGCCAAGGCAGATATTCCTTCACACGCGGTGCGAAGACCACGTTACTCGTGTTCCCAGGCAGAACCGTTGTTTGAACCTCCGGCTGGATGCCTGAAACGTGTTACAGGGTGCCAGGGCCATGGCCTTCAGGAGTACAGCGCAGCACTGTAATGATAAGATTCGCAATGGGGCCGGCCGCAGCCAGGATGCATCTCGAGTCCGCAATGATTGCTGGGACAGATCGAACTGCCGAGGAATATCGGCGGATGGAGCTTGCAAATGTTGCTGCGTGCAAACGGAAGTGCAGTGAGATCCGGAGCGCTCTATACCAGCTGACATCTACTATGCAGCTGGACTGCTGGCAGGACCCCGCCCTCTGCAACGTTGTGCTGCGGCGCCTGAAAGCCTTGCATCGTGTGGAGCAGGAACAAGCCGCTGCTGAGACTCGTCTACAGGACATCCTGGCCGCAACAGCCTGCATCTCACCGATTCTCGATGTCACAGATGTGCGTTGCCACGATCTGAGCATGAACATACCTGCTCACTTTAGACAAACATCATGGCGTGGATTGTCCACCATGCTGCCTTTGTATTTGTGCAGTGAAGTGCCCTGCATTCTTGCAGGCACTTTGGGCAGCACTGACGACGCTGGGAAAGTACGGC
The DNA here is from genome assembly GCA_032360965.1 of Ulva armoricana. NCBI lineage: Eukaryota > Viridiplantae > Chlorophyta > Ulvophyceae > Ulvales > Ulvaceae > Ulva > Ulva armoricana. Next base: position 1,454,801 of record JAUMHO010000008.1, read on the forward strand.
ATGGCATTTGACATTTCATTCCTCGACGTGCTCCCCTGGTGGCAATCTGTGTTTCGGGCGGCCCTGAGAACCGGCCAGGCCACGGCACTGAAACGAAACAGTCCGCGCATGTCAGATGCTTCAGAGCCCGAAATCAGTGTGGACAACGAGGCTGAGAGTGGTCAGCAGATATTACTGGGGCAAGAGCAAGATGAAGGCAGTGAGAGCAGCTGTGACAACCGTAGCTCGGTGTTGACGCTGTCTTCAGACTCCAGTGCAGCCTTGTCCACAAGCGCCCACACGCCTCCCAAACTGCGCGTGCGGCTGACGACAGCCGCAGATTCTTCGCGCCTGGGAGCCAGGTTCTCTGCAAACATGCTGCTTCCGGTTCATGACTTCTGTGCCGCGCTGCTACGATCAACAGCATGGTGGTTTGATGTCCCACACTGCACACTCCTGTGTGCACTCTTTCACATGTACTGGCGTGCAAACAGCACATCTGGCCAGGGCTATGCACGCCGCTCTCCGGAAGCAGAGCTGCTCTGCAGAGTTCTCTGCCGCACCTCTTGCTTGCTGCGGGTCATGGTGCCGGTCGCAGATGGCAGACAAGACGCCACGGCGCACGACATGGGCGCACCGGATGGGGCTCCAGATGGCGCATGTGAGAGTGGCACCAGCAGGCCAGGCGAGAACTCATCACCGATGCTGGTTGACTCAGCGGACATGGATTCTCTGGCTTGGTTGGAGGCTCAGTGCCCAGCGCTAGCAGGCATAGCAGCAGCCGTCAGGAAAGACCCAGCTACATTCTTCCACAAACGGCAGCAGGGCCTGCTTGTCAAGCAGCTGCCTGTGCCGTTTGCAGACCTCAGGGCCGTCCACCGCGTCCTGCTTGCAGTAGTGCTGTGGCCATCTGAGGCACGAGCAACCTTGGCGTGGTTCTCCGAGGGCAGCGCAGCTGCAAGCCTGGGCTGCACCTCCCACCTCTGCAACGGCGCGCCAGACACGTTCATGCATCTGGATGCCGCAGCGCGAGTGACCAGTGCGGTGCAGTGCATGGACGAATACAGGCCGATGCTGCTGCATGCGTCTACAGTGCAGCCACTGGTGGGACTGCTGCAGCGAGTGATCAGCGCCGATGCATGGGGCCTGAGTGTCCAGGGTGACTTGGCAGCGTCCGACGCGTTGGAGGCGCTCTGTGCGAGTTCAGCCGCATCAACTCCAAGGCAGTCACGCTCCCAGCTGCGGGTGGTGGACGTGTCGGCAAACATGCATGCCGATGCATGCGGAGGCATGATCGCGGAGGCAGCATCGCAGGGGCGGTGGGTGCTGCTGCAGTGTGCGCACCTGAGACCGGACATCTGCAGCGCGTGTGTGGCTGCGGCGGGTGAGCTGCACCAGTCAGACGCGCTGCCCCCCCAGTTCAGGCTGTTCCTTGCCTGCCCGACTGCCGAGCTCTGGCGCATGCCTCTCCGGCACTGCCTCGTGGCCGTGAACTGTGGAGACGACTGCTTCGCACGACCTGTGGCCCTGCGTCTACTGCGGGCCGTGGACACCCCCGCAGGATATCAGCTTGGGCTCTTTGATGAGCATGTGTGCGTGCAGCAGTCCGGCGCAGGCGCCGGGGTGGCATACGCCAGCGCTGCCCAACCTGTGGCCGTGCAGATGCCGGTGCATCATCGGTCTGCGTTGCAGCAGTGGGTGCCGCGCGTCGCGGAGGTCCTCGCAGGTGTCGTCGAGCGCACGAGCAGCGTGCCTGCGTGTGGCATGCTCACCCGTAGCAGGGTGCCAGCGTGCAGCGACCGGGATTACATCCACCTGCTGCATGTGCTCAAGAGCATGATTGGCAGGGCTGACGGCACGGCAACACGTGCAGTTCGACCTGCGGACCTCCAGGCTGCCATCTTGCAGGTGCGCCTCATGATGACAACCTCAAGGATCGCCCGCCGTATCACTTGTTTGCACGAGACATTCGTGCTGGCTTCTGCCGCAGCGTGTGTGGGCAACTGTGTCTCCTGGTGGCCAGCGTCCACATACAGCTGCTGGGCATGGTGCAGGTGGCAGTTGAGGTCGGGCATGGCCAGGCAGCCACGAGTGCGGTCGCGTTGCACCTCCTCAGTGGGGAGCTGGGATCCCGGCACTTGCGGGTTGGGGTGTCGTGTCGCCAGACTCCGCACGAACCCCGCCTGGCGTGCAACCTGATCCCCTCCTTTCCGACTTTCTTCAAGAAGGCGGCTGGCGGTCTGCTCAAAGGCGCAAATGCTGCCACGGCTGCGTGTGTGCTTGGTGTTGACTGCACCCCTGCATGCCATGCCCGAGGCACACGCGAGGTGGGAGCCCCTCAGGCCGGGCACAGTGGTGTCCTGCTGCGTTGCCATGTGCACAGGCTGATGCCGTGCAAGAGTGTGACTGCGAGTGCGCATGCAGATCTTGCACGCGCTCTACAGCTGCATGCCTCCAGCAGAAACGGTGCCAGACAGAGCGGGCGCGCTCGCAGACAGTGCTGCGAGCCTGCTGCAAGAGCTCAGAGGCCTGCAGCAGGAAGTGGAGGCGCTGTGGCACTCTGCCCAGGAGCGGCTGGCGCACGGTCTGCACGGATCCAGCAAGGCCTCGACGCCACCGGACGAGGCCTCCCGTGCCGACCTTGCGTGCTCCGACACCGAGGGCAGTGGGCAGCTGCCCACCCTGCTGACTGCTCCTGCTGGATTCAGCTGTGCTCTCGAGAGCAGCAGCATTGTGGATGCTGGCATGGATGCGCCTTCCACAGGCGAGCTGCGGCAGGATTCTGGCGGAACACAGCACAGCCACGAAGAGCAGAGTTCTGGCTCCGAAGGGCCCATGCAGGGCACTGCCGATGCAGGGGACGACCACCACGAATCCAGTGAAGCTGCTGAACGCTCGCAGCGGGGCACGTTCAGGCGGTTTACCGCGTGCACAGCCAGCCCAGCCCCTGCCCGAGGCCTGCAGCGCCGCTCTTTTGCCGACCATGCAGCGTCCTCACATCATGGCCCAGCACCTCACATGACGCGGGATGACTCCCGCAGGTACAAAGTGGCAGCATGTGCAGCGGACGTGTGTGGCGTGAGGCATCGTCTCGCGGTGCCGCTGACTCGATCACACGAGGATCAGGAGGCAGCGCGTGCTGGCCGGGGGCCTGGGGCGCTGCAGCAGCCCGATGGCGCCGTTGTTGGGCAGACTGGTCTGGTGTACCGCGGATCACGGCGGAAACGGTTCAGCCTGCGTCGTACGCAGCCGGCCGCATCACTGCGCGCCCAGAACATACTGGTCCTGGCCAACCCGGCAAGCAGTGCCGCAGACCTGCTTGCCGCCCGGTCAGACAGTGCTACAGGCGGTGGCTCTGGTGGGCTCAGCGCCCTCACCGGTGACATCTGCGGCGCCGACAGCGATGCTGGCACCGGTTGCAGTGGAGCTCTGGCCGCCGATCGCAGTGAAGCTGAAGCACTCGAGGGAGGGCGTGATGCGGCGCATGCAGTGCCAAGACCGCCCCGATTGACAGACGGCGCCTTGCGGCGGAAGCGAGCGGTGCTCTTCGGCCGGTGCCTGCTGCAGGAGCTGGAAGACATTGGACGCGCGGTCGATGGGGCAGTCACCTCTGTGGCGCGGTTGCGCGCGTGCTGCATGCACGGGGGCCCCTTCCCGTGTGACCTGGAGCGCCTTCTCACTGCGCTGCGGCAGGGCACAGTGCCCGTGGGGTGGGAGCCTCCAGAATTTATCCGCGAGGAAGCACGCGTGTGTGGGCGAGGCCAGGGGCCGTGGCTGCGAGCGCGCACGGTTGCTGGATGGCTGGAGGGGCTGAAGCATCAGGTGCGGCGGCTGCGGGGTCATTTGGAGCACGACTGGAGCACGGGCGCCTGGGTTTTGGAGTACCGTGAGCTCGCCTGGCCAGACGCCGTGCTGGCCGCCGCTGAGCGTGTGTTCGCAGCCGGCAGCCAGTATGTCCTGGAGCAGGTGGAAACGCATGCTGCTGTCGGCCCATGCGAAGGGCCTATGCCGCATGGTGAAGTGCACTTCTTACTACCACCCTGGGGTACGCACCCTGCGTGAACGGAGCGGGTGTCTGGCTGTTGATGTGGCACATGGTCATGGATTGTGGTTGGGCACGCGACAGCTCCAGCGCGCCATGCAGTGTACTTTGCTGACATAGACCGCACTTGCAGGATGTGGCGTTGCTGGGGTCGATGTGCGGCCGCAGGCTCCGGAATCGCATACCCGGACATGCAGTTGGAGATGTATGCGTGAGAGGAAGGAGGCGGGCGGGCATGCGGTTGTTATGCACTGCAAAGCCACGCTGGCCCCCAGGAAGGGCGCAAACCAGGTCTGCGGCCCGGACGCATGCGCCCCGTCGGATGACAGGGCCCCTGTGGCATGGGTACAGAACGATGTGGCAGGTTTAGGTACCCACATATTAGATACAGTTTGTTGTGGCACGACTGCGACCGTCCCAATGCCGCTGGATGATGCATGTGTTTCTCGGGGCTTGTTGCTAGAGGACCGTTTTGCTGCTTGACGAAATCGTCACCCGTTGCTGATGGAACGAAAATTGACGTCAAGCCAGGGAAGATGTTCTCTTGTAATGTGGAGTAGTCCTGGCATGCCACCGTTTCACAATTTCAACGATAGCAAGCGGCATGCCGTGTCAGCGGGAGCGAGTTTGAATGCACTCGGCACGTCAATCAGATACGTGGACAAGGCGGGGCATCACACGAAGACACAATACATGCTTCCATTGACGCGCTGTTGGCGCATCGACCATGTCTGAGCATATTTCAAGTATCTGCCGGCGTTACAACAGCGACGCACGTCGTATGCCCTGGCACAGTACTCATGCGTCTGTCTCATGCCCCGCGACCATTTCCCAAACATCGCGAATCTTTTGATCGCCCATAGTGTTTCTGTGTGTCAATATTTGTGCCATGATCGATCCTTGCCGTGCAATATCCCGAAGTGAGCCGGCCGCGTGCGAGCAGGAGCGTGTTCGCCGGGGACACTCGTGCACTGGTGTACCCCGCATGAGCGCAATTCACTACCATGCTTTGAAATGAAGCTTGCATGTCTTGGTGGCGCCTAGAAGAACCAGGGCTATGCACCTTTCCGTTATTCTGCCTGTGTTGTGTCCGATTCTTGAACTCCTTTAAACCGTCCGAGCCCCACATCGTTCCTTTCCTTTCCCAAGTCAAGCAATTTAGCGATGAGCAGGTGTGAAGATGAACACAGGTGGTACTTGCACTTGGAACCTGACAGTGTGGGTGGCCAACAACGTGCCTGCCATACAGATTCTGCACAACATCTTCCCAATCGTCGTCTATGCCAACCTGATAGCCGTTGCCTCGATACCCACATCGGTTCAATGGCTGGGGCTGAAAGGCACCGTCTGCCTTGCAGCTATTGCCCGGATTCTCACCCGCATCCTGCTAATATGGGGCACAAGTGTGCTGACCATGCAGGTGGCAGAGGTGTGCCTTCAGGCCAGCCACTGTCACATGCTATCCCCTAGAGCGAAGTATGAGTGTCGGATTCGGCTACTCAGGTGTCGAATGTACAGGTCTGCTTTGGTGTGGTCATGGCCGGGGACATCGTCTTAGATGCATACGTTTTCTACCTCGTTCCTGAGAGTGCATTCATCAAGGCTGCAGCTGTCACCCAGGCTGCGTATCGCCTGGGCTATGTGGCAGCCGCAGAGCTTGGGGAGCTTGTGATCGCATCATGGCAGGCATCGCTGACCAACCTCTTTTGGGTGTCGCTTGTAGCCATCCTCGGCGCAACGGCGTTCACACTGGCACTGCCTGGCACACCCGGAGCATCCCAGGTAAGGCAACATGTCAACATGCACGATGTACTATGCAGCTGCCTCGGTCCACCCCCGAGCTGCGTCGCGCGAGCGCCCCGGCACGTGCAGGCACTCGAGGACGACCGCGTCTGCATGCTGCCCTTGGCGCACGGCACGAGCGACTTGCTCCCGCCGCAGCACACCCCACAGCCACGAGCACAGCACCCCAACGGCACCTCCCATGCACTGCCTGCACCAAGCCCCACGGGTGATGACTCATCGCCGCTCCTCCAGCCCCGCTCCCCCGCAGAGCACGCCCGGCGGCCACCCTCAGAGCCCCCTGCCAGTCCTGCGCTGCGGCCATGCGTATCGCCGCAGCGCCACTCGTGTCGATGTGCATGCGTATCGCCGCGGCTGAGCACCTCCCTCCGCCTGCCACAGCCGCCCTCGCCAGTGTCCGAGGTGGAGCTCGTCAGCACCGGCAGCGACGCCGCTCGGCTGCCGCCACAGCAGCCTGCGCCACCACCACGCACGCCTCCAGTGGAGGTCGTCGGCATGTGGCGCAGCGATGGCGTCACGATGGGCATGCTGCGACGCATCGCGGCTGATCCGCAGCTGCTGCTGCTGAGCATGTGGTGGGCGGCTGTGTACGGCCCTGTGCTCATCTTTGTCGAGAGCTACATCACCAACGTGTACGAGGAGGTGGACGCAACACAAGAGCACAACGGCCACGTCGACGCCGTGGCGGCGCTCGCGCGCGTCGCTGGCGCGCTGTGCGCGCCGCTGCTGCAGCCGCTGGCAGCGCGGCGGCCGGGCGCCGCGCACGGGCTGTGGCTCGCGGTCGTTGCGGCATGCATTGCTGGGGTGGCGCGGAGCGCGAGCCTGCTGGCGGCGTACGCGGGATACACCGTGGTCGTCGCGATGCTGCAGCTGCAGCTGTGCGTGGTCCAGGCGGAGAGCGCAGCGGCGGTGGCCGGCGCTGAGTACACAGCGCTGTTCGGCTTGAATCAGCTGGCCACGCTGCTGCTGCAGTGCGTGCTGCAGGTGCGTGCTGCCCTGGCAACTGCCTTCGGTGCTGCCGGCCGGCAAGGCGGCACATCCCATGCGGGTGCCCAACGGTGGTCTAGGTGCAAGCTGAACCGTGCACACACACTTTACTGGAGCCCCGGTGACGATGACAGGTGCGCTTGCATCCAGCAGGCAGTGCAGGGGCGACGCGGGGATGTGTGTTGTGCAGGCAGGGTTGCAAGTCAGCGGCTGGGGGGCGCGGGCACAGTTCGCATTCGTGGCGCTGTGGGCTGCAGCGTTCGCTGCGGGGATGATGGTGTGGGGCTGCCTGGTGGAGCCCCGTCGGCGAGTCGGGGCGAGGTAAGCAGCTGCAAGAGGTAAGCAGCCCGCAACAACGGCCCCGGCGCGTATGCTCCGCTCCCAGGATGAGCGTGCTGCCTTTCCCGGAGGCGAGCCCAGCACACCAAGCAGTCTAAGCGGGTTTCCGTTCACACGACCCGATGGTCAACATCGTGTTAGGCGGGGTCCTCTGTACATTTCACGCATGCGGTCGGCACAACACACCCAATGCATTACAGAGCAGCCTGTTACCATTTTATTCCAGCATCTCACTCAGCACAGTCACAGCGCGTGGCAACGAGCGCACAACGTCCGGCGCGCCACAGCCACTGCGCATGCGCTGCCGCCATCACTGCCGCATCTGCGCCACTCGCCTCTCCAGCTGCTCGATCCGCCCCTGCAGAAACTTAGCCTTGCGCACGTTGTACTCGCGCGCAACCGTCTCCCGCGACTGACCGACCTTCTTCGCTGCCTTGAGGGCCGCCACCTCGTCCTTCCCGCCAAGCCCGTTCTCCCGCTGGTCTGCTCGCGCCACCTCCAGCATGAACTCCCACACCGCCACGTCCGCGCGGTTCGACGTCTTCTCCGCCGCATCCTCCAGGCTGCCCGCCACCCCCAGCAGGTACCGCAGCGCTGCCTTCACATCGTCGCCCACCTGTGCCTTCTCCGTAAGCGAGACGCGCTCCATGCTTGGCAGCGCCTTCCGCTCCACCTGTGACTCCACCTCCTGCCAGCGCTCTGGTGGCGCGCGCGCGCGCAATGCGTCGCCGGCAGCGTGTAGCGTGTACACATCGTTGCTGTTCTCTGCGTCCTCCACAAAGCCGTAGAACTGCAGCAGCGAGTCCGTCGTCTGGGTGCCGTAGCTGACGTACACCTCCCCCCCGCGCCGGTACGGCCCGTCCGCCTGCGAGAAGAATGAGTCCCGGAAGTAGTCGTACTCTACCTCCGCGCCCTTGCCCGAGCTGTGGTTAGCCATGTCCACCAGCGGGCACAGCGCTGCACAGCACACGGCACAGTCATGGCCGCTGGAGCGTTAATTGCAAGTCTGCACGTGCGGCTACGAGGTGCGGGAGCACTTTAGCGGGGGCAGCACTTTTGCGGGGGGCGCACTATACTGTTTCACTTGCCGCGACCGCAGGAGCTCGAAGAGGACGTTGAAGATGACTGATGCAAAGGCAGCGGACAGCACCTGGGCCTCTGAGGCAAGCCCGAGTGTGAGCGTCACCGCAGTTGCTCCGGACACTAGCAGCAGCAGGTTGAGCCGCCCCTGCACCATCACACATGCATGGCATCGACAGGTGATCGTCGTGGCCACACCCGCAACCGCTGCGTCGCGCAGCCAGATTGCAGGAGGGTGTGCGCGACACTTTGGGGCGAGGGGGCCGTGCATGCTGTGGATGAAAGTGCGGCCACTGCGGCGATAGATGGGGGTGAGGGGATCGGAGCGCGGGGGGGGGCACCTGGATGGTGGAGCTGATGTACGGGCCTGTGAAGCCACGGCTGGTCACGATTGTGAGCGCCCACTGCAGGTCCGCCTCAGACCAGGGGCAGCTGGGGCTGGCACGGTGCAGCTGCTCGTGCCAGGTGTGCCACTCCGCGGCTTGCGTTGTGACCCGGTCGCGCAGGCCCTTGTTCCGGATGCGGTCCAGACTCTTGCTGTCCCACACACAAGGCAGGTCCACTGCCTCTGGCAGAGCTGCGATGTATGGTTGCACCTTCAGCCGCTGTCTGAGTTGGCCGTGAGCTGAGAAGGGATGTGCTGGCATGGGGTCACGGTGCTGCGCAATGTTGCCGGTGATCGTGCCCGAGCAATGCACGGAGACGACGCAGAGTGGGGGAGCGCACATGCGAGCTTTCTCCGAGGCTGCGTTGATGGAGCAGCGTGATTGCGAGCTTGAGGGGGCGGCGCGACTGACGGAAGAACGTGGCATCCACAATCTCTGGGCATGGGCACTTGGACACGTCCGTCACGATTAGTGCAATTGAACGAGGGATCATGGCAACATCTTCTCCAGAAGATATGTTATCCGTGGCTCTCAGGCCCCTCTCGCCTGTGGAACACGTCGAGGCCTCTGAGGTGAGTGTTGTGGGCTGACTGTGCTGCTTGCAAGCCGATGCAACGCACCCTGAGACGTCGCAACGGTGATTTTAGGAGCCTTGGCACCATTTTCCAGTGCCCAAGTTTGTAGGTCTGTGGCGCCTGTCAGCACCGTGGTCTTTAGGCCAGATGCGATGTGCGAATGGCGGTTCTTCCGCAGTCGCTGCAACGTGCAACTGGAGAGCAGATGCACACACGTTGCGCTCATCGTGTACAACTGTCCTTTAGAATGAATATCCTGTGTCTATTTATGACATGCTGCATGTGCTAGCGTCCACCGCCGTTCTACTTAAAATGCAGCCGGTGGTTGCACGTAAAGTCACGGCGCGTGCCCGGGTGAGCCGGCATGATTGCCGCCGCACGCAAGGCCTCCGTCACTTTCATTCACTCTTCGTTGGGTACTTTTGGTGCTGCACATTGAGCCACGGTCCACGGTTGGAATGTCAGTGGCGCCTCTGGCGCAGGTGCCGTCAGCCGCAGCATGCATGGCCGTTGCCGAATTCGAATCGTGGGTGAATCAGCAGGGTCCGCTTTGCACCGCTGCGATACATGCGCGGCTATCGGCACCAGGTCGCCATAAATGCCAAGACACATCACCAGATGTTTCAAACCTGTCTTGCATCCACCGAGTTGGAGCCTTCCGCGTGCGTGATCCACAGTGTGTTCATTGACTATCCAGATTTGGACACAGCTTTGCGGCCCGCTTTTATATCCAACGCTACTGCGAGTCTTCGGCCACTATCAAACGATCCAACACCGCCCTTTCATAGACGAAGAGTTCCAGCAGCTGGTGTTTCGCGATGGACAAGATCCGCACACGATTCCAGGAGCTGCGTACGCGCATGCGCGAACGTGGCGTCAGCATCAAAGCGACGCTGGCCGAAATGATTGGGACAGCTAGCTTCGTGCTGATGGGCTTGCTGACAATCGTCTATGCGTCCGACGGCATCTCAGGTGAGGTCATACAAGTGTCGAAACTCATGCCCCGCCTGCCATGCTCCAGCACTCACGGCTTCTCGTAGCCTGACTGGTCCGCCCACGCATAGGGGGGCCCCACGTCGGATTCGTCATTCTGCCAACCTGTGGCACGCCGGCGCGCTGGCAACCCAACCAAGCATGACCAACCACTTAAATTAGTGGCCCAGCCTGCAAACGTCGCGCAAACTCACGCCTGCATGATCATGAGCACTGGCCAGTGCTGACGGTGCACCTGTAACGCTCGCTAGCTATAGCCAACACGCACAACCGACGTTCATCTACCAGCATGCGTCTCGTGAGTATCATTACGCAAGCCTGTGGTGCGATGGTGCGCTCGTGCTTGCACATGCACAGCGCGGCGCGAGCGCATAGACTTATAGTTTGAATTCCGGAACCCGCGACAACGCACGTTCACCCGAGATCGGACCCCTCGGAGTGCTGAACGGTGTGTGAATGCAGCCCCGCATCTATAGCTAGTCTCCGTCTCTATATATTCCCACCCCGATCTTTGGTACAGTAGTATGCGCGTACGTCGACCAGTCGGCAGCATGCTGCGTGACCATACGTGCATCTGGCATGCGGGTGTAACCTCCTCAACAACGCGGATACGTGCTTAGATGCACCATGGGCACCCCTGCCGTAATGAGTAGCACACGGGATGAGTCTCTGATGGCAATCCACGCTGGAGAATGCATGCCGACTCCAGATCCTCGCGCTGATGCAGCACTTGCGTGTCTATCTCCATGATACTTGTGCATGTGCTTCCACCAAACAGCGTCCTTCAACTGCATTGATGCTCCCTTCAGGATGCCGACGATGACTGAGTCGAAAGCTGCCTGACAGGCTGCCGGGGCTTGCGCGTAATCAATGACAGTGAGCGCTGGCGAGCTTGTGCGACGGGTTACAAGCATGGACAACTTTGCGTACTTCAGTCATCAATTAGGGGCTCGAGCAAGAGTTCCAAGACCAGTCATCATCAACGCGGAATTACAGCTGATCGTGGCATGACAAAATCACACTTATGTCGGCATACCACGACTGCTGCAGCACCTTATCGTCCGGTACAGCGCATGATACGTAAGCATACACCGTTGTGGCTGCTCAAATGATCATTGCGTACACATGCGGAATAACGGCTTTTGGTACCGCTGCCGCGTTCGGCTCCCATCGTTTGTGTGACACCTGTGGGCCATCATCTTCCGAGGCCGGCCTGGAGTGTGCTTTGTGTCAGGGTTTCAGTTTTTGAACTGAAGCACGTGCTGTTGTAGCAAAGAGTGTCGCTGGTCTGTCTGTGGCACACACCAAACTGTCATAGCTTGGTCAAGCTGTGTTGTGAGGAAGAGCTGAGCTGGGTTTCGCAATGCAGTAGCCCCCCACAAATCAGAGCCGGCCATGTGCTGGATCAACAAACATACGCTGCTAATGCCTGATGTATTGCTACATTATTCAGGAAACTGCAGGGTGTTTGCGGCTTGTGCATCACGGTCTTCTGTCTGAAACCATCACAGCCTGCGCAGTGGCATAGTTCCGGCACAACCCTTGATTGGCCCGGATGTAAATTCAGATGTGACACTTACTCGCCATATCCTACAAGGACCTCGACATCTCCTGAGGACCAGGACCACAAGCCAAGGGGGTAAACCACCTGGAAACCCCCGGCAAACAAACGCACCTCTTCCTGTGCTAAGCGGAAAAAAAACAAAAACAAAAAAATTCACAATTGCATGTGTGATTGTAGTTGAAACCCCGAGGGGCATGCGGGATCGAGCCCCAGACCTTCCAAAGAAGGGGTCAGCTTGTATCATGTCCTCCGACCACGGGACCGATGTGACTGGCTTGTCCGTTTGTGTGTCTGCCTGGCTGAGGTGACTGATATGTGTGCAACAGGATGTGCACGCAATGGATCCAATCAATTGGCTGCCTGCAGCAGGCTTGATGCGGCCACGCCGCTGGCAATGCGGTCCCTGTGCACCTCACGCTTCTGACTCTTGCTCCACTGCATGATGCTGCTGCTGCCATCCAGAACCGTGGGCAGCACAGCAGAGGATGAGCCACGGCATCGCCGCAACAGTTGGCCAGGGCAGCCCCTTGAGCGCTGCCGAGGCACGCCGCCCGCACACCCCCACATCGCCTGACCACACATTCCCTGCCATGCTGGCCCGCCGGCACCACTGCATGCAGCCTCAGCAGCATCTTCCGTGGAAGCGCAGCCTCGACATGTGGCCTGCGCCGGTTGCAGCGTGGCTGCGCGCCCGCACGCATGAGTCCTCTCGCATGCACGATCCGGCAGCACCCCACGGCCCCAGGCTAGCGGCGCATGTGGTGGTCGCATGCATGGCTCCACGCGGCTCCGCCACACCCCTCCTGCCCACCGTGCCCTTCCCACAAGTCCTCATGCGTGCTGTGCAGATCCGGTGGTCGTCAACTTCGTCGTCGCATTCGCCTTTGGCATAGGCATCGCGACCATGGTCTACATGACCTGCTTCACCTCAGGTCCGCCCCCCCCTGCCTCCTCTCCATAGACTCACCACCAGTCCACTTGCCCTTGCTCATGCTGATGCGCACCCGCGAGCCACCGCGGCGGCCTCGCCCTCCAATGTGAACACGGCAGGCGCTGCACCAGTTAGAACCTCCACCACCTCTGCCGTTGCCAGGAGCCCTGCGGTCATTGGTAAGAGACCGGGGAGTGCAACGCTTGATGTGAAGGCATGGTGATCGACACCCGCCATCACAGCAGCCAGGGGCGACATGCCCTTTGGTGGAAACCTCCCCATTCCCCATCATTGCAGACGTGATCGATGCACAGGTGCTCTTTGTCCAAGCTGTGCTGGCAGCGCCGCAGCCCCCCGTGCATGCTCGAACCATCCCGAATCACGTGTCGCTTATCATCATCACGTGCATCAGGATGGCCATCGTCACGCCACACGCGCTGCTGCAGGCGGCCACCTGAACCCAGCCATCACGTGCGCCATGGTCGCTGCGGGGGTCACGTCGCCGGTGCAGGGTATTGCGCACATCATCGGGCAGGTCGGCGGCGGCATCATCGCGACGCTGCTGCTCCTCGTGATCGTGCCTGGCCGCGTCCTTGAGGGCAAGGCCCTCGGCGCCAATCTCGTGCCTGAGGGCAGCCACCTCGTTCAGGCCTTCCTCGGTACCCTCCCCCACCCTGTCACCCCCTTGCCTCTGCGTCTCACCACCCTACATGCCCACATCCGCCTCTGTAGCTGCACCTCGAGAGGCATCGCGGCCTCCTGCGTGCTGCCATGTTGCCGCAGCTCCGCCTCAGCTCTGCCCGCCCCACTGCGGGGACGTCGGGTCTGCACCTGATCGTAGCACGCCGCTTACTGTGTGACGGGGGGGTGGCTGCGCAGGTGAGGTGGTGGGCATGTTCATCATCATGCTCACCATCCTCGAGGTCGCCACACACACCAAGTCGCAGGCCGGCAGCAACGCGCCGCTCGCCATCGGTCTCGTGTTCACCGTCTGCATACTCGCCTTTGCGCCCGTCTCCTCCGCGTCATTCAACCCCGCACGCTCTCTCGGCCCCGCGCTGCTCTCAGGCCACCTTGGGCACCTCATCATCTTCATCGCCGGGCCCATCGCGGGCGCCATGCTCGCTGTGCCGGTGCACCTGCTGTCTCTGTCAGAGTACGGCAGCGGCGAGCAGCGGCACGACCCGCCGGGCGGGCTGCAGGAGGCGGTCGGCAGCGTGGAGCAGGCGACGGAAGGCATCGCGAGCGATGTGCAGGAGGCGCTGCTGGGCGAGGAGGGCAACACCGCCTGAAGCCGCAGCCCCGGTGCCACAGTGCCATGATGACATGATGACATGATGCAGAGAGCACCCTGGAGTGTGGCCTTGCGCTGAGCCTGGCGGTCTGAGGGACATGCAGCTCGCGGGGAGGGTGGCTGGGTCGCTGGTTGCAGGGGACTGCATAGATGCACGCGCTGTTGGCGATGCAGCGGTGCAAACGTTGTTTGCCTATTAGTCTCTGGATTTTTTTGGGGTGAAGTCCCAGGGTTAGGTTTTGGTACCGGACCGGGACAACCCTTGCCGTTGGCTTGCATTTCGGAGCTGAATTCTGCGAGGGCATGCAGGTTGCTATGCCGGCACCAGGTGTCACCTCGGTGGCACATGGCCCACGTAGCTGCCACACCGATTCTTCTGAATAAGTGCTCCATTTTGGTGATTCATGCCGTGAAGGTCCAGTGAGTGCCAGGGAGAGGATAGGCCATTTCATGTAGTTAGCTCAGTCCCTGCTCTGTAACACAGCCGACTCGTGGTGTTCAGCTTGACAACAAGCCGTGTTGATGACCTGTTTGATTCGGCTGGGGAAGCCATTGCGTGAGCCCCACGGTTCTCTCAGGTTTCGACGCACCCACCGGCGGCGGTGTCAGTGTTGCCGCACGAACAACCGCAATCCCATTGTCACATCCTATCCCACACAGGGACCTGCGAGGCGCGGCCGTATCTGAGGCAAATTATGGCCCACTCTGCAGTCATCACAGCATCACGATCACAAGGACTGCAACAATCTGCATCAGAGGGCTCCTCAGAACTGCTCTTGGACACCGAGACCAGGTGTACCATTAGAGTCTTTGCTGTGTGAACTGAAGATGAGACGAAAGCGTTGCTATCCGCATAGGCACATCCGAGTATGTCTGGGTCTAGCATGACTGTCGCAGAGACACAAACGTGTCAAAAGCATGTAGAGTAGCCCCTACACCGCGCCCAAGTTCCGGATCGTGTGCTCTATATGTGTGTTTGGGTTACATCCAAAGTGCCACTCGAGACTCAATTGGGACAAGGAACGTACCACGGCCGGTACGCAAAGTGAAGCGATGCAGCACTGCTCATCTGCATCCTAGATTGGGGATGCAGGAGGCAGTGCCGGCACTTGGCACGCAGAAGCCTGATTTGCCCTCTGATGGAGCGTTTCATAGCAACGTTTCAAATAGGCAGCTGGAGCTGTCGTTGCTAGCTATATGCCATCCCATCGCAAATAGCACGGCACAAGACGGTCATCGAAAAAAAGCTGTTTATATTCTGCTGACTGTGTCATCTTGTTGATCTAACTGGCTCTTGGTAGCCAGGCCTGGAAGATACCACACTCAGTGAATGTCGCAAGAACACGGAAGACGAGGTCAAAGCAAATCTTTCGGGTCGGAGTCCAGTACAGCTGATGTATTGATTGCTACAACTGCCGCTGGTAGATCATCGCACGTGCGCTTTGCCAGTTTGAAATGGTGCCTGATGGCTGTAGCAGCTCAGTTGTCGCCAAGCCATAACCTGAGACGATCGCGTAGCAGCACTTGCAAACTAGTAGCTGATGCGTGCCTGATCGGCGATCAAATCGTGCACAGAACCAATTTGGCTACCAGGTGCGTCAGTGTGGGGCAATTGCAAGGGTCGGCCTTGGCGCAAGCCGTGGATGTACCGGCAGCCCTTCCTGGCCAACGACGAGTCTGATATAGAATGCGCTGTTCCATGGGTGTACCAGGCTCGGATTTGTTCGTGTGCACCGTGCCACGCGCCCGCGATGATAATAAACTGGTAACCTGGGCCCAGATGTTATGAATCTCGGCTATGTTCACAACGGCTGTATGGCATAACCAGCCTCGGCCGGCCGAGGCCGCTCACGGTGAAGCACGACTGTGCTGGTCGACTTGACACATTTCCCCTCATAGTTGCCTTGTGGAAAAGTATTGAAGGTCACCTGGACATCAGATGCGAGTCACTCGATCCGCATGATCGGAGCTTGTGGACTCTGGGATAGCCAGCCGGAAATTTTGGATTATGAATGCTGCGGCATCTCAACTTCAGGATCTTCTAGGAATTGCGCTGGAGGCTGCCTGGCTGCAAAGAACACAGCTCGGCAACGTCAACAGAGACGAGCTGCTGAAGACTTTCCTTCTATCAGATCTAGCAGAATCGTCTACGGGGTGCCTGCCTCCTGACTGGCAGGTTTGACTTCTATTCATTTGCTTTTAATGGGATCACCCGTTGGGGACTGTTGTTCGGCACTATGCCACGGTCCAGAACCGAGGAAGCGTATCTGCAGAACCGCCCGCAGCTTCAAGGCACATTTATGCTACAGCTAAACGAAGTGGTCAATGTTGCAGCTCCTGCCAGGGACAGGTGCACATCTTCGGTTTCCTGTACTTTCTTGTTGCGCTTCAGCTCACGCGTGTTCACATGGTTTCGCTGCTCAGGTACAAACCAGATTCTGGAAGGCGCTGCTTGAAGCTGCATCTTACAGATGGTGTGTGCAAAGCGGCATGTGTGCCTAAACAGTAGACGCCCATTCACAGCTGATTTGTGCAGGAAAGCGATCTGCCTGGGCCATCGAAATGTCACCATGCGCAGAACTGAATTGTAACATTGCAGCCGGATGTAAGATCATTCTGACGAACCCAGTTGTTCATCGCGGCTACTTCATGCTGATGGGGCGGTCTGTGCAAGTGCTTGGGGGATCTGTACCGCACCTGGAAGCAGCACGTCAGCGGTTGCTCGCTCACTGGTCCAAACCGCTTGGCTGCAATCTCCTTTCTGTCCAGGTCCGTGCCATTTGATATTCAGTGCCACTGTGAGGGCACACGATTTGTGCTTGTGTTTGCAACATGTGCATTGGGACTCCAGGAGCGGCGGACTTTCCAGCAGCTGATGCTGGAGGCAGAGCACGCTGCATGGCCACAGGATGACGCATCAGGCATGCAAGCGCCGCTGATACAAGCTGGAGCAAGGCAGCAGCAGGATCAACAGCAGGGGACACAGTCATGTCCAAACTCTGAGGTCGCCGCTGCAAATGCGGGCTCTGATGCAATGCATCTGCCCCGCTACCATGATGTTGGGGCGTTCCCCTCCGGTCAAGGATATTCCGGACATGTTCCATCTATGCCACACCAATTACAAGGCACGCGTGTATGTTTGAGCGCAGGCACATCAGCCCCAGTTGCTGATGGCCATGCGCATCCAGCCATTCATGCCCATCCATTCGTTCAGCCACAGGCTGCCCCAAGTTCTGGACCTGAAGGTGCTAGACCAGGAACCCAACATGGCAGGGCTAGCATGCACCAGCACGGGCGAAATTCCGTTCACAGCCATGGGCCTATGCTGAGAGAAACCGGCCCCAGTGCTTTCCCACCCGATGGCTGGGCAGTGGCCCAACCGCGAATGCTTCAAGGGCCTCCATTTGCAGGGCAATCAATGCTGCCATCCACAAGTTGGAGGTCCTCGGCTCCAAGCGGCATGGACACAGGTGACACAATATTGTCCTGTGGATTGGGCACAGCAAACCCATCATTGGCAGATCCACGAAGGGTTGATAGTAAGCTGACTCCAGGAACTAGTACCCCTGCTAGGCAACCCGTAGATGCATCGAGTTGGCAAGAGATCGACCTTTCTGATGTGATAATGATTGATTCTGATGATGATGGTCCTGCTCACGACCTTCCAAGTGTGAGCGTTGGTGCCCCGCTAGGTGCGGTCAGGAATTAGCCTTCGTCTCAGGACCCTCCGTTGGTGACCAATCCTGATGTTATGATTTTTTCCAGCACCTTGTGCTAGAAGAAGTGGCCCCTTGTTCACGTCCAGGTGCACGTCAAGGCGCACTTTGGCAGAAAGGGCCTCAAGAGTGCGAGTCGGATGAGGAGGCACCACTTGTGTCAAGGCCTAGGAGGATAACGGAGGGGAAACCTGCAGCCCGTCTCCATTACTCTGGGTCTGAAAATTCGAGTCAAGGCAACAGAGAAGGTCGTCAAGTCTTGATGATGGAGACAATAGCGGATGCCATCTCACATTCCAAAGCGCATCCAGGACTTGAGGAGACATTTCAGTACCAGGTTTTATGTTTCCTGCTGCCATGAAGCATCAACATGTTTACAAGCGTTTGGCATGCATGCCTTACAAGCACACCACGTGTCGTGAGAGGGATTCGTGGTGCAGGTGGCGGCAGTGTTCCAGTGCCAAGATGTACACATTTATGATGAAAGTGGCGCTATTTATTCGTTTTACCACATTCCCGGAAGTATATGTGACAGATTTGAATCTCATGATTGCATTGTCAAGCCTGAGTTTCTGTCAGAATGTGGTGCGCTGCCACGCGTGGACCTCGATCACAACCGGTTCAACATGCAGCAAAATTCTGACGCCTGATGGACTTCCTGCAGCTGCCAGTGCCATGGGGTCAAGTTGATGTACGTTCACGTACCTCTCAGGAGCTGAATGTCGCATGCCTGTTGTAGGTCTTGGGGATGACCCTGCCTGCTTGATCCATAGTGTGGAAGCGTTCAAGGCAGCAACAAGTGGCAGTGATGGTGATATCGATGCGCCGCTGGTTCAACATATGGAAGCTGTGATGGATAAATTCCAATCTCATGGCACGCTGTTACTGGAGATGCGCAAAAAATATGTCAAAACCTGGCATGTATCATTGCCGGACCCGATTACAGTAGATCTCGGGTAATGGTATGCTGTATATAACGGAACTTCATTGGTTACATGTATACCCCTCCAAAGTGATTGATTAGGGCATATTCATATATAAACTCGCCTTTGAACCAGGTGCAGTGCATGATGATACTCCAGAACTGTGTGCAACCCTCAATTAGCTGGGAATCAGACCAAACCCTCCAGCACAGCCTTTGTGTTACAACACATGGCATATGTCTGGAGTATAAGGATTCTCTGTTCATCTTCACTTTCACCTTTTAGCCTGCGCCTTCACAGCATGTCTTGACAGGTACACCATGTTTGATCCGGGCTTATCCACCCGCCTGGTCTTCACACCCATGAAAACTTTACCCCAAGGGGTTTTCCTATTCTTCTTTGCCTTCCCACCTAAAGGATGGTCAACCGGATTCGTTGCGATGGCTCGAGTGGTGGGCCGGATCCCGAGATGGCGAGAAATTCCAGCCTTGCCTAAGTTCCGGTTGAAGTGCTGCGCATTCCCAACGCTGCCGACAGTGGCGCGGCATTGGCTGCTGACATACCTCTGCTCGCCTGCAAACGCAGTATAGAAGCGAGTTGGTCCAGCACCCGCGTAACAGAGAACTGTACTCTACCATGCCAATGCAACAGTTCAGGCACACGGCATGAACTACGTGCCCATCTGGGTTGCATATAGGTTCAAGGCTGGAATTCAAACTGTGCTGACACTTACCTGATGGAAGCATTAGCAGGGTCAGTCCATCATCCCCATTCTTGACCAGAGTGGCAGATGTGCCTGCGGAGCGACATATTGTTCCCCCAGCACCTGGCCGAAGCTCGATATTATGGATCGTCGATCCTGTTGGCAAATCTCGCATCACTTTTGTCATTCCTGCTTTGATGGGCGCATCTGCCCGAGAACTAATGGTGTCCCCAGCGCCGATTCCAGCAGGTGCCAAGATGTACCGATGGTTGCGGGCCTCACAGTCTGGAGGACGTGATATTGCTACAAAGGCAGGTACTGAAATCAGGAGGCAGTAGCGGATTTCAGTCACTTACTACTATTTATGACCGTCACAGGGAATGCACATGTCTGATGCACACCATTTTTGCGTGGGTGAGTGCGCTCTATGAGAGCAATTCTCGCGCTCCTGTTTGGATCATACTCTATGCGTTTCACAATACTTTCGCACTTATCATCTCGGCTGAAGTCGACCAGGCGATAGAGGCGTTTGTGGCCACCGCCCTGGTGCCATACACTGATCCGCCCTGTGTTATTTCGGCCACCTGCTTTGCTAAGACCTTCAGTCAAGGGCTTGAAAGGCTTTCCATTCCAAAGGTTGTAACGATCCACGGTCACGCGGTGCCTTTGGCCTGGTGACGTGGGCTTCCATACCTTCAGGCCTACACCGACTGACAATGAGTGGATCGGGAATGGGTGGCAACGAGGTCTTCTG
The DNA here is from genome assembly GCA_032360965.1 of Ulva armoricana. Lineage (NCBI taxonomy): Eukaryota > Viridiplantae > Chlorophyta > Ulvophyceae > Ulvales > Ulvaceae > Ulva > Ulva armoricana. The sequence goes on from JAUMHO010000008.1 coordinate 1,474,870, forward strand.
CAGCAAACGTCAGAAAGAAGCGGGTTTAGACCCACTTATTGCAGCGGTGTGTGTACGTACGGTCTGGAGGATGATAATTTCTGACTTGCGGACACCTGGCAGCTGGCATATGCCTTTGCAAGGCATGATCATGTCTACACCACCAGCTAAGGCGATTTCCGAAACCTGAAGCCCCCCCTACCCGAGATATCAGACAGTGACCTGCAAGGGCGGCATTTGCAACAGCAGCGAGCTGAGGCAATGCAGCCTGAGCAACGCCATACATGCTCCCTGGCTGAGGCCAAAAACTTGAGACAGATCGAGGCGCGTCTCCACCTAGTTTTAGGCCTATTTTGTGAAAGCAGGTGAGCTTGATTTGTAACAAAGGTGGAGGTTCACGTTCCCAAACGGGTAGCTTCGGCCCGACGTGCTCGGACTTGCACAGCTGGCCCAGTTTCTGCGGCAATGCTCCTCTCTTGCAGGACGAGTGTCATCAAATATCCACTTGTAAAACGCACGCTGGAGCAGGGACGAGCAGTCCTAATCGCTGCCCTCGAGGCCACTCGGTTTCGTCATGGCATGCATGCCTTGTGACCTTGGTTTTCGTTTTGCTACGCCTGCTACGCCGATGCGTCCCGCGTCCCGTGACGGCAGTTCGACAAATAATCCATGTGCAAAACTTCTTGCCGGATTCTGATCTCACCAGCATACTCGCTCTTTTCAGAAAGTACTCGGAGAAGGGTGATCATGGAGACAGGGAGTCGTGGCAAGTTGTTTTTTACCAATAAGGTTACAAATATTTAAGATCCCGCTGCAAGGACTGCTCCACGTTGTAGGTATGCTTCTGGCTCTGATGGAATGACTTGAAGTGAGGCTGCTTCAGGGTTGAACTCCGGTGTTTCAACAAACGCCAGAAACATCGAAGCAATCCGCTTGCGAAGACCCGACACGCTCTTGACACTCCGCCCACGGTTGAGCAGATCTGCCTCCCGGTCAATCTGCACTCATGCTGTGTTCAACTAGTCCGTTGTGGACATCAGATGGGTTGACGCTCTGACAACGCACCAACTCCACGATCTCCCGTGTCAAATTGCAGTCAAACTCTTTGACTGTCCACTTCACGTGCAGGAGCACGTCTAGACGCTGTTGTAACTTGGCCAGGGGCATGGTGAGGCCATGGTACAGGTGCATAAGCTCTCTTGCTCTGGTGGTTAGGGGTGTATGTACGTGCACACTTTTCCCATTCTTCAAGGGCCAGACCTTGGGGCTGCCTAGCTCCCGTAGAGTCTTATCAATGCGCTGTGTCTTGTTGGTGGTCAAGGCTGCACGCTTAAGCCGATCCACCGTCTGTAACAGCCTTACCTCCTGCATGTGCCCCATTGATGGCGTGAACAGCGAGCTCCATATGTGGCAACACACCTGCCTGGACAAGTAGCCAATCCGATCGCACGTTTTTCAGATCTTGAAGCAACTGGGTTGGGCAGGCGTGCCGGGCTAGTGCGACATACTTTGCAAATGGGAATAATCGCAAATCCTGCTATGTAGTTAGAGCACGCGCCTTATGCAGCAACGCCTGCATGGCGCCTTTCCGCTGTGCTGGAGAAAGGCCTGAAGACTCAATCGTCCGTGTTTCCTGTAGCCGCCAGGCCTCGAGCTCATTGTATAGAACCTCAAAGTCCTCCGTCGTACGGGGCCGCATGCGCCTCTCAATCTCTCGCTTGCGCCGTGCCTCTGAGCGCTGTGCGTCTTTATCCGCTTGCTCAGCCAAGAACGAGTTGAGCTCGTCACGAGCCTTCCGCAAGCAGGCGGCGTGGCGGCGGGCCAGGTATCCACGTGCATATTGCTGGATCACGACTGCCTGCTTCATGTACAACCTGCACCGCGGCCACTATCTTAGTCTTCAGCCCCCACTCTCAACGGGAGCAAGGGCCCCGCTCCCAGGCGTGTTCATCTTGGGCAACATCCATGGCTGGAACCATGGTATGCAAAGAACCCAGTGCGGACCTTTCCTGCTCTTCTGATGTGAAATACCTACCAACTGTGACACACTGATCGCTTGATTCGTCCAGCACCAGGTCAGATCGGGGCATCTGTGTGCCAAACTCTCGAACGTTTTGTGTGCTGCGGGATTTGACTTCAATGGTCTGTGCCTCTCTGCAACAGCGCACTGCAGGCTGCTTTCGTTGACCCACTTGTGCAGTCTGGCTGCATGCATGGTGGTAAACAGTGCCCTTCGCTTTGTGTCTGTACCCGCCAAGGAAAACTTTGTGCCTTGCGTGGCTCGCATCAATGGACACTGTCAGCAACCGCTTAGGCGAATTGGGGTCGTTGTCCACCTGTGCAGTCCATGTCCTAATGCTTTAGTTCCGCTTGGTCCTTCCATAATACTAGGAGGAAAACTGAAAGCGAACCAAACAAAATCGGGAATGCGTACCACCACTTGCAGTTGCATCGGTGTTGCAACGGCCGACAGGTCGACGGGATCCAGTGCGGCACTCCCATTGACATAGATCACGATCATGACTCCACTCGTTGGATCGCTGCGTTTTGGCAGAGTCATTTCGCCAGAGAATACCTGTCCTCCAATCTCCATCCCAAAACCACCAGGTGGTAAGTTCAACCTCCTTGCCAGTATGTCTGCGATCTGTGCAGCAGAGGCGTCTTCCCCAATGTCATCAAGTTTCATGTTCTCTCGTTCACCAGGTGTGCCTATTTGCACCGTTATGGGAGTACACGGGCCATGTCCTGCACCTTCTGACACAGCTGACGCATGGTGAGCCAAGGACGGTTCAGCTGCCAAGGCCTCCTCTGTGGCATGAATCCCACTTTGAGCATCTGGCAGATGAGAAAATGGTGCATTCGTAGTTCCTCCAGGACCATGCATGCTACCAAGTCCCACAGCGTCTGAATCTGTTGGGCGCCCGGCCAATGAGGCTTGGTCTGGAAAACTCTCTCCCAGTTCAGCAGGCAAAGCTCCAGATAGCTCAGGGCTAGCTACAGCTGAATCAATAGCTGTGTTGCCGGCGCTGGGGTTGTTTTCAGCGGCAGCCGGGCTTTCATCTTCACTCACACTCCCTGTCTCCGATGCATCCACCCCGGATACCACGCCCGCAATTGATAGTTCTGCTGCGACCCTTTCGATGTTACTTGAGTTGGCCTCTTCATTGCGGGGTTCAGCATCATGGTGGCCAGCGCCAGGCGTACGCGATACCAAGTCGATGCTTGATGAGCCATCTTCTGGCCCATCCGTGGCTATTTCACCACCATCACCAGCAACGGCGAAATCCAAGAGATCATCATTTCTTGCACCACTCGAGTTCTGAAAAGTCCCCCTGTGCGGCTCTGACGACATTGATAGCCAGAAAGTAACTAACCTGGAGAACAATCCCTCCTGAAAGCATCTACGTACACGCCTGATACACTAAGAATGCGATCTTCGGCCACCCTAGATCAAACGAGATGAAAGCGGTGGCCTGGGCGGATCCACGGCAATAACGTCAAACAAGCGCAAGCTCCGTGGCTTAGCAAGTCGCCGGATGGACCATGTGAGAATCTAAAATGCAAGCTGGCATGCTGCATAAGTGCTGCCACCTTTCCAGAGTCCAATTGCGCAACAAACGGTTTGATCCCGATGGTGCTTGCTCAACGAGCTGCTTTCATGCATGATGCTGTAGTTACGGCAGTGTACATGCTGCTTGTAAACGAAAGCTTTTGGGGAATCACGACAAACCCAGGCGCGCGTTAGTCACCAAGGCTCGAGGGGCAGGAGCGAAGGGAGAGGGGACAGGGAAACCACATCCAACGGTTGTGACATGTCGGGGGGTGTTTGATGGAGGGGGGGGTAAGCCACGCTCGGACGGAGATTTGACATGAACATGGAGTCATGCCAAAACCAAGCGGCAGTAGGCCGCAGCACCCCTGTGTTACACGGGGATCAACCCAAAATCCCGGCAGCGCCAAGGGGTAAAATCACCAGCCAATCCAAGCAAACGACAAAACAACCAGCACAACCGAACAACCACACAATCCAAACAGCCGTCACATCCATAACCACCCGCTGACCCGAACGCCATGCATAAACACACAGACAAAACCCACCCGCCAGACAACGCACAATGCCCCGAATGCAGCAGCTGCAAACCAGAAACGCCCTGACACAGAGCCGGCGCTGGAATCCAGCACGCCCCAGAGCCCTGCATGCACACCCCATCATCGCCAAACAAGCACGTCATGGGCAACCACCCATGACAGAGTAGGCGAGCACGCAGCACCCCCTCCCCCAGGGGGCCCACTAACAAAAGTGGCTGGGGCGGTGGTGACAGGGGGTTAAATGGCGGAGCGGGTGAGGGCAGGCAGGTCGGGATCCGGGATCGCGGAGATTGGGAGGGGGAGAGGGGAGGGGGGGGCTGGCAGGAGGGGGGGGCTGGCAGGAGGGGCGGTGGCGAATAGAGGAAGGAGAGGGGCTGGGCAGGGCGAGCTGCCCCGCACAGAGGGGGCGGGCGACCGGCCTGGTCTCGCCATTGCGGCCGTGGACCGACCCCGTTACCGCGCATGCTACCTGCGGCCGTGGCTCGAGTGCCACAAAGATGGAGAGGTACGAGAACGTAGTTTCACCGCAAGCGCTCCTATCGCATACCCGCGCAAGCATCTTCTGCCGCAATCTTCGCTGCCTGAGAAGCATGCACAGTCCAAGGAGGACGGGGGTACCGCCAGATCTCCATGCCGTAGATCATACAGGATTAAATGCGGGGTTTGGGGACGATGCGCTTTGTGCGGGGCGACAGGAGCGCGCTCTCGAGTGCGGGGTATCATGCACCCAGGGCTCCTCATTCCTTAGTTGATGCGATGGAGAGTTGGGCACCTCGATGGCTCGGCGTTCGGAGGTGGAGACCAAGATTGTTGGTCACGGTGGTCATGAATGACCCATGACCAATGATTCCCAATTGGGAGTAGCCCCAAACGAGTCGCGGCATGATTGCAGGTCCCGCACGCTAGGTGGGCAGGCCAAAGATGGAGACGGTGGGTTCGGGTACATTGCCGGACCGACCCTTTGCAAGGTTGTTTTCACTGTGCACCATGCGATAACTATCTAGAGCTCAAGTGGTGTTCGGGACACCCCAGCCAAGTCTTCGGCGTACACTGGGCCTGCGCACTCCTGTTTATTTCTGTTCTGCAGCAAGGAGGTCATGTCGTCAAGGACGGAACCAATGAAGGTGGCGCACAAGAAGGGGGACAAGGGGCACCCTTGGGCAGCACCCCGGCGGATCCGGAACGGCGGTGAACAAGGTGCGTCCGCACGCATGCGGCTGGACGCAGCGCTGCACATGGATGCAACAGCTCCAAACGCTCTGCCAATATTATTCTACTACAGAAATCAGAGGATCAAGAGGTCCTGTGCACACAGGTGTGAGCTATTGCGGTGTAAAAGAAGCAAGAAAATGTCGGGCAGTTTGCCGCCATGCCAAATTACCTTGCGGCTTTGACGAGGGCGTAAGGTTGCCGCTGCCCTGTCGGACCCTGTCGGAAAGCATACAGCTGGTCATGGAGGGTGGCTACGTCGATGACATGCTCGGTGAGGAAGCTCGCAAATAAATTGTCCACCGTCGGCGTCAGGGTGAGTTTTGTATGTTTGCCACAATCTGCAGGATCACCACCAGTGGCAAGGTGGGTTAAAAATCCGCTGTCGCCGCAAAAACTGTTCTTCACAGCACCATAGAAAGTTGCGTCCTGGGCACAGATGGGTTTAAAAAAGAAAAAGGAAAAAGAGAATCGAGAATCACACCAGACCCAAACGGGCATCGGCCACAGCACCCCTACAAGTAGGGGCGGACAAAGAAGACAGGGCAATCACATCCACTGGACGGGGGGGGGGATGGGGGGCACCGTCGTGAAACGTTCGTTTGAGTGAGGGAAGAGGGCAGGCAGATGGGAAGGTGCAACACCAGTGAGCCATGGCCTAAGGAAGGACTAATCCGGGAGGCAAACACCACACGTACTGTTAGAACACCGCGCGTCCGAGGAGGCTGGCAAGGAGTCCAGTAAGGACGCAGCACACACAGACGACGCCGTTAGAAAAGCATCTACACGAGCACCACAGCAGTGACGTAACCGCGATGTAGCCACACCCCCCAGCACAAGGATCGGGTCGAGGAGGAAGGGGATGGTGTAAACTGTTGAAATATCAGTGCAGCTACCACCCACCGGGAATGCATGATCGACAACTGCACGTGCGGCTGGGTTATTTGCGGTGGCATGTAAGAGGTTTTGGCGGAGACACGAAATCCCCTGCATGCCTGCATGGAGCGTGATGCATGTGCACGACGTGGCAAGGTGCTCAATGTGGCGCCAATGATGTTCCTCGGGGTGGTCGGCATCGAACTCAACCGGGAGGTCATAAACCTGGGCACTATGTTCTTGAAAGCTTCCAGTCCTACCAGGGTCACACGATGTGCACATGCGCATTCAACCAGAACTGGCCCCTGCACGCTGCTGGGTTTGTGTTGTAGTAGCCTAATCAGTCCTCGACATAACGAGGTACCTGGCCTGAAATGAATAAGAGAGAAAGAGACATTGCAGTACGAATAGGGAGACTGATCATAGCTGAACAAAGGATATCCATAGTGAGGTACTGGTTGGGTACTCCGGACTTTACTGGATTCATTCAGCTGTAACTGCATTGCTCGACGGGACTAGGATGAGCCTTCGCATTTGTCTATAGTGCTCGCCAATCTATATCAGTTTGTTTGACTGACTGGCAAGTGCAATATTCGTGGTTAAAATAAATGTTGTGCTGACAATCGCATGTCCCACCATAATTAACAGCGTCGCAACAGCATGCCACTCCTCAGTATGCGTATGCCAAATGCTCATGCAAGCGGATCTTGTACAAGATGAGCATTTGTTGCCACATTTCGTACATAATTTCGCACATATTCGTTCAACATCTTCCAACTTCCCGGTAGTCTCAACGCTCCTGCAGTCCCCATATCAGGGGCTTCTAGACAACTTCAGAATCTGGATGTCACCTGAAATCCCATTGAATTCAGCATGATGCATTTGCTTGCATCACTGCTCATTGGAAACACCTCAACCAGTGCTAGCCAGACCACAAGCAGAGATACACTACACCATGATGGCAATAAGGAAAAAGGAATTACTGGACTGGAGGTGTTGAAGGTCCAGAGCGCTACTGCTTATAATTCTGGAATATATGGTACTGCAGCATGTGCTTGTCGGCTTTTTGTAGCGATGTGTACATGTGCGGCGCTAGAGCTTGGAAGGCATGCCAGTCACCCCCTGACACAATGTCATACGTTGCACCACGGATGGCGTCCCTGTTAGGCCCACACGGTCTGATCTTCGTCAAGTGCTCATATGCCTCGTCCAGGTTGAAGTCTCGGAACCAGAACAGGTAAGCGATGCAGCAAGCAGGTGCACGTCCAAGCCCTGCTGTACAGTGCACATACACTTTTTGGCCGTCATCAATAGCGGTTGCAATTTCGTGCACGGCCCTAGGCAGGGTCTTGCGCAAGCTCTCTGGGTCGAAATCCACCACCTGTGCGCATAACATCTCGTTGGCGTATTATAGTGCTACAACATGCGAGCACGTTCAGGTAGGCACATGCCGGATTTAGGGTTGCACACCTCGACTCTTTTGAAAGCTATGCCGTGTTCATGCATGGCATGATGTACTGCATTGGTGTCCACTCCCCAATACAGGGGATCCTTGTCTTGCTGAAGCTGCAACACAGGACGCATCAGATCACACCTCCCATGTGAAATATGCGCAGCGCAGCTTAGCTCGAGTCGCCTATTACGAGCAAAAGTAGGAGCACGCCCTGGGGCACCTGTTGTGGGGCTGTAAAATCTTTGCCATCACCAGGCCACGCTTGAAACACAAACCAAAAACACGCCTGATCTAAGTCATAGATATGGATTTACAATGATTCTGTCTTCGATCATATGCGAGTGCAAGGCTAATGGCAACCGCGCATGCTGAAGGTAACTTGGTGATGATGAAACACACCGAGACGATCATATTGACGTTCTCTGCCTCGCTTAAGTATTTAATATCATCTGCACTTGTAGGTTGAGAGCCACAGAGGAGCTCGTCCGTGAGAATATGGTGATAGTAGAGGCCGCGTTCGAAGTCATACTCAAAAGGGGAGTTTGTCCACTGCATCTTCTCCTGCATGACTTGATTGTACTGCTTACCCTTGTCAAATACACGAACATCGCGAGCTAAATTTCGCTCTTGAGGCCTCCTCAGGTGTCGGCAGCGAGGGGTTGTTTGCGTCGTACGGTTCATTATGAAATAATCCCAGCAACGCAGGTTCAACAAACGTCCGTGAGCCTACTCAGGTATCATACTGGCACTATAGAGGCCAGTGACAAGCTTCAAACCCCCTGATTGTTCCGCAATTGTCGTGGCGACCAAGATTTTCACGCCGCAACGGATACGAGCCATTGCAATGAACCCGAAACAAGGTAAACTGTGGCTAAAAAAGAAGCGGCAAAGCACATCAGCCCCAAATCCACGCCCGCCGTTTCCTACTTCAGAAGTCATCATGCTTCAGCATGTATCATGGTCTCATACACGGTATCCCTTGCTTCTAAACGTGTTGAACTAAAAACCGACGTGCACCTCTGCCAGGTTCTTCCTCCCATGCAGCTCCTTTACTTACCCACGCCTGCTGCAATGCTGAGGGGCATCTGGACAGTGCTACACTTTCATTAAGAAATGATGGCCTTGCTACCTTCTCACGTACACAGCTGGAGGTTCCTGTGCTGGATGTAGGCATGCTTTGAGGACCAGCACGGTTCGATGGCGTATCATCAGAGGGCACGTGCTGTGCCCATGAGGCCGGCGCGTCGTGTTTTGTGCCACCTACTACAGGTGGCAGCAGTGCATTGCTTATGTTTGCCTGCTTTGAAGTTTTTGCCTGAGCCCTGATCACTTCCTGCTGCATTGTCACTGCTCTAATGCTTCCTAAAGCGGTCTTCCGGAAGGCCTGCAAGCACCCCATGATTAGCATATCATGTGTAGAACCTCACCTAAAAACCCATCCAAGTGTAAACATGTTGCTCGGAATACATCAATCACTGCGCTGTGCCAGTGGCAACACGCGCGGTGTGATCCTTACGGCTTCTAAGTGGCTACAACTACAAACACGTCTACACAAGCCCTGATGCGCGCATGGAGTATCTCAGGTCTGGAGGATACATAGCCTCCAACTCTGCAGTGCACCATAGTGCTGTTGGGACCATGTGCCGGTGATCACAAGCTATTGGCATCGTCCACTGCAAGGAATACTGCGATCAACGCATGTACAGGCCTTGCTCAATAATGCAAAGCATCTCGAAGACAACTGCACGGATGCATTCCAAGCAAACAAGCAAGGTTGTGGTAGTCTCACCTGCAGGCGAGCAAGAGGGTCTTCCAGGCGCTGCCGCTGCTTTTGCTTCAGGTGGGCGCGCATTGAGTGATGCTGGCTCTGCATGAACGCAGCCGCTGTGCCTTCATCCTTAAACCCCCATTCCGCCTTCAGCTCCTCCAGCCTTTTCATCTGCTTTACATATGCATGTGCGCTGCTATGCAGCCGAGCACCACCTTGAGAAGCTTGCCGGCAAATTTCATCTGCTTCAGCACAAGGCTGTGTGCTGTTCTGGTTATGCTTACTTGTGCTGGGCAATATATTATTGCACATCGCTGACCCCCCGCACTTTATAGCTGGTGTCGCGCATGATGTGTTGGTGTTGACATCATCCTTGGCCAAGATAGCTGTAAGCATGCTGGCGTTGGAGCCCCTCAAGCTCTGTGGCTGACTAGATCTGCGTGACTGTTGCAGTTCAAACTTTCGAATAAGCGCAGAGTGTGGCCCAAGCTTCTGCCGGATGATTCCATCCCTCGCCTCCGCTTTCATGACACCCTTGCTCAGCGCATGGCGAGGTTCATCCTGACAACCCGCCAAATTGTCTTGCTCTGCTGAGTCAGGGACATGAGATGCTGTCAGTGGTGGTAGCGTCAAAGATCTCAAGTTACCCATGGGAGTCAACGCTTTCTGGATAGCTCCATCACAGTCTGAAATCTCCACATGCTGCACTTGTTTCATAACGGGTGGCAGGTCAGGAACATCGTCCAAAGCTGCAAGCTCCTGTAGGAGTTCTTCGCCTAGGTCAGGGAGGCCAAAGTCCACATTGTCAAAGAGCTGATCATCATCGTCGTCGCTGCACCCTACCGGCACTGATACCACTCTGACGCTGCCTCTTGCTGCAGCTCGCGCCGCCGCCATCAGCCGCCGTATGCGGAAACCCTTCCACACAGCCTGAATATTCACCGCGGCGATGTGATATCTAGGTGCAGCCTGCTGCGCAAGCTTCACCAACAACCCGACCCGCCTGACCCTGTACCCTCGCATGCATGCCTGGATCAACAACGCTGCTGCGTGCCGTTCCGCAATTTGTACCATCACCTTGGCGCGATGTGACCGCCAGGCCCGCTGCACAGTCCTTGCCGCTTTCAAGCGCTCTGCCACCCTCCGCGATGCTCGAACGCTATTCACATGAAACACACCATGCTGGTGGGCGCAGGCTGCCAGCAGCGATGCATGCATGTCCACACCAATGCCCTGTAGCTCGGCGTGGATTTCGCTGAAATCTCCCATGGAGCGCACAGCATCGCCTGTCAGGGTAGAGCAAAGCTTGTTACAGAGTCGATCACACTCACGCTTCCTCGTCAAGAGTGAGTCTTGGTGCATCTGGTTCTGAACCTTCAGCACTGTGCACGTGTGCTGCTCCACATCAGAGTGCCCCAGCACTATGCGACCTCCATTTAGTGCTGCCTCAGGAACTTGCTCAGCCTGCTGCAGAATTTTGATTAACGGGCCCAGGTGTGAATCAGCGTCACCATCTATTGCTGTGCGACTGGCTGTATCCAATGCCATCCTGCCAGCATACTCCAGACCTGGATCCCCATGCATGAGCTGAAGCCTGATGCGCTGCACTGCGGCAGGACATTCCCCCACGCAGCTCAACGCAGCACCAGCCTTCTGCTGGGGCGATACTTGCACGTGGTCAATCTCCTGCAGCCACGGCAACGTCCGTAGGAGCAGGTCCGGTGCTGCATGCTGGCAGGGTGCACCGCCAGCCTCTGCGTCTCCAGCTGTCTCGAGTGCTTGAAGGCCTGTCAGGGTCGTCGCAGGTTTCAGGGCGGCAGCAATGATGCACCGTGGCAGGCCGCAGAAGGAGATGTTGAGAGTCTGAAGAGCAGGCTGTTTGGTCAAAGGAGGAAGGCAAGACAACGGGTTATCTGCAAGGTCCAGTGACCGCAGCTGCGGTAACCAAGGCAGCGGTGCGGCGACTGAGATGCGGTTGGCATCCAGCTGCAGCCGCTGCAGGCTCATGTGCTTGCAGAACACCCCATCCATGCACTGTATCCGATTCTCACTTGCACACACATCCTGCATGGATCATCTGGGCTGGAAATTCCATTCGCAGATTGGTGCACAAGAGAACGCAATACAAGACTGTACTTCAAGGACGGCTGGAACGCCTGACCAGCCACTTGGACATGTGTGGGCACACCTGCAGCAGGTGGCAGTTTGCCAGAGGCTGCAGCGATGTGACAATGTTGCGCGCAATGTCTATATGCATGAGACCTGTGCAGCTGGAGATCGTTTCAAGCGAGCTCAGGCAATTTCCAGGCACCTCCAGCTCAGCCAGCTTCTGCAGGCGGCCTATGCAGGGTGCCAGTGTGGCCAGGCTGTTGTTGGATACCCTTAGCACTTGCAGGTGCGACAGGCGCCCTAGCCCTGTACACATGCATTCCATGCTGTAATCACAGATGATGTAGCAACAAGGCTGTCACCCACATGCATTCCCCAGCCCAGGCTCGCAGCTCACAGATACGGTGCGGATAGGCCATTGTGCGGTAGACACCGCACCATGCAAGCATGTCAATGAGTTCTCGCCGATGCACAGGCTGCGGAGCTCCTGCAAGGTGACTAAGGACGATATCGAAGCAAGCGCGTTCTCTGAAGCGTCTAGGAAGCGAAGACACGACCCCAATGGCTCTAGGCCGTGCAAGGATGTGAGGCGATTGGCCCTAACTGACAGGACCACCAGTCGTGGGCACCATGTGCCCATCCCATGCAAGCTAGTCAGTCCTGAGAAAGATACGTGCAGCGCTTGACTGTTTGAAACCTGACCACCGCCTGCATGGTTACGTGAAATTTCACATGCATATTGTTGCGAGGGAGCCCTTGTGAGCAGTCATTTTGAACACCAGAAGTCAGACCTGCAAAGGCCTGTAGAAGATCTGCAGTGAGTGCATGTGCATCAGGAACATGTCCATTGCAACTTGGCTGGCTGCTGATGTCTATCCTAGGCTGCAGGTGTTCGAGACGTTGGCTGCTCATGATACATGGCGTCAGTACCGTTGCCTGGAACTCCTGGACTCCATTCAGCATCCGTCCCACGTCGCTGCTGATGACCGGCTGGCTGATCACAGCCTTCGTATCACAACATGTTGTTTTAACTGTTGTTAGAGCTTGCAAGCAAATATCACCGGATTTCAATAGTCCGTCTGCCCGCTTAGTGTCTTCTGTGGAGGTTGCCAGCATTGCACCAAAATAGTCCCATGACACACAGCTCAATCGCACAACCTGTGCTTGACGAGATTTAAGGTAACCCAGGTACCAGTACAGCCATCTGCGCGCTCCAGCTGCTGTCTGTTCCAGTCCTAGTTCCTCGAGCTTCACACAGTATGCTGCTGTGGTTGCTGTCACAGTACAAGCCAGGCACGGGCATCTGCCAGACTTAGGTTCGTCAGTGGCTTCACGAACACCTCCTGGAGGGGTTGGTGTCGGTGTATGCGCATTGAGCTGCAGTGATGAGGGTGTAGAGCTCCGCGCAATCCAGCAGCACTTCCCGATGCTGGGCTGGGACCCTCCAAGACTTACCGGTCCACCCACCACATAGGTGTCTGCATCGGATGGGCAGGGCAGCTGCAGCTGGGTCATCGAGTTTTGGACATCATGGGCCACACCAGTCAGACACGAGTGCACACGTTCAGTTGCCACTGAGCAGGCATAGGCAATCGCTGACAATTGCCCAAGTCCATGCGCCCGCTGCACCAGCTGCAGCACTGTGACCATGGGTTGCGTGCCCACCGAGCCGCGCAGCTCAGCTCCGGCCGCCTCTGATCTGGCTGTCCACACACATGTCACTGACTGGACTGTCGCCACCGGGACGCCAGCAGCATTAGCCTCCTGCACATCGCTGCGGGCCATCTCACATCCTGAATGCGGCACGGAAAAATGCCAGCATGCGAACAAAGTCAACCATGGCTGCCCTATTGCCGCTTTTTGCCACAGGCATTGCGGCAATGCATGTACAAAAGGTCTTCACACATGCAAAAGGCACCACCTGTACACAGGCATCAAATTCAAGCTTGTCCGCTGTCTGTGCCGCTTGCTGCAACTTGCTCACAGCTGTGCAGGCACGGGCCCGGAGAGTATCCTGCATAAGCTGCATTGCATCTGCTAGGCCAAGCTGCACCGCTGCCTCACGCAGCGTGTCGAGCTCAGACAGGTTCCCTGCGGCATTGGCAGCATGGATCTTGGCCATGAGCTGCGCCTTACGAGCCTGTACCTCAGCCTTGGCACAGATCACAGCGTCACTGAGTCCAAACTTCTGAGCCTGCAGCACATTCCCACTCTTGTACACCCGCTAAAACATACCGAGGCTGCAGAATAAGGTGGCAGAACAGGTTTACATACTTCACAGTGAGAGATGCCCCCTCTGAACCCTGTCTTGCTCTTGTCGTGTGCAGCTGTGCGGAGGAGAACATCGGAGGCCAGCGTGACGCACCTCTGCAGTGGCAGCTTCAAATGCATGCGCATCGAATGCAGGCTTCGCTGCCATACACTGGACATTGGCACACGCAGCCGTGCAGCGCTCGTCCCACAGGGCCTTCTGCCGCTTGATGACTGCCACATTCACGCCGCATTCAAGCGCCGCACACACAGCGTCGCCGAACGACTGCGCAGTCCCTGACGCTGCCTCCTGCCTGAGCGCATCCGAAACTTTGCACTGTCGCCTCTGGAATGCTGCCTCTGCGTCCTGCAACGCAGCAGCTGCAGGTGCGTGCGTTTGGTGGGCCAAGCAACCGAATCTTGGGCATTTTGGGCCGCACTTCAACATCGGACTGCATCAGATGTGCAATCTGCATTGCATGGGACCTTGCGCGGGTATACTGCGCCACAGGCTCATGCCTGGCTGCAGCCCACAACTTCGCACACAGTTCAGCGCGCGTGGCCTCCAGCCGGGCCTCCAGCTGCTGTGCTGCCCAGACATCGCCAACAGCTTGTGCTGCCCTGAGTGCTGCTTTTTGTTGCCCAGGCATACTGCCCAGCGCCAAGCCTTCCTTGACCTACACAACAGCGTGGCTTGGTGTGAGCCTTGGTTCATTCGCGTAACTTCGACGTTATCAAGATCCACTATCATCATTCACCACTGTAATGCCATGGTGAACACATGAATTGAACTCGTTCACATCCATCATTGCTGATATTTGACGTCTACTGTGAAACGTGTGATTAAGCGGATGATGTGACCACATCCAAGGAGCATTATATCACACATGACGCCCGCAAGGCAGTGCCCCTGATGTGCTCTGGCACAGCCCAAAGCACAGGTGCCCAGTCACATTGGAGAAGAGACACACAAGGTGCTGCAAAGCTGCTGCTTCCTTCATGGTGGCCAAACGATTTCTGGCGATCAATGCCCGAGCACATGCCTGCACCTTGACAATGGCTGCCACTCGCTGAGTCCACCCTGGACCGTTGCGCCACGTCGACCACGCGCTTGAAATGCGCAAAACTGCAATGCAGCGCCTAGCATGCTGTAACCTTTGCCTTGTCACCCGTTCCTCCCTCTCCAGGGCTTGCGACTCGAGCAAGTGTCGGGCATCAGATGTCTCCTGCGTAAGCTGGTCCCGCTCAGCAGCTGCAAATGCCTCCACTACTGCCTTGATAGCAGCAGCTGTGATGGCGGCGGCAGCTTCCTTTGCCTGAGCCTCACAGACATCTTCAGCTGTCACTGGTTGATGGCATGTGACCATGCATTCATTATGTTTACCCTGGTTCACATGTGCTACAGGAATGGCAAACACATCTTCACAAGTATGAAGGACTTCCCTGCACTGAAAGCGAAAGTCAAGCAGGATGCAAGCTCTCGTTGTAGCTCATGACATGAAAGTGCAAGGCACGTACGCATCGGCCGTGGAAGACACAGGGGGCATCATCCATTCTGATGCCATCGATTGCCGCTGGATTGTTGCTTTGATGAGGCCGAAGTCGAGGTGCTGGCCTTCCAGAGAACCAATTGATACTTCAGAAAGACCACATGATTCAACACCACTAAATTGTTTGTCATGTTGCGCAATACGCCTGTGGTCCCTGAAGCGGTCCACTGTTGGACGTCCGGCTGCTAAAATGTTACCATCAACATCTACCTTCAGATTCAGCGTGTCTGCTTTAGATTCACTGTTGCACGGGTCCGTGACCAACATTTTGGAAGCACTCACAGTGGGTGCCGTCAATGTAGTGTGTGGGTCGGCCTTTCCATTTGACACAACGTGACAAGCATCTTGATGACATGGGAAAGAAGAAACAGTTGCACATGGTAGAGAGTCCAGAATGCGGTTGCTACTGCGAATAGCCGAATGCAACGCCTCAAAGCCAAGGCGATGCGTTGGGTCTTCACTGTCACATTCGCTGGTCGATTCGCTCACATGGTCCCCTGCAGCAACAGACACAAAAGCGCTGATATCGTAAAGTATGACAGTATGGCGAGGTATTCCTACTGCTCGGTATATGGCGCACCGTGAATGCCCAGCCCATCGAGGTCGGAGGCAGCTGTGCTCAAGGACGACAGCGTGGACACGCTGGGCTCAGGTGCATAGCAAGGAAAGTTCTCAGCTGATGTATCCAGTTGCGTGCTCATGCAAGGTGCTGGAATGAATGTCGTGGGTCGTGAATATGCCACGCTTGACAAGCAGCATGGGGGGGGTCTCGAGCTCTCACCTTCAGAGTAACAGGAACGGCGCACCAACTCCATGCTTTGATCGTAGTTGATAATATTGCTCGCGCACGCCACCATGTGCAGGAGTCAGGAAATCCTGTCTCTGTCTATGCTGCGGCAGCGCCAGACATATGCATGGACCTTGACTGCTGGTGCTTGATAAACCTGTCGTCTCAGCGCGGATGTATGGTGCATCTTCCAAGTTGCAAGAACGCTAATAACCCACAGTGCTATTATTTGTGCTATCCCTCAGGTGCCCACCATATACCGCCGCAATATACAGAGACATTTCATAGTGTGCCTTGTACATGTATGGTCAGATCTGAATTTCCACAGCCAAATTAAAGCTTTCATGCACCATTGAACAACACATTGTCCATACAGACAATTCTCCAATTTATAAGTATTGGACGACCCACAGTATGGCTCCAGCTAGGCTTCCAGAACAGGCGTGTCAGCAGGCTCCCAGATTGTGCACACCAGCGACCGTGCACCAGTGAATCATTCAATCAGAGGACATCATTTGGGCTTCCTATTCTTTCGCTTACCAGTTCACGCTAAGCCCAGCACATGTGCTGCTACAGCCTACAGAGCATAAAGACATACTACATAGCTTAGATTCAAAGAGCTCATCAACAATGTTCTCAACGCATCATGCAACCTTTCATGAGCTATTCCTCTGCTAGCATTGCTTTTTGCACTACTGTCCTACATCCGAATCAGGTTGGGCAGCTGCAGTTACCTAGTCGCAGCAGATTGTGACGACATGTTTCAGACATGCGCCAATCTTCCCTTTGTTGCATACACAAGATCACGGATTGTTCTACTAATAGACATATTCACGAGTCCAGACGGCCACAACAAGTAATCCAGAACCCGTGTCGCCTACATGATGCTACAGCAACCAGTTCCACTGGAAGCGCCAGATCGGCCTGACTTGAGGTATGCAGAGTCCACCTGAACACCCATCAGGTCAACAAACGGTTCTTCATTTGCTACACTGCCTCGCAGGTGAGCTGCACTCAGCTCCAGAGCACCGCGGCTGAACGTGGGTTCCAGCCCATTTTGTGCACTGCCAACAGAGTGAACTCGGTCTGGCCCAGTGCGCAGCAACCTGCTTGCCTGATCGGAGCTGGACTCTGATGCTGTTTCGCCTGCTTCAGCACCATGTATGGTCGACCGTGATGGAACAGTTCTGGGCGTGCCTGCAGTTGCTGGCCTAGTCCTTGTGTTGCCTGCTGTGGAAGGACGCGAAATTGCACGCTTTGCTGTCGCAGGCCTAGCTTTGGAGGGGCTTCTTACAGGTGAGTTGGCTGCAAAACGCTGATCAGGCGGTGCTGGCGAGCCATCAGGCGCCAGGAGTTTGGTCATAAGGGCATCATCATCACAGCCTCCTTGTGGGACAAGAGCTTTTTTCATAGGCCTCTGCAAAACAATTTAAGGACTTACAGTATAAACTTCATGTCAAAGTGTACTGAGAATTCAGGCGACACATTGCAAGTGCCCCATTCTCTGCGAACATACGGCAGCGCACCCAGAGGGAGTCAACAGGTGATGTGCAGGCATCAGACAGCCGAGAGAAGGCTCGTGTGGGTGGTGAAGCGGCATGAGCCTGTACGGTTGAACTCTTCTTTGAAACTTTTGCCTTGGCGTCTCCATCAATGGGTTTGGTTTCCTTCAGGGGTTGCCTTTCAGCGACATCACCACGGCGCTCGCCTTCAACACGCCTGAGACGGGTGTTGTTGCATTCTGTGTTCTCACGCCCTTCCCGATACACAGGTGCGCCTGCTGCTGCCTGCTTCCAGGCGGACACCACTTCATCATCGACAGTAGTGGGCGAAGCCATGTTTACATTGCATGACATGGAAACAACAGAATCGCGAGCAGGTTGCACGTTTGATGTTTTGTCATCAGCATGGCCATGATGCATTGGGGACCCAAAGGCCGCAGCATGCCGCGGCGCAGCTGCCTTTGGCAGGCACTCCTGAACAGCAGAGGACGGCCTTGCTGGTGTGGCTACACGACCTTGTGAGGCCACGCCTGTATGGGTAGAAACTGGGCGTCTGTCCACGGCGCAGACCTCAGAATGGCGCTGCTGCTTAATGGCTGACGCCTCTTCTTTCCGCTGCAAACGGGGGTCTTGTGGCACCTGTTGGACACTGGAGCTGTCAGCAGGCAACACGCCGGCTTCTCCAACGTCCCCGTCAGTTACACTCGCATCCTGTCGACACGGTTGTGTGGGCGTCTGAGCGCAGGCAGTTCCTGTGCGGCCTCCTGACGACGGGGCTCTTGGAAGGCCGCTGCGAACAAGACTGCTCTGCTCCTGCGGGACCCCTTGTGCTTTTGGGACGAGCTTCAGCAACCCTGTTGTAGGCCTAGCAAATGCCGGTCCAGGGGTGACCTTCGTCTCAAATCGATTGGCAAGTGCAGCAACAGACCTAGGAATGACCTTGGACTGACGCTGCGAGTCCATGCTATTTGATGCTTTACCCTCCTTGCAATGAGTGGCCTCTGTGAGGTGGCCATCAGTCGGGGCAAGTTCCTTGTGCTCCACAAGTTGCTGCGGAGCACCAGTCATGCGATTCTCTGACTCTGGACTAGCATGTCCACTGCCTCCAACCTGAGCTGGCGCCGTACCAGCATCTACTGTCTCTGCTGCGTCAAGGTTAGGCGATTGCAATGTCGAATATACTTTCTTGGATGCCTCACTATTCTGCTTTCCCTTTGCCATGGAGGATGTGCGAGGCACACGGGATGCGGTTGAACGTCCTGTGCCATGTTGCCCCATGCTGGCAGCTCGCAGTAGTGCTTCTGTAGAGGGTTTGGCACCAATCTGGCCTTTGTTATGCCCTGCAGGTGCTACGTGTCACCTGATTAATGAACTACCAGCATACACAATCACCAGATCTCTGGCTGGAAATTTCAAGGCAGATCACTGGCATACCTGAGATTAATTCTGAAACGTTGACATGTGTCTGGACGACTTCCCGCTTGCCGCTTGAACGCTTCTGTGAAGAGCTGACATGTGAACGTGAGTCAACAGTGTTGGAGTTTTCGATGGTATCTACACTTGCATTTCGAACCTTGTTCTGTTCCAACCGCTCATTTGCTGCACGCATCTGTTTCAGATGCTTCTCTTTGAACGCGGCCGTCGACTTCTGTTGAGACACTGACACTTTGCCTGGAACAGTCAGACTGCTGCCTGCATACGACCACATTCCTAACGTGTTGGACTTGTTCACCATAAGTGACATAATTGGCAGAGTTACATACCCTGAGTGTTTGATACTCTGACTGGGTGAGCACTGATATCACGATTAGCTTCTTGCAAAGGCTTCCGATGCGTGACATCAGCAGGAGAGAACTGTGTTCGTGTTTGTGCCTTTGGAAGTATCTCCGACATGGCATTGATTGACCCAGCGTCGGCTATCGCTGCATGCTGTTGTAACTGTGCCCTTTCCTTGGCCTCGACAGGCATGCTGCCATAGCTTTCCGCCATCGCGCTCTCTTCAACGCTATCAGAATCAGGATGTCCTTTCTGTTTTCCTGCGATGTGGTCAGCGTCGTCGTTCAGCGGTCGCCAGGCCGATGAAATCGTTGCAACGTTGTTAACGTTGAATCGTGCAACTTGCAAGAGAAGATGTAACCGCACCGTATTTTGGGTGCTCCAACAACGGGCTCACTGTGTGTGAGTATGGACTGAAGTCACACATGTACTTTCCATCTTCGTCCTTTGCAGGAGCACGGGCCCCAGGCCGAAGTCGGTAGCTGGTTGCCATCTCGCGCGTTCAAGGCAGCAGGTGTACAACAACAGTTGACACTGATCAAGGACAACTCGAAAGTAAAATATTTATGTCTGATGATGTGAATAATGTGGAATCCTAAGGAGCTGACGGGTGTCACCTCATACGTAGTTCCGGGTTTTCAAGACCGGCCTGCGAACGCCTAAGCCTCAGCACATGCCACCAAAATCACGAGTGAATAAGGGAGTGCAATTACTTTCGGAGAGATTCGAGTTCAGATCTCTGTAGCTTGTTTCGCGCAATCACTCCATGGGCTGACTCTGGGCTGTCGGTGCTAACATGCATCCGGACGCACCTGTGGCCATTGAAGTCCGCGGAAGCACGAAAGGCACAGCTGCACATTATTGCAATTAATCCATTGACAGCGGCACGAATCTGTGGTATGGAAATTTTGGAGTTTCCTTCTCCTGATCTCGGTCGTGTTTCTTATCCAGTCGCAAAGCTTGCTGCTTCAATCGTGCAGCTGGAGTAGATTTTGCGGCTATTCCAAGTTCTTGCTCTTGCTTGATATCTTAAGCACTGTTCTGGGATTCCAGACTGGATCACTTTTGGCTGCGCTGTTCCTGCCAGCTTTGTAGCACAGACTCACCCTGTAGCCAAAGACATCTACCGTGCGTGTCGGGTTTTGTTTTCCAGCAGAGTCCATTTTAATCATGCGAAATAAGAGTAAATCAGGCAAGCAAACTAGGGTTATAGCGCCGGCTAGGTGCGTTTCTTCTGCTGTGCTAGATGTCCTGTCGCCTTCTGGAAACATTGCTACAACACGACCATCTTCCGATCGTTTCAATCATCTACAGCATATTTTCCAGCTCACGTGACACCATTCAACGTTATAGTGGCTGCATGGCCCCGGGGCATCACGAACACACCTATTGCATTCGATGCCATGTTTTGTGCTCCCTCATTTGCGTCCAGCTAAGCTACGTCTATGATTCTCTGTTAGCCAATTGTATCCATTTATCTTTGTTGGCCATGGCCAGGCAGCGCAACAACCACAGTGAAACACAATCCCAACATGCCATATACTCTGGCTTGTGCAGCTTGACGCCACGAGAAGCATCAGGTAATACAGCATCAATTCTCGCGGTTGCTACTGCACTCGTAGGAGTGTTGTTCTGGCGGGCACGACGATCGCTGAAGCAGGGGAGCGGTTCGAGTACAAATCGGGTATGCAGTCATTGCTCAGTTCCTTCAAACAAACTAGCTTGCGTCCCATAAGATCACCCTTGAGTCGCATGCTTATAACACGACTGCCCAACTTTCAAATGCATTCCGCGTTGCTTGTGTCACATTCTGCGCTTGTTGCAGGCAGCGAGGGTGCTGAAGTCTCCCCCAACCAAAACTCAAGGGGGAAGACGAGTCAACAATAAGAAGAAATCAAAGTCCCAAAAGCATGTTGATGCGAAGCAAAAAGGTTCCCAAAAGTAAGCTCAAATCACTGAAATGTATTATCGGTTCTCCAGGGCTCTGGACCGCAGGCACCTCATGCCAGTTTCTATGACCCCTGCCTGACTCTTGGCCTCAGCATCCTGCCATGCAACAGCTACTTTCTCTTACAATCTTGATGATTTTCAGCTCGTTTGCATAGGTCTCCCTCGTATTTCTTGACAGAGTGCACCTCCATGCAGGACCAAGAGTCAAGCTCAAAGTGACGATGGTGAAAGCATGTTGTACACGAATCATCGCTATTTCAACAACCCCAATGGCGCAGCTGTACCACTTGCTGCGCCAACTTCGCAGACAAAGCGATGACATGCTTGCCGAAGCAGAGACTGTCGTTGTGCTGCATCAAAACAAATCAAACACCGTGATGGCAAGCCAGCGTGTGCTCCCGCTCAGCCTGGGTGCTTGACCCAGTTCTGACATATCCATTGCCAGGGGAGCCATGCATTACACACTCCACGCTGCGCAAGGCAGCAAATCAGCATCAGGCAACTGCCGGCCCGGTGGTGTGGGATCAAGCTGCTTACACCCTTGAATTGTGGATGTGCCACGAATAGTGACAATGGCCAAAACACAGCAATTTGAGCGGCTGGGGAAAATGCATCCCCGTTCGCGTCTTGAGCCAAGTATGCCGTTTGCTGGACATACATATGGCACC
Source organism: Ulva armoricana (assembly GCA_032360965.1). Lineage (NCBI taxonomy): Eukaryota > Viridiplantae > Chlorophyta > Ulvophyceae > Ulvales > Ulvaceae > Ulva > Ulva armoricana. The sequence goes on from JAUMHO010000008.1 coordinate 1,496,836, forward strand.
GCTTCGGTTACAGGAGATCTGCGGGCTCCAGACCACATGAAGGTGGGCAGTGTAGATTAGATCTGTCGCCATGGCAACGCGTGTCGTGCGCCATGTTGCCACATGGCAGGGCCAGCTAGTCAGCGGTGCAGTTGAGCAACCAGCCTACTGCTCGTGCCACCGGTGACTGTGGATTGTATGATCTCTGGATATTCCCAGAGATGTCCCAACTGTAGCCTGACTTGTTGAGTCACTAATGTCATCTCAGGTGGAGCTTGCAGCCGCTGCCGGTTTCTACCTGACCAGTTGGGCAATGCGTGGTCTGTCTTGGCTGCAGAACTGCGTAGTGATGCGCTCAGGTCTCCACCATAGTTATACTCATGGACAGGCAGTGTTTGGGTCAAGCAGGCTGTCAAATGACAGACATTCATATTTGATTCCGCCATGCCATCCGTGCCCATGGCCGCCGATGTGCACTGTAAACACGAATGCGTGAAGTGACATGTTGTTTGCGATCCGTTGGTCACATTCTGTCATTGCACATCCTGTTTATGTTCTGCGTGGCCTTTGAGGTGTGTACTGTTGGGTTTCGTGACACCCGAGTTTTTGGTTTTCCTGGATGTGCCAGTGTGCCTGCTCACTCCTATGAACCAGGTGATAGTGGACTTGGTTCATGGGGTAGAACCCTGACATTCAGATGAGACGGGTTCCCTGTGAACAGGGGCAGAATGGTAACCTGTCACAAACAGTGCTGCACGTTAAGTCTACTCACAACTGTCTGCCAGGGCTTGCACTTGTGGTGCAGCCGCCAAGGGGGGATGCATGCCTGTGCAACTGTGTTGCTCAAACATAGAAGTTCTCTTGTAGGCAGCCGCAGTGCATACCAGGTCAGCTCACTGCAGCAGCCCCCAGTGCACCATGGGTATCCTCTGCCAAGACACAGCATCTAGCTGAAGCACCTTCTGCTAGGGCTTGGCTATACATGCATGCAATGGGCACAGGGCGCAGCTGCTGGGCACAGATGACCAGGTCACTACCTCCCTTACACCTGGTGCAGATGGCTCCCTGTGCAGCTAGTCATTGGGGATGTACTGAACAGCCCAGGGCAGTTACCTGTTTAGTTCTGCCCCTCATTGCACGTATCCTCCTGGTCGTGCTGTGGCCCTCTTCGGTGTGGCTTGCCACATCCCTGCGTACTGCTAGCGGACCTGGTGGACGGCATGTGCACAGGCGCGGCGCAGAATATGCATGAACATGGGTGAGCTATGCATCACACTGATCAGTACTGATGACTGAGAATGTGCCCATACAACTGTGCTTAGTATAGTGCACTGCTCTCCCTTGTGTGACGCTCTTTCAGAAGTTCTGGTCTGGAACTACGGGCAGGAGCGCGACGTGCGTATGGTGCCAGCTTCGCCACCAATACGACATCACTCCTTGCATATGGACACACTTTAGTAAGCTGTGAGTGTTCATCAGTGAGTACGGGACCCGCGCCGTAATCCACAGCAATGGCAGGCATCTGCGCACGTCTCAAGACCGTTGGGGTCCTAGTATCAGTGCGTACAATATTGTTGCATGCACGTGTGAGTGTTCTACATTTGTTCCTCGGCGGATAGACCTGTGCACTCACAAGACATCATACGACATTTCACGCGCGACACGAAGCTCAAGAATGTGTGTCACAGACTAAGATGGTTCATTATTGCGACAGCAAAACACCGACATCTCACTGCAATCTTGTCGGTGGCTGCAGGTGGCTTGGATCTGCCCACCACGACCGCCTTGCCTGATACAGAAGCCAGATTTGGCATGTGTGTGTTTGTGTTGACATCAATATGCATGCGACTCAACTCAGCGACGACAGCGTGGCCATGGCAGGCATTCCGATCGCTTCAGCTGACACCGGCCGTAGACTGTGTAGGGAAATGCACAGAATTTCCGTGCCGCGCAACGACTACATTAGATGGTGCACGTGCACCAGACGTGCGTACAACATGATATCATGAAGTTATCCCAGAAGTCTGCGCTCCAAGGTCGTTGCTTCTGCTGAATGCGACGAGCTTACAACGAGAAGCACTGGACCAAGCCAACATGCATAAGCGGCCTTGAGATATGGGAATGTCTCTTCGCGAGCTCTGCCGATCGACGGGGTCCACACCGGGAAAGAAAAGACTGGACACATGTACACATGGCCAGCGCCGATTTCCGTCCTTGCCGTCCTCAAGCTTTGGACCAGTGCACTGAGAAAAACATCACAGTCGCCGGGGAACGCGTTGAGTTGGATCTGCACGGCAGTGCACACCACGTCACACCCAAACTGCGAAACTGCGACGAAACTAGTACACAGCCCCAGTGGATAGGCCTACCTGCCGCCGCCCGTATGTGAAGGTACATGGAATGTCGACCAAAAATAGTGCCAGGCCAGTCCTGGGACTGATGATGAAGAGCACTGAGACGAAGCCATCGGTATGGGGCACACACGCCAGGTCTACCAGGTCCACCCAGAGGACCGCGATCGCCAGTTGGTATTGCCACATACCTGATCTGAAGACCAGCCACCATGAGGGGCAGGACTTCTTGATAGCATGCTGTGCTGGGTAGCTACCTTGCCAAAGCTCGCCTGCACCGGGAGTGAACATATGGATACAAAGATCGAGGACAGCAGCTTGTCCACTGACAGCGTCAGCCTGTAGAACGGACAGCTAGGAGAGCATGCGCACAGATGCAGTGCACAGATCTGTTAAGCAGGCATGTGAGTGCAAGCATTGGGACTGGCACCTCCTGTGGAGGCCGTAAAAAATGTAAATGTAAATGTGACACTTACTCGCCATATCCTACAAGGATCTTGACATCTCTGGATAACCGGGACCACGGGCCAAGGGGGTAAACCACCTGGAAATCCCCCTCAGACAACCGCACGCAACTCACAGGGCCTCCTCCTGTGCTGAGCGAGGTGGTCGCGCGCGATTGTGTTCGAAACCCAGGGGGGCACGCGGAATCGAACCCAAGACCTTCCGAAGAAGGGGTCAGCTTTTATACCGTCCTCCGACCACTGTACAGTGTGGGTTGTGCCACACTGCCAGCAAATGTCCATCACTGCAGAGCTTGTGTCCTTGGGGCCGGCCCTGGGGGGCTGCGGGTCGGGTCTGCACATGTCCACACAAGGGACCAGTTCCATGCCACTGCCGTTGCAAGGGGCATGTCAAGGTGCTGAAGGCCGGCCGGTCTGGTTTGGCAGCGCACACACGGGAAGGTACCACACTGATGAGATGTTTTGCGCCTGAAGGCAGTTAGCGCCGTGTCCCGCGTCGCACCTCTAGGGCTGCACTGCCGCTCCATGCGTGCACCACGGCCAGCATGAGACCCTCAGTCGCACACGGCGGCGTACAGTGCCCACATTTGCAAGGGTGTTCCTGACGTGAACACAGGATCTAGTAGCACCGGAAGTGTAAATGCAACGGACCCATCAAGCCATCGCAACTGCAAGGTAGAGACTGCAGTGCCTGGAGTACCTCGCACCATAACCATGCAACTAACAAGCTGTGCGGTGGCACACACAGCCCGTGAGCCCACATTCCCAGAATGCAGCGGTCGAATCACCCAAAGGCACACTGCTTCCTGAAGTGTAGCAGTGCACGAAACAAGGCACCGAACTAATGTGGGGTTCACAGTTTCCCTCTGCATAGTTTTGGAAACACGCAGTGTGTACATGGGTGTCGGGGTGCGAGGGGTGCATGGTTTGTTGGCAGGATGAAATTCTGTTTTGTACATGCAGACTGTGGCACCGGTACAGCATGTAGACGGTCAAGTTCATATTGAAACGTGTGATGCAGCTGTGAAGGTCCACTAGGGCGGCAGCATGCATGGCTAATCACCCAACCCTTGTCCATTCTTGGGGTGTCATCACCCAGGAGCTGAAGGACAGACGAGTATGGCGACAGCAGGGCGAGCACCTACGAGCGAGGGTGATGATATAATAGTCCGATAGGGTCAAGTCATGGGATGGTGTGCGAAAGAAGGTGATGTGGCAGATGCACAGAGTGATGAGCTGCGGGAGAGTACGGCTTTTTCTCCTGTGGGTGTTCCAAATACAGGTGCACGCTTCAGGGATCAATAAAGCCAGCATGTCAGCCTGGCGTATTATGTGGATCTGCAGAGGGGCGAGTATCCCAAAGCATGTGTTGCTGTTGGCCTGGCAAAAACTATGTGGTTCCTTTGACTGAGGCTCCTGCACAGGTTGGTGCAGACCTCACAGATTGCATCATGAACGGTGGTGAGCACGTTTGTGAGAATGATGTAACTGTTAGTGCCATAGTAGCACAGTTTATGTTACAACAGCTCGAAAAATCCACTCAGGACACCGCTAGCCCTGAATGATGCTGTACTACAGCACTGCATGGAACCAGGTAGTACGGCTGAGACGTCCGACTTTACATCGTTGTCACAGCCTTACTGAGCCGCGAAAGTCACCTGCTGGTATGTGCCAGAATAACGTGTCCTGCCGAGGCGTGCAATGGTTTCGGCTGCATTGTCGCTGATACTAACTCTCATGCAGGAGCGTGCACAGGTAGCCTGAAGGTGATCATCCGCACTCAACCGAAGGCCGCGCTGAAAACTGACTCAGCGCGAATGTCGGAAGCCGTGGTCTGTCCTTGTCCTGTTATATAAACCATGGGGTTCGATGTGCCAGCGATGTTAGCACCGGCGTGCGGAAAAAATCGATTACTCAGCCGAGCCGGCACGACAGTCCTGGGACGGAGATCATTGTACTCACGAACACTTAATCATTGTTTCTACGTCGGTCCATTATTTTTATTGTCGCACACCATGCGCGCCATGCCTTGCAACGCCGGTTCCGATCTGCATCACGCGCGTTGTCTCGGCTGTACCGTTGATCGCATACAGTACCTGCCCATGCATTCCGCGTTTGCAGCCTCAGTGGCGCACGGCTGCGCATGCCTCAGCGCACAGCGTGTATTGATTAACCGTCCTGCGAACGAATGATGCACATTCATTCGGACTACAGATCTAGGTGGTTCTCGGTGGCCATTGCAAATCCGTGGGTATCAGTCACAGCGCAGTACCGTTTCCCATTGCTCAGCTTTTCAACGACTGGAGTATTTTCATTACCAAGATGATCTATTCAAGGTGTTTTTCAGATCTACGAAAAGCCAAGTCGCTATCATGCGCAGGTGTATCATTCCGCATGTCGTCAGGCGGATGGAAGTGCGCATGCACTCGAACGTCTTGAACGGGGCACACGCCAGTGTCAATGCCTTACCTTATGTCAGACGTCTTGTCATCAATAGCCTGGCCATGGCTGCCTGCGTGCGCATCGATTTTGTAGCCATTACGTATGCGCGTGTGGAGCGTGCATCCATGGAGATGCAGCAATGAGAATACACGCACAATGTGCATCTATTCCTAACTGAAACTCGATAAGTACTAATCGGTGTTTGGTGTCTCGAGGGTTGACGCTAGGGATCGCGGGTTTTGTCGGAAGCAGGAATCCTCAGGTGCCCGGGCAGATCATGTAATGAAACTGCCGAAAACTGCATAGTCTGTCCAGTCGAGGTTGGAGCTGCCTGTCTAGCTCCTTCTCCGCCCCCGAAGGCCTCGTTTGCCCTTGCTGTGTTTGGTTGTGCACTGCTTCGAACAGCACGACGCGTCAAGCCGTTCGATTGTGTTTTAGGTTCGATCAGTGCCTCGCATGCCTCCAATTATTTGGTAACAGACATTTTGTTGCAGGAATGTGGCTGCTTGTGCTGCCCTGGGTCTAGCCAGCTTATTGGCTGTGAGCGCGCAACAGCCTGCAGGTATGACGAGCTCAGTTTGCCGTTCCTGAACCTTCTCCCACATGGCATCTCTACATTGCTGGCTGTGTGTGAAACTGTGGCTGTTCGCGATGTGGAGATTTGCGTCCCCTGTGACGACGCCTGTGTGCAGATGTTCCGCTTGCGGCACCCATCCCTGGCACAACGACGATGTGCTCTGCTCCCGACGTCGAATATTCCGGTCGGTGGAGCATCCCAGAAAATGGTATCACCGTCGAGAGCCTCGAAGCCTGTGGTATCGCCTGCGAGGCCGACGCCCAGTGCAGTGGCGCCACCTGGATCGGTTGGGAGCCTGAGGACCTCGATCCCCCCGACAACTGCTGGTTCAAGGCCTGGGATCCCGCAGCCGCTGCTGTGCCCTGCCAGCCCACAAACCTCAAACCAGGCCGCACATATGCAGCTATTATCACCCTACCCACCGGTGCAACTGACTGTTCCGCCATTCCCTACCTGCCAGACGCTTCCATTGACTGCGTAGAGGAGAAGGAGGTCTATGGTGAGTTCTCCGGGTCAAGCCCTGCTCTGGGCCTGGCAGCTGCTGCACCAGTTGAAGAAGATGTCGAGGGCCCCATCGCTGCAATTCCCTTGGCCATGGGCCCTGTGGCCATGGCTCCCGTGGCCACTGGTGCAGTTGTGGTTGATGATCCCGACCTGGCTGCGCTGGTGCCACCATACGTGGCATACTCCGGTGCTGACTACAGCCCCAATCAGGTGCCTGCGACCACGGTCACGGTCGAGAATGTCATGACGGGCTTCTTAGCTGAGACTCTCGTCGAGTGCGCAACGGCATGCAATGGTGAGTTGTCGTGCAACTCCGCATCCTACTATGGCGCCAACCCGGAGGACACATGGCCCAACGGTGTCAACTGCTGGCTCAAGATGCTCGGTGAGCCGTGTGAGCTGCCCGCAGACTATGAGGCCACAGAGCTGCCCGGCTCCGTCTTCCTCCTCAAGCAGGACGCTTGCGGTGGGCCCCCTGACGTGCTCTTGCCATGCATGCCCCACGCAGCCATCCCTCTGGGCACATCCCCAGCCTCGCCAGCAGTTATTATTTGCGGCTGTCTCCCACACGCCTTCGAGGGTTTTACACAGCACATCCAGCACCTGTTGTTTCATCTGCTCACCGCGTACTTTGCTGCAGATGCCGCTGTGCCAGCAGATGCGTTTGCACCTGATATTGCCCCCGTTGAGGTGCTTGCACCTGTGGACGGCCCGCTGATGGTGGCCCCGCTTGTTGTTGCGCCCATTGAGGTGCTGGAGTCTGCCGGCGCGCCCCTGGATGCATTTGTTCCGGAGGAGGCAACCCCAGTCACCGGCCCCGCTGCTGTCCCTGATGAAGCAACCCGCGACTTTGACATCGGTCTGGCGCCCACGGACGCCGTGGACCCCACACCGCTGGACCCCATTACAATACCCTCGCTTACCACCGATGTGGTGTCACCTGAACCTGCAGAGTCGCCCGTGGATGCCGGTACCGGCCTAGACACCGGGCTCGAGGCACCGACTGACCCGGCCCTGGGTGACACTGTGCCTCAGGAGACAGCCACGGTCGATAACGAGCCGAATGGCGTTGTGGGCCTGTCCACCGTACTCAGCACAATGGCCGCCGTTGCTGCCGCTGTTTGCTTGTTGGCCTAAATAATACCTGCACCCGCGCGTCCGCGCAAAACTCCAATATTGACCCCAACACTGTAGAAGGAGATGAGTTGAAGCGGAATTGCATTATTTTATTCCGATGCAAAATGGTTAGTTCTTGGCATACGTTGGCGGAGAGTCTGGCCAGCGCCTGTACCTGAACCGGCTGTGCCCTGTGACCGAACTGGCCTTCACAGTAGGTGTGACCAGGGCGCCCCTACTATTTGCTAGGGAATATGATCTGTGGTGTTGAAATTGTCTTCCCGGCGTTTTGGTGGCTGTTGTGTTATGCATGCGCCAGCGTTGGAGAGGAATTTATGGTAAATGTAATCTAACAGCGCTTTGCCACAGCTGCAACTGTGACACAAGCTGTGACCTGAAGGGCCTACCTAGCGGGTAGACCGGATATCGGTGTCGGTGTCGCAACATCTCGGCCTCGTACCGGACTAAGAACTTGTAAGCTATGTGAAGGCGAACATACTCAGTGTGCGAGTGGTCAGGTCGTGCTGCGGTGCGGTATTACAGGCCGCGAAAACAGCTAGCAGCGTGAAAACCCGCCACGGAATGATTGTAGCGAGTTTCAGACCAGCATGCGCTACTCGTGTACTATTGGCAAACGCAGGTTGAACGTCCTCAGGACAGGTCAACCTGCCAGGCAGGCCTGAACAAGTCACGCATATCCTTGCCGATGCCTGACACTTGGTCTGTGCAAAAGCACTGAGGGATTGAGTGACCTCGTCCTTATGTCATCTGTGTTTCGTGTGCCGGCGGTGTCAACACCTGACAGACAGCACTAATTGCATGTGCGGGTACATCACGACAGCAGTGCCACGTCAGCAAATTGGTCACACTACTGGACAAACAATACTGTTAAACGGACATGACGCCACTCCCCCAAACAGGCATCGGCCCCAGCACCTCTACCGGTAGGGGCGGACTTGTGTGACACGGGAGCAGAAGGGGGCGCCACACAGGTCGTGATCTCGTTCAGCGCGCTGACCCGGGGGCGAATCATGTCGGCGCTTTGGGAGGTTTACCTCCAGAAACAGCTTCAGGTACGTGAACGTAAAGACAAGGAGTTGGCGGCTTGGATGAG
>JAUMHO010000008.1:1513003-1610316 GCA_032360965.1 Ulva armoricana
CCTTTGAGGGTTCAATCGGTCCCGGTTGCCGGAGGTGTCAATGTCCTTATGGATACGGCGATGTAATCATACATACACGTGTTTGCGAGGTCACTGGATCCAGGCATGTAAGTGAAATTGTGCTTGGTGCGGCTGTGACTGCGCCTCACTTTGAGTGAGACTGTAAGTACCACATAGGTCACGTACGTTCCAGCAATTTTGACATGTGCGGACTGTCACGGCTGAACACGACCCAGGCCACATCAGCTGACAGCACGTCTAACAAACCCAGCATGTGACTATGTTGTGACATGTCACAACGATGAGCTACAATAGAAAATTATGTACAAAACTACATCATCACTCCGGTCAGTAGCAACGCTCACTCACAGGACTGACTCAAGTACATCATGCACATAGTAATGAGATACCCCTGGGGTCCATCCATGACTCACCAGAAGAGGGCCACCTGTTGTGACTGTCAGCAATTGTCATGGAAAGCATAATCGCCCAGTATAGAAATCAATTTCAATTCTATCATGCGGAATCAACGAGACAATCTACCAAGCAACTGAAAAGCTCTGGTGTCAGTTGGGATTGCTTCAGTGCTCTTGCCATGCGTGGCGAGCTTGTCTGAAGTGCATCAGCCATCTGTGGCATACGGTGACACGAAACCGCAGCCAAAAGAACCAAAACCAGGCTGTTCTGAAGGGGCAGCGCCATGGTAGGCACTGCGTCTCGTACGTCCAGTGTTGCCAGCAAGCCGTGCAGCTCCGCCTCCACTGGCGCCACCGGAACCTTGGGTGCCATCCCCAGGCTCTCCAGCATGGGCGCCACCCGCTTCAGCAGCACGTTTGTCAGGGCCCGCTGTCCCTGCATGACGTCGACCGCTGTCTACATGGTCGAGCGCTGACATCAAATGATGACCATGCACAGCGCAGCCACTCGCAACGGGAGCTCACCTGCCGGGTGCGCTCGAAGAAGCAATGGGCAGGGTGCAGGTCTGGCTGGTGTAGGTGCAGGACAGAAGCCTGGCACGCCCAGACACCCAGGAGCCGCCACGCGATCCCAAAGACAGACAGGCCAGGAGTCGCAGACGCTGCCGAATCAAAGTAACCGTCCACAGCCTTTCCATTCCCGTCCATCACTTCTTCACAGGCCTCCCCATGCTGAGAACTAGCGCAGTGGGCCTCTAGCGCATCTTCGTCCCCACCATCCGCGCTCTCTGTTGTCCAGCTGTCGGCCGATGACTCAGTCTGTGCTTCAGACTGCTGCTCATCCGCTAGACCGACAGTGTGCGGACGAGTCTTGTGACTAGCTTGTTCCGCAGCGTCACTGTGTGCGACATCATCAGCGCGTATCAGGCCGTCCGCACCTTTCTCCTCAGCAGCACCAGGCGCGCAGCTAGGGCTGGAGTCTGTAGCGCGTGCAACGTGTGGCGACCCTTCTGCCTGCTGCGCGCTGGATGTGCCGTGCTGTCTGTGCGAGGACGTGCGTTGAGAAAGGTCGGATGCAAGCTCATGCAAAGCACAACCAGTGGCAGCAACGCCCACGCCACCCGCTTCAGGAGCCAGGTAGTACCTACATGCATGGATCCCACTTGAGCAAGGTCCGGCTGGCCCAAAAACTAGGCAGCCGAAAGTCACATCATTCCTCATGTGTTCACAGCTGTGCACAATAGCTACGCCAGCCTCGTTGCTTACCGAAACGCGTCTGCCACTGCCTGCCGGTTCAGCTCATGTTGCTGCTCAGCAGACAGAGCCTCCTGCGATACCTCAATGGCAGCCTCAGTCTGCCTGCGCTTACGGATCCGCGGCCGTCGAATGCTCTCCGGTTGCTCGCGGTGCATCACATCCAGTGAATCCTCCTCAGAGACAGGCTCCTCAGGGTCCACAGCCGAGTCCTCGTCACTGCTGACCGCGTCTCCCCCCTGTACACGCCACGTGGCGCAATAAATTACATCGCCGTGGCTACATGCATACACACCATTCCAAATCTCAGGTGTTTGGATGTGTCGGTCAGAACAGGAGCCAGCGATGGCCAGCATGCCACACCTGTACATCTAGCACACATCCTGCGCTGCTACTGCGGCCTGCGCCCGCCTGGGTGTGCAGCTCTGCGAGGTCCTGCTCTGACAGCTGCAGTGCCTCTGCCGTGGTAACCCGCAGAGCTCCCTCCATTGATCCTTCCGACCTGTTGGCGTGCACATCGAAATACAGCACAGGAGTTACCTCGCCATCATGAGCGCTCTCTGGTGCGGCTGCTGTTGCCCCAGCACGCCCGAGCGCTTTTGAAGCGTCCTGTGCACTGGCGATGTCACAGTTTGGCGCCGTGGCAGTAGTGCTGGTAGGTAGCAACCCATCGTGTGCAGCCTCACATTCTGCTGAAATAGGGCAATTGGCAACCGCGCGATCAATCAGGCCACTGACGCCCTCAACTGCACCACAACGAAGCCACCGACATGTGTTGACGTCGCTGCTACATGGCAGGTCAGCCCTGTGACCAAGGCCATTCCAGGCAGGCCCAACATTGCTCACTTGCTGTGTGCTGATGACACTGTTGTGGAAGCCCTGAAGAGGGGTAGCACTGGCTGCTGGCAAGAGGGGAACCTCGCACATACAGTCCTCGTCCGCACTCTCTGCAGGTGGCAGCTCTGGATCATACTCCAACATCTGGCATGAACTAAATGTAACCCGTTTCCTTCCTGGCCTTGCCTCCGTCCTAACATCTGACCCTGAGGAGCCTTGTGAAGTGGGGGCTGTGCTTGGGGCAACTGATGACCTTGAAGGTGGCGCATCTCCCTTGCAGCCAGCACCTTGAGAGCGCTCGTAGTGACCTCCGGGCACTGTGTCTTGAAATTGATGCTTTGGGTTGGAGGGAAGTTTTGCAACACGAGGCTTGAACTTACCCTTCAAATTGGTGTAACTTGCCGGGTGACGGGACACACTGGTTTCCCCACAGCACACTGCTGACGCCGGCGACCTACTGCTGGGACCTGCAGACGGCTGCGCTACTGTGCCAATGTCTCCAACGGAATCAGTTTCCATCTTGGCGCCTGTGTTGACGCTTTGCTGCAACTCGTTGACCTGCGCACTTCGCGCATGCGAGCCAGCAAGCCTGACGGCTACACTGTCAGGCACTTCAGGCTTTAGTGCATCTTTGGCAGTCTCCAGCACTTCTGTAGGCGCCCCGGGAACACCCTGAGTGGGGCATGTACCACCAACATCATCGTCCGAGTCTATGAGATCAAAGTCTTCCACCTCAGCAGGGACAACTGGATTCTTAAGGGACTGGTGTATATCCTTCAAAAGTTCTGATGCGCGGCTGCGCCGCCGGAAGGGTGCGGGTTTCTTGGGTCCTGTTCTGCTGCCTGATACACATCCTTGCGCCAGGTCTGCATCAATCATAACTTGCCGTCTGCAAGGGTCTGCAAGTACTTGTTTCAACGTATCTTCAGCAGCAGCAGCAACAAGCACATTGGCAATGGATGATGCGCCACCGTCGCTGCTGCCAGCTGCATGTGGCGGATCAGTTGCGTCAGCACGCTCCACAACCGGGTCCATATGTGCACAAGGAGCCCTGCCAGCGTTCACTGTACTTGCCGGCTCGACTGCACGCGGAGGTATCACAGTTGCTGTTCTTGGGACAGAATGTTCTCGTACACTTCCAAGAATGCCCTTCATCATTGCATCACGGTCATCATCCTCATTATTTGATCCATGACGAGAGGCCAGGCCTGGGCCTGCAACCAAAAGCAGCTACTTGCAATGCCGGCTTCTATGTATACGACCCAACACAGTCGAGGCGTATCCAAGGGCCAGGTCTGCTTCACGTATACATGCATTGCACACCTGCATTGAGCTTCCGGAGGACTTCGAGTCTGTCAATTGCGTTCCCCAGACTCTTTGAAAACTGTGCACACTTGATATGACATTCCTTCGAGCACCAGTGTTGGTCGACCGCAAGTTTGAGAATGGCTAAGCTTTTCCAGTCGATCCTTGCGGAATCGTCCGAGGCCTTGTGCTGATGCTCTGTTTTACAAAGCGGATTTCCACACTTACATGCAAGGGAACGTTCTTCGCACATACTTAAGAAGTCATACTCCGTCATGGGAACAGCGAGTCGTGCTAGTGCCCTGGCGTCTGGAGCACCTTCGTGTACAAGCCTGTAATCACATGCGAATAGTGCATTGAGGAAAACCAACACGCCAGATGCAATTAAAAAAAAGTGCCTTTGCTATCGAACATGAGTTTGGAGCGCACGTTAATAGCGACTGGTGAGCGGCCAACGATCGCATGGCTTCGCTGTTGTATTGGACAGAGCCTTCGCTGTTCGATCTCCCATCACGCATGGCTGGAAGATTTGGACGATACTAGTCACTTGCCGTGTGTCCCTGTTCAGTAACTGTAATCTTCTAGCACCGTCCGTGCCGGACGCTGTCAATCAGCACCGACCGCTGCGGCTTGCACCGGTGAACGAAAAGTTGATGATTGCGATCAACGTGTCACTTCGGCAATACGAAAATATTCTAGATGTCGAATCGTGTGAATTGATGTACAGCTTCCATTCAAGAAGCGAAGTGCTGCGGCCGATTTTCTGTCAGAGCTGAATACTGTGCTGCACAAATTGTAAAATGTTCCACTGCAGTATGCTAGCGGAGTGGTACATGTGCCAGCAGAATTTCTGTTGGGGGGTAAGCTAACTGGGCACTGGACACACGCATGTGATATATGATTAACTCACGCTACTAATAGCACCAGCGCCACGTAAAAGATCCCTATAGCCACTAGATCCTGTCGTTTACACAGTGGTGCCCGGGCCGGTACACGGTCGCAACGCAACACTAATTCTGAACGGCCAGCTTGGCCAGTCACAGCTCGGAACAGGTAGTGCAGGTCAGGTTTGTTTGCTAATGTCCCTGGTCACGATTTCCGCACACTGTTCTGAAGTGCGACGAGAAATTGCGATCTAACCCGACTCACCAGCAGGATTGCACCGTGCCAAAGCCTACAGAAGTTCAATTTGTTGTGGAGTTATAGCTGCGATTGTCCAGTTCTCTCTGTCGCTCGTACATCGGACGAAGCAGCGCAACCATGGGAGACAAGCAGACGCTCCTTCGGCAATTAGCTCGCGCAGGTAAGCTCATGGAACTATTTAACGTTCATGAAAATGCACGTTGTTAGTATAGGCCTGCATGCGGTAGCTCATGGATGTGCGAAGCCCATGGCACATCTGAGGCCTGCGGCATGTTTTAGTCACGTGTTCACATATTTTCACTTCAGCATTCCCAAGATCAATCACAGCGTCAGGTACACATGGGATTCAGTGCATTCCTCTGCTTAACTGCTGTTAAGGACTGTGGGAAATGTGGTTGCACCATGCTTTGCCTGTGGGCACAGTTTACTATGATCCACAGTACTGAGGCACTACATCAGTGTTCAGGCAGTACATCATTCCACATGGCGTCAAATCGATCAGATCTCTTGATGAGTTAGCGCTCAGCACTCCGACACCAATGCGCCTGGTGAACTGAATGCACTATCAACTGCGTGGCACTGTTTTGCAGCAGAGGCATTCCCGGACTATAACTTGCGCAAGTATGTTCAGCAGCGTGTGGCTGATTTACAGCACACTGCAGATATGCAAACGGAGATTTCCAAATTACAAGATGTGGTCAAGATGTGGGAGAGACAAGCTGCTGTGTACCAGCAGTATGCACGCCCACAAAAAGGGGTCATGGTCTGCTTCTTGCTAACGTAACCAACAGCAGCTGCACAACACAGCTTTCCATATGTACTGGGGCAGTGATCTAGATTACCGCTATGTTTGCTTGAACCCTAATGCCGGCTACATGACCTTGTGGACTGTGTCAGCCAAACATCGACCATCACTGCCCGCCAGGCATAAAACTACATATGCATAAGAATAACATGTTCCCCACTATGTAAACATCCTGTCTTGCTATGCAGGAACTCAGAGACCAGGGTACTTTGCAAGATAAATGAAGTATTCCCCATGGACGAGGTATGGTATAGCAAATCAATCAGTCTAATGCATGGATGCCAATGCCATCAGCGTCTCCTAAATATCTAGCAGTTTCGGGATCGAGTTTAAAAAGGAAATCAGTGCGGTGTCCATTCGCAGCTGAAAGAGTACGTGCCAAACTGGCAGATCTGGACAAATGCGGGTGCTGATGTGTTGCTGGTGGAACAAGTCCGTCGACAATCAAAGCTGGCATCTGTGAGCATGATACTGGTTGTTGCATTCTTAAGTCAAAGGTGCCAAATGGGCACTGTATGTAATGGTGCACTTCTTAGATATTCCTGTCACTTGCGCCAGCAAAGTGAACGCTGAACGCCGACATGGTGTTGTTGTATGTGACCATTGTAATCGCCACCTTTCCAGGCTTAGATGGTGTAGCACGCGTTCCGGTCCAAGGTAGCCTAGTTTCATATGCATGCGAATGAGGTGGTGCGCTTGTGCTGCAGCCGATCAGCCCTGGCGAGTGCAGTCAATTATTCCGTATCACGCCACTTCAAAATCTGGGAAATGCATGGTTGCCATTCTTGACCAAACACTACTGTTTCACTCACTTGCAAATGGCGATTCTGAAGCAAATTTGAACCAACAGATAGGCAACAGATAAATGTCGAAACGAGTAAGACCTCTCTTAAGCCTTCTGTGCTGTATATTCAAGAACAAGCTGAAGTTGATGTGTGGCGGTGCACAACACCCCATTTCTCTGAGCCAAAATACGCAACGAGTTCAATTAAATCAGAACTGCGCCACCTTTAAGGAAGGGTACAGCGAAAAGAAGAAAAACGTTTACATGTCACCACTGTCGTTGGGTTACGATTCTGTTTGGAGGTTGTATGACATGTGTGTGTAATGGTCTCAAGATAGCAGCTTTAGCAGTCTCACAGAGGCACCTGGGTTCAACATGAAGTGAGCTGCCGGAAGCAACGTCTGCAAGAGCAAGGAAGGCTTTGATGAGACTATTATGTGCTCCCAGTATTAGGACCATGATGACATCCCGGCAACAATGGACTGAACGTTAGATGACGCGGCGCACGCGGCTACGACATCTCGCGCCATGTCAAACATTTCGCGATTCGAACACCTGGCGCGCAAAACAGTGCAACAACCTGCTTTAAGTTGTCGTGCACAACACCGTACACCGGTTTTTTGTCTACCCCCCCCCACCTCTTTCGCACATCGCCTGTTCCAAACCTCGGCATTGAAAGCAGCTATGGATCACCCACCGTACAACACCATGATTACGGAAGCCATCGCAACGCTGGCTGACCGCAGTGGAAGCTCTTTGGCTGCAATTAAGAAGCACATTGGTACAAAGTACAAGCTGAAGGAGGGCTGGGAACGAAAGGTGCTGCTGTGATGTCGACGTTGCAACAGTTTCATCCCGTTTTCATACTGGCTTCGCGTGATGAGATCATCCACATCAGTAGTTTTATTTCATTTTGGAGTACAGGTAACTCTCTATGTCAGGCGCATGGCAGAAAGTGGCCGGTTGATGCGCAAAAAGGCGAGCTACAAGATTTCCAAACCCGCGCCAAAGGCTAAGTCGACGGCAGCGGCCAAGCCTGCAACCAAGACAGCTGCCAAGAAGGCAACGAAGCCTGCATCCAAGACGGGCCCAAAGTCTAAGGCTGCGAAACCCGCTGCCAAGAAGACTGCAGCGAAGCCAAAGACAGCCAAGGCGAAAGCCACCAAGCCCGCCAAGGTAGCTGCAACGGCCGCTGCCAAGCCTGCGAAGTCACCAGCATCACCGGCAAAGGCCAAGCCTGTGGCAGCCAAGAAAGTAGCTGCTAAGCCGAAAGCAACAAAGGCCAAGCCTGCTAAGGCAAAGGCCGCTCCCAAGGCCAAGCCCGCTGCAAAGACGAAAGCTCCACCAAAAGCGAAGCCTGCTGCCAAGGCCAAAGCTGCTCCGAAGTCTAAGGCCCCACCGAAATCCAAAGGTGTCACCAAGAAGACAGCTGCCAAGGGGAGCAAGACAAAAAGCCCTGCCAAGGCCGACAAAGCTTAGCTTTTAAGTCTGATCTCATCTGAGTTGGCTCCGGCGTTTATTAAACGCCACCTCCAATTTGTACGGAGCACAGAGCTCGTTGCAACATTCGCCCGGTTGTCCTGTGTATGTGACCGACACCATCGCTCTTCATCTTCTTTGAACGTCTCCTACATTTCACGACGTTGTGGGTTTATTTTCCCCGCATGCTCTGACTGATTTGCCGCCCGTTGGCTTGCGTTATCTTGTTGCCAGAATCTGTTCTCTTCTACATACACGCCCCCTCTGCACACTGTTCTTAGGTTTGTGTGATCTTGATCTGGAAAATGTTATGGTGTAAATAATTCTGGTTTGTTGATTGATCCTTGCTGCGCACGACGTGGTCGACATATAGTCAGTAAATGTCGCTTCTGTCTGAGACAAGTCACAATCGCGGAGCTCATGGTGTGTAATGCAACGATCCGATGTTAGTTTACGATTGAACTATCGCAAGGTTATCGAATTTGTGAGCGATGGTTGTGTAGAAAGTATACAGCAGGAAGCCGTTGGCGGTGCAGCAGTATTTCGCGAAGCCATGAGTCGTTTTGCAGCCTGGAGTAGCTCGCCGCTCACATCCACCATGCTGAATATGGTGGAGAACATGCAATGATGATGTCGTACGAGGTGTGTGGAAGTAGGGTGCCTCCGAGTTTTACATGCCACTGACTTCTGCGTGATAATGTCCGTAGCTTTGGTTTCCTGTAACACTGCTGTAGCTGTGCACTGTACACAAAAGTGGTACAAAATACCACAGTAGGTGAAGGAAGTTGTAAATCTGAAGTACACATAATTCATTCGTTCGCGAATGCTCCGGACTGCCGAAGGTGACTGTGCAGAAGCATCATCATGCATCTTCTGGTGAACCTACCATGGAATCGAGAACGTCAATGTCAACTTCTTGAATTGACACGATTTTAAGCTTTTGTATGTCCTCCTCAGTTGCCCCAAAGATCTACATATCAGAGAGCGGGTTAAAGTTATCTCCTGGTCAACAGATTGACATAACACATTTCCAAGGCATAGCAACGGCAGCATGATGTTCAAAGGCGCACGTCACGGAGCACGTCAACAGAGAGAATATCATTTGGTTGTAGGACCGGCTCATATTCAATTAGGTACAACATCTTGCTGAAGAGCGCCCTGCATGTTGCTTTTCGTTGAATCGCCTTCTCGGAGAGCCCTGCATACACATGTTCATTGTAATGCTCTGTGCTGCGGTTGCTTTTCACACGAGTGCTGCGGGAGTGACTTTGAGAGAGTGACAGCAAAGCCAACTGTGCATGCGTGAAAGGTACATGTTTTTGGCAGAAGACACATCATCCTGTACGCGCTCCAGGTGCGTATCTGGATGAATTTGTGTGCTGGCTGACGTTAAGATGTTGTTATGTGTGGTGGATCCGGCTCCCGTGCACCTCAGTGTAACAGTTGCACGCGAAGACTTCTTACCAGCCCTGTTACACCTGGAAGCAGTGAAGAAAAGCAGCCGCACCATCAGGGTTGAGCATGAGGTTGCCAAACTTTTTCTCAATCCGCACGCAGCGCTCCTTGAGGGCATCGGCTACTTGGTCATTAGGCAGCTTCAGGGCTTCCTTCAGGTGCACCAGGTCATCCACCGCCGCTTGGTCAAATTTACGGTCCTTCAACACATACCACAGAAATCTGCAGAACACTCTCGTCAGTCATGAGGGGTTGCCATTCGCAAAACACCTGGGCTCCATCTACAGTCTATCAACCATGTACGCAATGCTTCTGTCCGTACTTTCGGAAGATTTCTGCTGGTGTAAATCCTGTCACAAATTGCAGTTGCCGCAGCATGCCAGATGTCACCGTCTGCCGTTTGGACGGCATGAGCTCTGCCAAGGTCCTGACCACCTTCTGATTCTTCAGAAGCTGCATGAATTGCACTGAGTTTAGAGATTTTTTTTTAATCATGCAAATCACACAGTCCTTCCGGCAACATTTAGCGGCAAGGGGCTTTGCACATGCCATTCTGACACCTCCAACAGAGTGCAGCACTGCATGCACAGGATCAGCATCAGCAAGAGCTCCAATGGACCAATTTCAATACTCATGTGTGCCTGGCTGTATGGCAAAACACATGATGCCTTGCTGCATGGCACCATGCGGTAAACATGATAGATTGAGGGTCCTCTCCACATGGTACACGCTGATATGCTGAAGTTATGGCATCTTACCTTCCGGCGCGCTTTAGCCTCGGGCTTACTATATTTATAGAAGTATGATGCCACTGATACAAGAAATGTTCCGCCAAAAAATGCTGCCAGACCGAAGAGTGCTCCATTTCCTATGCGGTCAGTGAGGGATGGTTCAGGCGGTCTGTCGGCAGGGACTGCAGGGAGAGGCTGCAAACGATTCATCATTCATATAAAGTTTAGTCGTGTTTGATTAAAAGTCGAAGGCATCGCTGCCAGGCATGGGGCTGTGCACAGATCGTGGATCCACGAATAGTAGTGGCACACAGGCCATGCTGTATGCTGATGTCATGACGGTCACTTATGCAGACTATCACAGACATGAGGCTTACAATACAAAAGCTACCTGAGAGGAATCTTAAAGTTTACCCCGTTCCAGGAGCACGCTATACAATTACGAAACTTGTCTTCAAATCGCTTGGTGAACAGAATCGCGCACATGAATTCATTGTGCACCGGAAAAAACCTGCGGGATGCATGATCACACAGAAGAGGTACACTCACTTGGCCGTGATAGTGTCTCCTAATTCCGATACTATGCAAGGCATGCGCACGCACTGGCGACTCACCTGATGCTGCTCTACATCGTACTGCGGGATCTCGTTCCACGCATGCCCAGCGTCTTCAACGACCGGTATTTCTGGGTACCGAGGATCATCGGGAACGGCTTGGAGCTTCACACGCGGCGTGCGCTTGCCAGACGCACGCAATACGTTCTGTAGATGCGTGAACGTGCGAGGCCCGCACGAATTGACATGTGAATACCTGATCATGCTCAAATTATGTATACAAATATGCTGATACCGTGATTGCTGTTTATAGCGGTGTACCCACCGCCAAGCAAGGTCAGATGACTGTCTCCTCTGCCTAACCCACTCGTTACACTCGCCTACGATCAGCTAGTCGAACTCACTAATATGTTTAAAGCTTGTGGTGATCTTCTCTGCAGATGAAACATGGTATCTGCCCAACCATTCAAAGGCACCGTGACATGTCAACCTCTGCATTCATGCATACGACGTTGCGGCAAATCGCGCTGCAGTGCTTGTCTCCGAGTATGCTTTGATAAATGAACGCAAGCAATCCACCCTCAAGATATCAAATGCACGGAGTGTTTGGGTACCGATCGCTTTTCATTGCTCGTTCCGTTCAATCTCCCGACCTGTAGCCAGGAACATGAGCGTCGATCGAAAGTCCTTGGACAAGTGCTTTGAGTCATATTGTGGGCTTCACAACATGATTATACACATGAGTCAAGAGGTGAATATACGCAGACACAGTATAGCAGAGAGCAATGTGCTATTCGGCAATGATCGGTGATCATAGCTCAACTTGAATGTATGCAGATTTACGCTGATGCAGATAAACCAGGTAAGGATGCAGACGTGCGGAAACGATTGGAGGATTTATGCCGAGGTGCGAGCTGACCAAGTAAGCCGGTGATCACTGCTCTTGATAGGTTGAGACAGCAGATGGCGTTCATGCAACGACAAAGTTTCACAGCAGAATAAGGCTGCTAGTTTTTGTATAAGTGTAGGAACACGGTCCTGAAACAGCGCTGATCGTGGCTGTTTCAAACCTTTGTGAACAGTGCAGTGTTTGCAGAGCTGAGGAATCAGGACCGGATTTCCATTCAACTGATGGACCTGTCAGAGAAGCTTCAAAATTCTAACTCCAAGTAGTGTATGCTGCTTTCTATTCGTCGCGCAGGACATACATCGTTCACGATGCTCGAAATCATGCGAAGAGATGTGGCTGCAATGGAACCGTAGTGTGTAGAAGATGTTCCCAAAGGCTGAGCTATGAGTGACTGAATAAAGCATGCATTATTTTTGGTGCAGTCCTGGCATCCATGTATCATGAATCCATGCAATATCTCACGCAGGCATGATACTAGGACAGTATGGCCCAGACATATGTTTAGTGCCGTGTTACAATGGCCTTGCATGGTCCAGAGTCAAACATTGATTACCGTTGCTCAAGTATCAGAGTACTGTGAGCTGGACAAGCAGAGAGCAATTGACCAACGTGTGCAGTTGAGCTGGGAAGCGGTGCATTTTATTCCGTTTATTAACTTCGACGGTATATCTGCGCACTTTGACGATGGTCGCTGTGCTCTCTGGAGATAAGCTGTCGGGAAGCGCGTCTCAACCTGCTCGCCTTGTGTCGAATATGCCGTACGGCATTCCAGCAGCGTCAGTATCACATATGCTGGAGTCACATCATGTAAAACACGTAAGTTCGCCACGGAATTGGTTGATTGCCATGTCTTCCTGCGGGTGGACTTTGAGGACCAGTGTGCAGACACTCACAAAGCTCTCACGCTGGAGGAATCGCTGCGCAGGAAACGGTGGAAGTTATAAAGAGGGGCTGGGAAGGGCGCCAGCAGGCTGCAGGTGTGATGTGATACCCGTTTGACACCACCGAGGACCGCCCAGGTGCTTACACTTGGACCCGTGCAGGAATGGCCATCGTCACCTTTGCATGCGAGGAAGACGCAGAGGATATGGAGGGAACTCTGCAAAATGTTTGCATGGGTGGGCGAATGATGTGCATAACAAAGACTTCAGAAGGCTTTGGTGGACGTGGGCACTAGGCGACGTTGTGCATATGTCGTGCAACACTGAGAAAGTATGCATGCCACCCAGAGGACATTTCAGCGATACCAGCCAACGACGTTTATGCAAGAAAACACGGTGATTGCACGATTTCGCTTACCTCTTGATGCATGGTCTTTTCCATTCCTTATTGAAAAGCAAGGCATGATACCACTCAAGCATCACATGTAAACACATCTGCAGCACACATTGACTCTGCCCTACGCTGACCTCATTTCCAGCATCACCTGCAGCAATGCCAAACGTCAACCATCTACTCAGTGCCCTCAGCGCTGCGCATGCCTCGCATGGCAGCTCGAGCCTCTCTGGTCAATTCAGCAGACATGCGCCTCAGGCGTGTGCCCTTCGGTACTCGGCGCCCAATGTCAGCGAGGCCGTCTCGCAGGTCACCATCTCCCGCCAGCTCCCCCGACCCTTCACGTGACAGAGATTTTGGTGGCACCAAAAAGAACGTGTTGGAACAGCTGCCAAACGTCGATGTTGCATCCAGACCGTCACCATATATCCTGTCACCGCCAAGGGTCCTCCAGGCGTCGCTCCTTAAACTATCTAGTACCCGCCCGCTATCTACCGGCCGGGTCTGCGGGATCAGCTCATCGGAGTGGCCTTGTGTCAAGAAGCTCTTGGACCGGAACATTGGGTCACAAGTATCGTCGACGATGGCGCACGCCTGCCCCACCGAGCTCGCACATGACGGTACCTGGTTTGGCCCTGAGCCCGGGCCCATATCACCTGACTCCATTCCTGACCTGCGCAACATTGACTCCTGAGCCGCCGACTGCCGGGACAGGCGAGACGCAGGCTGTGAGGGTGCTGCATTCTTAACCGCCGGCTCTGAGAGCAGCGCCCTTTGCACATCCCGCTCGGGGCTGGACGGCCCGGTCGACATCGGCCCGGGCCGTGGCACCACGTCCGTGAGCAGCGCTCGGCGGTCACCCGTGCCGGAGAACGCCGAGCCACGCCGCGGCGACATGCGTGATCCACCAGGGCTGTAGCCCAGGTGGTCGCGGCTGTGCTCGTCGTTGGACGTGCTGTTGCTCGGCGTCACGTCCAAGTCTTCTGAGGAGCTGAACGAGCCAGAGCTGGAGAGCTCCTCCGCGACGTCGTGCAGCGACCGGCTCGGGCTGCTTCGGGGCGCATGCAGGGACAGCGACCGCGTTCCTGCGCCACTCGCGTCGGTCGTGCCTGTGTTGCCGGGCATGGGCATGCTGCGCGATGATGGCTCCTCACCCTCATCGATGGTGTTGAGCTCTGGCGTGGTCGGCGGCATCGGTACACGGCGCGAACTGCCTCGTGGAGACCTCCTCATCGCCACGTCCTCCTCGTCTTCAGGCAGCACCGGCTTCGGCACCACCGGCTTGTTGCCATTGGGGCTGCTGATCCCGAGCACGACCTTCCATGGAGAGCGCGGCCGTGCTGCGCCCTCTGGAGAGGGTGGGGTTGGGGAATGCCCCCGCTTCCGCCGGGGCAGACCATTCCAGCCCAGGCGGTCCGATGCGATGACTTGAACGACAACGTCGTTCTTGCCTGTCGCCGCGGCTTGTGTTCCGGAGAAGCGCCCAGGCAAGCTGCGACCGTTGCGCAAGCTGGGTGGAGCAGGAAGGCTAGCGCCACCCTTGAGGGCGCTTGCCTTGTGACGGTAGCTGGTTTCGCTGCTGTGCGTGGACGTGACACAACTGGGCTCAGAGGAGGACCGCGGGGACTCGCTGGAGGTGGGCGTGCCCTTGCTGAGAGTCTTGAACAGCGTCCGCCGGCAGCACGCGCCACAGAGGCACACCAGCAGTGCGACAGCCAGGCACGACAGCACGATGATGGCCGCGTTGCGGCCCGTGCTGCTCCCGCACACAGAGCTGCCGTGCCGGAATGCTGGCGGCGCGACGTTGCTGGAAGCAAAGATCTGCACGGCAGCGGCCGCCTCTGTCCTGAGGCAGCACATCGGAGTGAGCGGCAGCGCCCGGCCCCACCGGGCGCTGCACGCCGGCAGTCTTGAATGCGGCATGCCGCAGCGGGTAGAGGCGCACCATGTCTGCGCTTGTGATCCAGGCCTCGTTGCCCCGAATCAGGGGCTTCAGCTGCTCCATCACAAACGTCTGATTCTGAGCCAGCACCACCGGGGCCCACTGGAACCCTGGCGAGGCCTCGCCGCGAATGTCTTCGGGCGCAAAGCCGGCAGTGACGGTGCTGGGGGATGACACCGAGACGTCGGCGCCAACGTCGGCCTCATTCGTTGTGAATGGGCTCTCCACGATGCGGATGTGGTTCTCCCCGGTGGTGCCCAGGAGGGCGACTGCGCCTCCCAGGTCGCCGGCTGCATTGCCTGCGAACGTCGTGCGATCCAGCTTCACCGTGTTCGGTGCTACCAGCGCCAGAGCGCCCCCTGCCCTGCACGGGCAATGCAACATGACCAGTCCGCCATCAGATCACGTGCACGGCAGCGCATGGCTTGGACGGATCCGTCCTGGAGTCACCGCGAGACGCACCGTTCTGCTTTATTCCCAAGCAGCTCTGATCCCTTCATCAGAACATGCGATTGCGATGCATGTACAGCACCCCCATTTCCTTCTCCGTTTGTGCTGTTGCCATATGCCCTGTTGTCCTGGAACGTGGAATTCGCTACAACCAAGCTGGATGAAAGACAGTTGATTGCGCCTCCTTGGAAAGCCATACCACCTTTGAACGTGCATCCTGCATGCAAAGGTGCGTCTTGGGACACCACATGAGCTGACCAAAGGAGAAGCAGCGTGAAATCCACACGCTCACTACCGATGGTGCGTGGCTTCTGAAAGCACACGGCGTCACAAGTCTGGCAGACAAGTGCAGCCCCCTACGGCCAGGAGCTCAGTGAATACAACCGTGAACCATGTACGGGTGTGCATGCGATGCCAGAGTGGGCACAATGTTACTTCCTCAAATGATGGTGCCGGGTTCCCTTGGCCTGACCCCCGCAGTGCCTGGTTGCTTGTTTTGGCGGAACGGACCTGTGATGAACGCCTTGGATTCACGAAGAGAAATCGACTGAATGCTTGCTTGCGAGCCTGCCAAAACTGCAGAATTTTCCATGTACAACATCCCGTCTGAAATAGAAATTGCAGCAGTCTGCGGACCAGTTGCCGGCTGGCTGTGAATTATGATGTTTGACATCCACACTGGAGCAAACGCTGCTGCCATAATAGGTTGTGAAACAGATCCCATGCTTACTGTACATTGTTCGAAACTCATTGGAACATCTACTACTGCTGCACTACTTTGTGCTTGTCCACACGATCCCTGCAGAGCGTGGACGCGTGACAGACGTGAACCACCTCTTCATCGTGCTCAGGTGACCCGTTTTCGTTACCCAGCATCCCAGGACACATACATGCACCTTTGATTCACAGAGGCAGACCACAATAGGCTGTTCATACCTTCAGAAAGACCGCTTGTCCAGTGAATATTGTGCTCTCGACCACGATGTGCTCTCGCAGCTCGATGTACCGTTGCCCAGCCTGAACCGCCAGATTAAGTTGCTCTGCGTTATACACGACCGCTTTCGTCGCAAGCGGCACCTCCGCATCTACACGAGATGCTTCTAAGTGTGTCTGCGAAGCAGACCGATGCACCCGCGCTGCACATACGTGGGGTTGAAGCATGCTCAACGCCACCAGCGCTGAGCACGTCGCCACAGTATGCCAAAACATGTTGATTCTGTCACTGATTTAACACCGAATGCCCAGATTTTGCGACGATCGCCATGGAACTGGTGCTTGAGAGGATGATCGCCTTGCACCGAACGCAGCACCCGGCTCGATAACGGCGTCAGCGCTCGAACAACATGTCAGTGGGCTGCAGTTTTTTACGTGATATATTATCATGTGCTCTTCGTGGCACTGCTACAGGAGTGGTGACATGTACATGTGATCTGCTCTTAGTATTGCACCGGATTCCCGAAACAACTGCGTCCCATTCCCGCACCGTGTGCTTCGAACAACATGTACATGAACCTCAGACGGATGGCGTTCGACGGATCGACGCATCGCGTCAGTGGCTCAGACAAGCGGGCACCAACGCGGATTATTCGAACACTGCAGCGTACGCATGACGTTGGGAGGTCGGGGGCGTGCACTGGTGCCGAGGCCGCGCGCGGTTTGGCACCTGTCAATTCCTCGTTTTTACCAGCATGCCTGATTGAAAGCGCGTGCACCTCAAGCGCCATGATGACCAAGCCCGGCTACTGCAAGCCGAGTCACATTCACAACGCTAGCTTCTGTCTCAGCGACATGTCCTGACTTCTGTACTGCGGCGCATGCTGCCAGCACCGGGAAGCATGGTTCTGACCGTTGTGAGATCTGAACGAATACTTTTCGATAGTCACAATGTGAGCCATTCGTTGCTAACAACGCACCCACCCGCACACCTCGCAAACCAAACTTGCGGACCCCCATCAACGCGTCTGGTTCTGCAGGAGCACGGCGTCTTGCGCCACGCATCCATGTCACCGGAAGGCGAAGCCACCAGAATGTACACCATGGAATCAGCTTACAGGGTGAATTGTGAGAAAGTTGGCGCGTGTGCGGGAGAGTGCACAAGGCGGATCCGCGGCGCTGTGAAATTTAGCCACTTGTTCCGTGTGCGATGCGCAAGGCTGCAGTACATAACATGATCAAAGCGATGTGGAAGCTGATGGCACTCGACGTACGCGTGACCGCGAGCACTTGAGCAACAGAGTGTAGCAGAAAGCACCCCAACACAGCCTTTCGTCGCCTGGCCATGCAGCAACGGCTTGGCAACGTTACACGTGTAGTTTGCTCCTGAGTCGCAACACGCTCGCATACTTGCCCTTGCATGGGCGGCAGCCCCGGCGGTCAAAATGCGGGGACATGATGGACCACCAGATGCCCATGCAAACATCGGCGGCACTTGCGGGATCATATGGCCACCAACAGGCCTGCGACCATGCATGCAGGTGCACCCGAGCTACGATCTGTCAAATATGCGGACCACGCCATCATCTGAGCCAGCAGCGATCCTCCTGCCATCTGCCGCCCACGCCAGTGACTGCACTGCAGCACCGCCCCCCAGCTCTTCCACAAGCTGCCCATCACGCGCATCAAACACGCGCACCGCCCCATCTAGGCATCCTGTCGCCATCAGGTGCCCCCCCGGCTGCACGGCCATACATGTGACGCCATCAGGGTGAACGCATGTGCACCGCGGCGAGTGTGTCGTAATGTCCCACACCACGACCATCCCGTCCAAGCTACACGTCCCGAGCAGCTGCAGCCCCGGCACAAACGCGATTGCCTCAACAGAGTCAGAGTGCTTCTCCATTTTGGCCACGGGCTTGCCCACCGCAACGTTGTACAGCACAACTGCTCCGTCTGCGCCACCTGCGGCTACAACCGCGGGGTCCTCCGCGAAGGCCAGGCAGATGATACCAGATTCTGACTGCGCACCATGTCCGGCCGCCATGACATGAATGCATGCACCAGTCTTTGGGTTCCACACCCGCACTGCGCCATCCCCCTCCCCCCCGGCAGTGACAAGCAGCTTGCCGTCGCTGGTGAAGCCACCTGCACAGCACCTCCCACATAGGTGCTGCCAGTTGCCCGCCAATACGCAAGGGCAGCGCGGGAACTGGCGCAGGCACGGTGGCGGACCCGAGGTGCGGCTTGGGTACAGGGGGCATGGGGTGCGCTGCAGCGGGCACATGTGGGTGGTGCGCTGCCGTGACCCCTGCCTATGGTGCATGACCAGCCGGCAACAGCACGTGAACAGCGCAGGGCACAGGGCGCATGCGGCGGGTGTGGCATAGACACGCTGGTATCACTTCACGTCGACACGCTAACATGTCGCGCATGCAAAGCGCGTACGTTCCTGTTCAGTGACTCCGTGCGCAAGCATCGTCGGGCAGTAAGGGTTGCCTACCTGCCAAGACAGGCCCAGATTGCCCAGTGAACACCTGCATGCACTGCCCCTGTTGGGCATTGTACATCCAGGTGGTCATGTCCTGCGAGCCGACCGCGAGCACTGTGCCCTTGGGATGCCACGCCAGCCACTCCACTGCTTCCCCTGGGCCGTCCAGCATACCCTTTGGCTCTCCAGAAGTTGTAGACCATAGCCGCGTGCAGCCATCCATGCCGCCTGTTGCAAGGACTTCCCCTGTGGGGTCCACAGCCAGGCACGCCACGGTATCCGAGTGTCCAGCTAGTTCAACCGCGGCTGAAACTGCACATAACAATGTCACGTTTCGCACCTTCAGGACAGGGCGTATGATACACCATTACGTTGTTGGTCGGCCGAGCTGACGCACCGTCTTTATCCAGGCGCCAAAGAAAGGCTCTGTCATCACAGGACCCCGAAGCCACAAGGTTTACTTCAGTCCTTGACCACCCAACTGAGACAACGGCATCTGTGTGGCGAGTGAGTCGGTGATTTGACATATCTGGCAGACGGTGGTGTTCTTCGTCCTCGTCCATCGCCTCGCCCGCATCTTCGGGTGCTGACGAGGTAGCGCCTCCCGGCATGCCGGTCGGGGCCGGCGCAGCTGGGTCGGCTGCGCCTTCACCCTCTATATCGTCCCCATCGTTATCAAGGAAGTCTTCTTCGTCTATAATCAGCGTGCCTTTAGTTCTTTGCCGCCCACGAGCTGGGTGATATGGACTGGCCGGCTGACGAGAGCGTTGCGAAAGGAACAGGACATGGCAACGCCACGAAAGCGTACCTTCAGCGTCAAGATCATCCAAGACTTTCCCGTCTGTAATAAGACCTTCCTCAACGCCAATGAAAGCCTCGTCATCATAGATCTCGTCATCTGGTTGGTCGCTCATGATGCTTCGTGATGCTGGCCTGCGCAAGTAGGCGACAAGACCTTTCAGTTGTGGGACGGTGTGCTCGCCTGAAGCAGCAGTCTTTGCATTTGGTTCCCCTTGAGGGCAATTGTCTATAGCTCAGCTGAGCAAAGATGCTGAACGGGCCAGAGGCCGCAAACAGCGGATCCCATGCATGTGGCCTTCGGCGTCCACCCAAGCCACACTTAAGCAGCCTGCTCCAGGAGACTCTGCTTCTGCTCCACACTCACACAGCACATGAGTCGATCCAGGAGTAGAGCCCATGTGATACGAGCAGTTTCTACGCTTGGGGACGTCAAGGACATCATTGAGGGCAGTACCGCTGCACCTGCAGCAGGCAGCGTAGTGTCGGTGCGCCGCACTGCAAGTGCAGACTCTGTTCGCAGCAGCGACCCGTATCAGGGGGTAAACAATAGCAGCCCCGTTGTTTTGCCGGTTCCATTAACATGTATAGAACAAAGATAGTCAGGCACGGCTGAAACGCAACCGCATGTAGAAGCACAAGCATCACACCAACCTCGCCCCAGGTCATGCTGGTCTCTGCGAACACATGAGGTCGCAATGCAACTGTACAACGGCGGATATGCAACAGTGACGATGGAAGGCGGGCACTGTATGACCTGCAGTGACTTCTCAGGTGTGACCGGTAGTGGCTGCAAGAGCCCATGATTGCTCCCACTTGCCAGCCTGTTACATGCCGGCTCACGTCAGAGGCACCCAGTTGCACTGTGGCTGTTGACAGGCCATTCTGAACGGCACACAAGACCGCTCATAAATACACGCTGCAATGCCACTGTGGTGATATAACACTCCACCACATGCATATGGCACATTGTTCCAGTCATCAGACATCGATGCGAATGGAGATGACCAACTGCCTAGCACGGCACCAGGACTGCAGCATGCGACTGGTTGTTGCACAACGTATTGATTTGCAGGGCTTGGAATGCATGGGTGGTGAGAGGAAACCAAATGCAGGCCTGCAGCGTGCGCTTGAAAGCATGTATTTAGAGTGTTCGGCGGACACAACGAATTTTCATGGAGTTCCAAATGGGAACCTGGTCAGCACTGAATCTACCGAAACCATCACAGTCACCCACACCTGCCACTGCACAAGACGCCGCACGAAGGACCTCAACACTTCCTAGGCAATGCGGGCGTGAACCCTGATAGCTGCAGCGCACTTCCCCGTCGTTCTTGGTAGATGCTTGACCAAGAAAGGAGAACTTGAACGTGATCCATGATAATGAAACCGGTATCTCCCTGAGCCACGTCATACGCGCAATTTCTCTCAAGGAGTGAAGAGAGTCACAAGGCATGCCTGTTGGCCCTGGTGCAACCGCCACACAGTCGTCACGTGCAAGGACCGACACCCGGACGGCCACCACAGGCACATCCCGTACTCGGCCGAATGTGCCTGCCCCGCACTCACACATCGGGCACCTATGTTGGGCGCCTGATGTGATTTCTCAGGGCCGACTCCCCAAAACCATACCCACAAAACAGCATTTCCTGTACCAAAGCATCCCGAATTTGCCCAAAAATGTGTGTTGTCAGAAGCAAAGAATGTGTCGCGTCAGGCGGCGACCTTGCTCCTGCAGGCAAGAACATGGTTGGAAGTGCTGGGTCAAGCACATGGGATCAATGTGGTATGGGCACTGGTGGGAAGCAGGTCGTACCATGACGTACAGAGCAGCAGTGAGCGAGGTGAACGCGATCAAACCACGACTAATCTAGAATCCTTGTGGGCGGGCTGCATCTCGGTCCGATCGTGGGGCTGCTTCAACTTTTGTGCTAGACAGCAGAGACACCTTCCGCTGCGCATGGGACGTTGCAACCTCTGTTCTCTGCAACAGTGATGTGATGTCATACCATGCAGGGCAGACAAGCATCACGGCATCATTTTAAGTTCAAAACATCAATGGACAACACCTCTTGAAGCACAAACGCTTTGAAATCCATGTCGGCTGGCAGATGGATCATTCGGACCATCCTTGCCTGCATGCAGCGGGTCAATGTGATGTGGTGGCCTAGAGTGCTGCACCGTACGGGCGCTAAACCTGGTTCATCATGCACTGCATCAGCAACCGCAAATGTAGGGTGAACGCGGGGCAGATGATAGCGCACACGGACATATATCCACTCGAATTCGCTTGGCTTTGCCTGCAGCGCCATGGCAACTGTGGGACTACAGTGATAAGCCTGTGCGAGCAACTCATGACAGCGATTTTGCCAGGGCATAGGCAGACAACTGCTATTAACACGCACGCACCCCCTCTCTGGTGACTTTGACTTCAGATAGGAACATGCTGCATTCATCGGTGATGGTGAAGACGGTGCATATGGATAATCATGCTCTGTGTACAACAAGGAGCGGGAGAAGGCACGTTGAATCACATGTGAAAAAGCGTACTTCATGAACATATCTGACATGTACAGTGTGCCCCGTACAAATACCGAGTTGCGCAGCTCCAAAATTATAGGGCTGCCCTGTAGAGCGCTAGTGAAACATGCAAGGGACTTGTCCAAACTGTCAAGGTTTCGGGATTTTTTTCGCCCTGTGCCAAGTGATTTTCTGTGAGCAGCATTTTCGTCGTTGCCATCTTCCATGGTGCCCTGATGCTCACAGAGCTCACTTACGCCTCAACATATAATTTGTCGGGTCAAAGCTAAAGCCACTCAGCAACAGAGCTACAAAGAACGCACAAAAGCTTTCGCCTTTCTCATCTATGCGCTGTAATCGCTGCAGGTAAAAACACGTCGGGCCGGTATTGGTGGCGTAGGCGCCATTTGATCGACGTACGCGGTGTCAATGGACGTAGGTAAAAATACGATGGTGGCATTAGTATACCATGGGTTGCTGTGTTGTAGCAACAGAGTTAGGCCCAATCGCCTTCCGGAATGACGCAGCATTGCTGCACGTGGTGGACAGCTACGGTGAAGCCAGCAAATGCATGGCATTGAGTTCAGATCCGCCGGCAACTTCCGGAGGGAAGTCGATCGCTTGACAGCAGGCTATACGCGGAAGTTAACACGACTTACACTCAAACAGAGTGTGGTAGTTTCCGTTCAACCGAAATGTGTGAGATCCATCGACTTTCGGAATGCGAACGAGCTGACCCCGACGTCGCGTGCTGCACCGCATCACTTTCCCGCGAATCAACCACAGATCATTACCACCCGCATGAGCTCATCTTCAACAGATACTTCAAGGCAGAAGACAAAGGGCGCCGCCCATGCTGTCGCCGGTGGACTCGCGGGTGCCTGTGCACGCTTGATAGTGGGTCCGCTTGATGTTGTCAAGATCCGCATGCAAGTGCAGCTGGAGCCGGTCGCACGTAGCATGACTTCTAAGTACACAGGGCTCGGCCAGGCTCTTGTGTCCATTGTGAAGGAGGAAGGCGTGAAGGTATCCCTGAAGCCACAGTTTGCGCTGGCCACACCAAATTGCACGCTGGCGGACTGCACTGGAACACATGGACGCACGTAACGCCCCATCTAGCAGTCACGAACCAGAAGTCGAAATTCTGGTTTGTCTTTTCCGATGAGCATATTTTTTTTCGAGAGCGACCGTGTGGGCCTTGAAAGAGCGAACTTATTAGCCTCGTGCTGCCAATTTAATGGCAAGACTGCAGCACGTGTTTCTGCCTAGGCACACGGTGATCACCGAACCCGGTGGTGCAGGGTCTATGGAGGGGAACAACTCCAGCCCTCGCACTGGTCGTTCCGTACTGTGCAGTTCAATTCACGGTGTTAAACCAGTTCAAGGCGCAAGCGGCATCCAGTGGCTTGTACAAGACGAGATGGGGTCCAGCGATTTCTTTTGGGGGGGGTGCTGTGGCAGGAGCAGCAGCTACTGTAGCTTCGTACCCTTTTGACCTGTTGCGAACCGTCCTGGCATCGCAGGGCAACCCACCTGTATACCGCGGCATGATGGATGCCGCCACTGGCATTGTGCGGCAGCGAGGCGTCCGTGGTCTCTTCTCAGGCATGGGCATCACTCTGGCTGAAATCATCCCTTATGCTGGCCTTCAGTTCGGAGCATATGATGCGCTGAAACGTGCATCTGACACAGCGCTGAAAGAGCATGGTTATACACAGCAGAGGAACCCTTCCATGAGTTTTGCAACCGAGTTTATTGCCGGTTTCCTCGCTGGCCTCATTAGCAAGGTGCGGTACCCTCAACAGCTCTCGTCAACATCATCAACCAAAGTGTGGGTGGCAGAATTGTTTGCCATCTGCACGCTCCACCAGGAACCTGGCGCCAAATGCAGTTTCCCCCCCTTTCCCTCAGTCTCTGATGCAATCACATGCCAACCATTTTATGGGGAAGACGGGCGCCACTGGCTGCAGACCGTGACACATCCGCTGGACGTTGTCAAGAAACGATTCCAGGTTGCTGGGCTGCAGCGCTCTCTGTCATACGGGGCCCGGGTACAGCGTGAGACTACCACAGCGCTAAGAGCATGCGTGCTGCACATATGGCGGACTGAAGGAATGGCTGGCTTCTTGAAAGGCTTGTCACCGTCGCTGCTGAAGGTGTGCACCCGCGACCTGAGGTGGGACCAGCGATGCGTGTGCACCCGGCACAACATGCGTCCTGCTGCACTGCGATGAGCGCGGCGGCACAGGCACGTCCACAGGTGTATTCTGGAGCCTTGTGTACATCACTAACAGCTTCATTGGAATGCCAAGGGGAAGAGGACACTCCTGACGGCATTGACATGTGCAGGCTGCTCCCTACTCAGCGGTTACATTTGCCACATATGAGTTCTTCCTGGGACTTCTAGCTGCCAAAGAAATGGGAAGATAGCGTATGAATTATATGAACTGTCTTCTGGGTGCTCACAGGATTTGCCAGAACATGTGAAGAATGAGAACGACAGTATTTGTAGTGCTGGTCAGCAATGTACGCCTGTTACAACCTTGCCGAAGATTTTCCAGAAAGCAGTTCATTCATTTGTTGTATACATGTGGTGATTGAGTCCATGTGTGATCCATACATAACCGAGTACGGCAGTGGCTGCGGATTACCTGTGTGGTTTCCTCTTATAGCCACAAGTTGTGTGGGGCAACTCGTGCCCCCTTTGAAGCCTGAGGGTCCGTCCTGTAGGAAAGCACGGTGAAAAGGCGATGTTTTTCTCTCACGGTGTTGGTACAGTAGATTTGCTATGGTAATTGCGCATGCGAAACAAACATGCTGACTGAATGTTCTACGTTTGCATATGCATTGACATGCTTGCGGGCTGAATGCGTCATGTCCTGAGGGCGCGCGATTCTTTCACACACACACACTGTGGCCTGTATGAACACAATATGGCTTTCATATGGAAATCTGAACCTCATGGCCAACACTTCACACCTCTGAGGCCAGCTTGCTGATGCCGCAGCTCACAACCATGTCCGAGAAGATGCCTCAGCAGTAGCTAGTTGTTCACGGGGTTGGCGCATTCAACGTTGCTTTTCCCGGCGTATTGCAGCAGTCTGAATGGTACCTGACTCCAACAGTGAGACGTCTTCGTCTGGATTCAGCCCGCGCGCTGGTGAGAAGCATCAGGAGCGGTTTGCCTTCTCCAAACGGCGCAGTCGGTCGAAACGACGAAGCAGATCATCGTCAGCTTCTTTCTCTTTTACTGATCGTCCTGAAGACGACTGGGGGAAGACCCCAGAGCAACAGGTGAGCGATGTGCCCCGGTGCCCCGCGGGGTGTAACCTGCACAAGGCAACACAACGAGACTTGCGATCAATATGGATATGTCTGTAGGAGGAAGCAGTGACACATATCCGTGAGCACCTGGCTCAAGCGGGGGCTCCTGGCACGCACGGTGTGTTGGCCCGTTCATCAGTTGCGCTTATAGCTCGATCAGTATTCTGGCGTAGGCCGACGCAAATATTTTATAGTGCCATGATGCCATGCCTGCTATCGCTGCGTGCGCTGTGCTCCAACAGGACAGGCCCATCCCTAGGTTGAATACGCATTACTTTGTTGCAGATGATCACACACTGTTGCGATTTCTTCGCGCCCGAGACTATGATATTGCCAAGGCAGGGGCTATGTATATCAGCCACCTCCAGTGGCGCAAAGAGAATGGCGTCGACAATATTCTGGAGGATTTCACCTTCACAGAGCGGACTCCCTACCTCCAGGTTTATCCTCAAGGCTACTTCAACACAGACAAGACTGGACGTCCAATTACCATTCAGCACCTGGGGAAGATTGAACCAAAGCGCATCAAGGAGATAACCACGACTGAACGAATGTTGAAGTACCACGTTCAGGAGTACGAGCGTTTCTTGAAGCACATCGCACCCGTCTGCAGTAAAGTTCAAGGCCGTCACATTGACCAAACTTTTGCTATACTGGATGTGAAAGGTCCGTTGCTAAGGGAGATAGTAATTGCCAGCCATAATTGCCAGCCTTGGGCGCACGATTTTGCATCCTCAGTTTCTTGGTGAAATGGATGGTTGAAGTCTACTGTGTCTGTTGGTTTGTTATGACAATTACAGACGAACGGCAACCGGGACAGCACTGTCTAATCATGCTTTCCTTGTAGGTGTTACATTGCGTATGATGACAGGTGATGTGCGTAACTTGATTGCCCGAATCACCAGTGTGATGCAAGATCACTATCCCGAGACGCTGGGTAAAACATGCATCATCAATGCGCCGTTCTACTTCCAAGCTGTGTGGAGCCTTGTGAAGCCCCTGTTACAGCCGCGCACAGTTAACAAAATCACGCTCTTGGGCACCAAGTACATGGATGAATTGCTGAAGTATGTGGACGCAGAGAGCATTCCTGAGTATATGGGTGGCAAGTGCCGCAACACCCTCCTGGATGATCCAGGCCCATGGAATGACCCACAGGTGTTGTCAAATCTTGGAATGATTCAAGAGGAGCAGCCAGGTGATGCATCAGAGGACAGACTTGCGATGAAGAAAGCACACCGGAAGCGACAGTCGTCAGCTTTCTCACCAGATGCGGTACGCCGATGCTCACGTACTAGAAAAGTAGCTGTCACCAAGTTGTACTGCTTGGACAGCTGTTTTGTCTACCTCATTTGCGTTTCAGGCTCTCACGACAGTTGCCTATGTGCAGGGCAAGAGTGAGGTACAGGTGGCTGGTGATGTTGGCACAGATTTTGATGTGTCATTGCCCCCAATCCCAACCAGTGCCCGGCCAGATGCCCTTGAAATGAGCAGTGCTTCTAGTGGAGCTGTTCATTCACCTGCCCCCCTCTTGCGTATGCTCCTTCTGCGAATAGTGGACTATAGCTGGCAACAATATGATGACATTCAGTCAGTGATGTGATCGGCATGCAGGTAGGCTTCAGGCGCTGGAGCAGGCCCTGGCTTCATCTGGGTTGCCTGACTCGTGCCACCTCAGCCTGCCGTCTGAGCCACCTCAATCTTTGATTGGGAGAGTGGAACTACTCGAGTCCAGTCTTGCTCAGATCGTACAGATACAGGTTTGGACCTGCTCAGGCCTCTGAATGATTGAACTGTGTAAGCTTTTTCTTACTGCGTTCCCAAATGCAGGAGGGCAAGCTTCGAGACGTTGCAAAGCAAGCCCAGATCGATATGTATTCTGAAGGAGCTGGTAAACACAAGGACGGTGGTGGCTGTTGTTGTATCATGTGAGGTAGTCATAAGTGCAAGTGAGCTGTGTCTCTAGGCAAGCTGTACTGGGTGCTATATACGTGCTTTCGATTTACATGTTTCTGACAATTGCAACTGCAATATTTACATAATGGTGATGTCGTCCTGAGGTATCAAGAGCCCTTGCCACCCAGAGCGTTGAAAAAAGTCTCAATGCCACGCATTTTACGATCTGAAGCAGGGTGATTCGATTGCAGCGGCGACCTCGTTCGCTTCTTTGGCTGTTGAAGCATGTTCTTTGCTGACGCACTGCTAGACATCAAGTAAAGCTCAGAACGAATCTCACTGGGCATTTGCGCCAAAGTCAGCGAATCCACTTCCATTGCAGCTGCTGTCTCGCTCATCAGGTCATGCGGACACTGTGCACATACAGGTTCAGTAGAAGGTATCATACGGTCAGAACCAGCATGACTGTTCCTCTGCTTCTCGTTAGAGGCAGATGGTTTATGACTTGAGTTCACAAGGCTTTCTTGGTGTAGGCCGGCATTTGCGGTATCCTGGTCAGGGCCCACAGCACCAGTTGACACGGCGCCACCTGTGCCTTTCTTATCCTCACTAGCTGGAGCAGCTCGTGAATCTTTTTGTATATGTATCTCCGAGAATGTGTACAAACAAGCGCCATCTTGTGCACATCTACTCTCAAGGGGGTGGCATTCGGCGTTTGAAGCCAGTCCCACAGCATCTCCGCTTGTGTTCAGTATTGCTGGCATGGACCCCCCCCCCTGCTTACGAACCGCAAAGATTGTACGCAGGTTTGCGGTGTTAGCGGCAGAGCTGTCAAAGGCGCTTGCAACCAAGGATAACCCCGTCAGGGGAAACGTGCTTGGGTCGCCTGCGGACCTTGAACTCATCAGCTGGCATGCGGCACGCGATATCGCATCTGCACTGTGTGATGCCAAAGGTGCGCCCTTGGACTTTTGACCGCTTGGTGAGGATGTGTGCAGCACCAGACGCGTTGCTCGACGGGCATGCTCTACCGCGTCCTCTTCAAGCCGTTCATGGATCTCTTGAGCCAGGTTCTGCAGCCAGTACTGCGCCTACGCACCACACCCTGTTGTGTTTGATCGAATTCGGTACAGGACTCACATCCACAGGTGTGTGCCAAGACATCTGTGAGATAGGGACATGCAAAGGAGCAGAGCAATGCTCGGAGTGATGCGCATACTTTTGCCAGATTCTTGATCTGGAGGTGAGCTGTAAACGATTTGCCGCAGCCAACAGACTTGGGAGCTAGGCGTGGCTGCACCATATCCCTGTCAACACCCCGGCACATGTCATACAGCCAGCGGCCGGTGTCCTCTCCAAACACGGTGTGTAGCCTCTGCATCGGCACCTGCGCCAGCTCCCCTGCAGTATCCCAAATTAGATATTCTGAGTGCTTGCAGCTTGCATGTGAGCTGTACAAGGGATGTACAATTCGCTTTATGTAACAAAGGAGAGTGCATTGGTGGTTTCAGTGTGACACACCGATCGTGGCTACGCTCAAGTCAGACTGCACTTTCTCGCCCAGCTGGCCACCGAGTCCACGCAGCTTTGACAGGGGCATATCATGTAGCAGTTCTGCCACAGATGAACAGGGCAGCACTGTTTGCTGGTTTGGTTTGTTTAGCCCACTGCAAAGCTTCGCTAGCAGCTTTGAATGCGCCACGCCTGCTGACAGCGTGAACCCCAGTGCCGCTTGCACCTTCGCCCGCTTCTCTGCTACAATCTGTGACGCATGTGCAAGTAATGCATCAGTGGCAGACCATTCTGACGCCGGCCTTGAGTACCAAGCTTGTGCGGACAGCTGGGTTTCTGACTCCAGTGGGTCTGACTGCAGCACGTATGCTGCATTGATTTTGTCTGCTCGTTCCAGCTGTGGTGTACAATGAGCTTCCACATCCACATGCGTAGACATCAGCATGCAAATGTTGATATGCTGCAAGCGGCGGATACCAGAGAGCTCATGATTCGGCGAGTGCACACCTGGCATCCAACATGGACTTGATCTAAGGCATCTGGCAGCGCACTTGCCCATGGCTGTTTCTGCCTTCGTAGCCGTTCTTTTGCTGCATCTGTCACGTCCATATAGCTCTCGTCAATGCTTGCCTTCTCGCATGTAACCTCTACATGTGCACAACACCTTCGCAGAACTGCGTTGACTTTAGTTGGATACCAGCCTGCCATGTACGCACCCAGATCACCGTCAGGCTCTGACAGGATCGCGAGAACAGCTGCACCGTTCCGCCTGTATGATGTGAGGTCAGCTTTTCCGTTTGATGTGGGCACCTGCACCAGCTGTAGATTGGGGCACAGCTGCCTTGCCTCCGTACCACGCATGTTTCGCGTAACCCCCCGCCTCCTTGCTTCGCCGTACGAAAGAGCAATGATTGATCCGTTGCTGTCATTAAATACCCGGTCTTCATTCTCTCTGTACGTCTTTAAGTCCCCAAAAGGGTTGTACTGTATGACCGCAATTGGCATGCCATGCAAACACGGATGTGCCTTCTCCTCAACCTGGGCATAGAATGCATCGAGGTCAACATGACAGATAGCGCGAGTCGACCTCAGCTCAGCCTCGAGGTCAAAGCTACCGGGATGACCAGACATGTGTGCGCTTGAAGGTTACACGGGGCAGGTCGGTGTTGTGGCAGCTGAGCTCTGTGAGGCCACTTGTCGACTTGCTCCACAACGTCGAGCACCAACTACCAGCAAAAGACTCCCATGAATACTTCTTGTTCGTCTTATTGAGGTCTTTCATGATCAACCTGCACCTTGCTGACAGTGTTGACTGAACAAGTCCTGCTGATCTCACAAAGCTCTACATTGATGCCGTAATCAGGCGCAAGATCACCATGAACATACGAAGTTGAGACGATACATCATTGCCATGAGTTTGGGACGTTGCATGTGTATGCATTGACAGCACTGTAGACAGGTGACACACCAGTCAGAGATCCACGTGAGCACACCAACAAATGAAGCGAGGCGACACACATACAAAAAAGGCGGTGCAATGGTGATTGGTTCGATGCGCGAACAATGTTGTGCTGAAAATGCGAAGAAAAGTGGAAGCCTGAGGCCGTCCACTGAGGTATCCACACTCGCGCGCAGCAGGTTTCGCGACGACTTCATCCGCACAATACTAAATTGGGATGAATGATTCAGGAATCGGGCATCAATTTGTCGTAGCGTGCGATGGTCACATGCTATCCGCCAACACCAGTTTCGTCAGGACGCAGGACGAGATAACGCAGCAGCAGTGTGGTGTGCGACGTCACAGAGCAAACCAAAACGTACTGAAGCGGCCACAACAATCATAGGTACCGAGAATCTTCAGTTCGTGGATAGTGCAACAGATCATCTCGGTGGCCCACGCTGCACTGCTTCTTGCAACGTGTTTCATGGTTGTGTCGCAATCGGAAGCAGCGTTGCGCCCATACCACGTCACATTTATGGCGGACACAAAGCGACCTGTATCGATTTCATTACGTCTGGATAACGGTGACTGCATTCGCGCCAGCGTTGGAGACCGCGATCGCTCAGCACGCTATGTCAGCATCACTCAACGAATAGAGCTCGGGCAGTTATCTGCAGAAGAACAGTCGAAGCAGCTGGATGAAATTGCTCACATCTATCAACGTCTCTCTGACTGTGCTGGAGCACAGACGATTGGGCCACCGTCCGGACGCGCTTCGGCTACACAGGAAAGGCCTGTCGACATCTGTGGTAGTAGCTATCCGTGGCGTGCTGGAATCTTTTATAGGATTGTTTATGTAAGCTTTGTTGAAGGTTTAGCCAATGTTTCCGACCATGATTTCTGCTGGCTCCATGTCTCGTAGACCCATCCGCACGTATCCCTGAAACAAGTTTATTCTGCTGTTTCGGCACCTCAGAACAAGCC
Source organism: Ulva armoricana (assembly GCA_032360965.1). NCBI lineage: Eukaryota > Viridiplantae > Chlorophyta > Ulvophyceae > Ulvales > Ulvaceae > Ulva > Ulva armoricana. Next base: position 1,544,243 of record JAUMHO010000008.1, read on the forward strand.
TTGTAGATGTTTTACTCTTCCTTTACGCTCTACGGCGATGATGTAACTCTAGTTTCGATGCAGGCCCAACCAACCACCAAATCCGCCGGCCAGAACGCCACTCATGTACACAGTGCAGCTCGGACTGCGCCCGCACCTGCACCCGCTCGACCGAAGCCCAGTGCCAGCAAGCAAATATCCCAGCCTGTGACCAAAGCTGAGAGTGTCCAAACAGCGTCTCACAGAAGTGCAGGCAAGAGAATGAGCCCTGCTGTCAAGCGTGCCTTGAAGGTTGCTGTGGATGCGGTATGGAAGGCTGATTCGTTCGGGGTCTTCAAGCTACCGGTTACAAAACGCGTGGCTCCAGACTATTACCAGATTGTTAAACATCCTATGGATCTGAAGACAGTCAGACAAAACCTGGACAAAGGCGCGTATGAAGACGAGCATGCTTTCAAGCATGTACGCGACATCCTCACATGAATTTGCAGGTGGTTGCGAGTTCAGGAAACATCTCAATGAGCCTTCATGCTCTGTGTGTCTGTAGGACATGGATCTCATTTTCTACAACTGTGAGCTCTACAACGGCCTCACGAGTCAGGTTGGCAAACACGGAGTCGTAGTCAAGCGAGCTTGGCTGAAAGCCTGGGAGCAAAGCGGTCTCGAACGGTCCACAAGTGCAGGTGCGGCACACACTGTAAGCCACTGATATGTCCCAGAGGTGCTGCTTGGGGGCAGTGCGTGTCCGGGGCACTCGCGCCCATTTTCAATGTCTCCTTGGCCAGGGTTGAGTTGCTGTAGGCTTCGTTTGGTTCAACGTCACACAGATAGCCAAGTTGGCTAGAGCCACGGTCAAAGGTAGCACACCGATATGTATGCAACCTTAACCAGCTAGAACCTGTACGTCATCACCAACAGGCATGCAGGGGCTGTGGGTGCGGCAACGCCACGGGAGACTAAAGCACCAAAAAGGCAGCTTGCTGCACCGCCTGCACAGCCAGCACCAAAGGCTGCACGGCCTATGCCGGCACATCCTCAGTTGGCTGCGCAGATGTCTGTCCAAGCCTCAAGCCACAGTGGAATGCCGGCTCCAGCACGGCCCCCGCTGCCATCTGCACAGCCTCCCACGCAGCCCAATGCATGGGCCCCACCTGGCACAGCTCGCAACATGCCTCCAACTCAACAAGCACCTGCAAAGTCCAAAGGCAAATTCCCTGAACAGCGGTCCGCGGAACTGTTTGAGTGGATTGGTGAGAGCGATGATAAAGCCCAAGACGACGTCCTGACGTTTCTGAACTCGGTGGGTTGTAACCTACAGGCTGGCCCTGATGAGGAGGTTGAGCTCGATCCCGAGGCGCTTTCAGACGAAGTCTTGTGGCAGCTAGATGAATGGTGCCAGGAGCGCAGTGGGGGGAAGTACAACCCAGACAACGCACCGAGGCTGAACCAGCCTGTGCTATCGTTGGCACCAGCTGATGATGAAGAAACTGATGAAGACTAAATTGTACATCAGGTCACTCGAGGTTCCCGTCGTGTCCAACTGAGGGACGTGGGTCGGGCGTTGCAGCCTTCCAGACTGCCTGTGATTACCAAGCACATGACCGCTGTGATGGACACCACCTGTATCACCGAGCATCACACCTGGGGTTTTCCGTTGTCCAACTCGAGACGGAGATAGGCAAGGCTGCTGTGTGTAGGAAAGTGCTCCGTGCCAAAAATTCTGGGCAAAACAGAATCACTGTAAGTCTTCGCCGGGTCTCAAATTGGTGTCGAAATGCATGCGCCTTGCAGAATCAAGCCTGTCGCCACGCGAGCAATTCCATGTCATAGGCATGTTACAAGGGACATCGCATGTCGATACCACAATCCCAACCAGTTCATATCCCACGCGACACACCACCGCTATCACATTCAAGCCAGTGCTGCACACCGGTGTGGTGCTCTCGTGTTGAATCTGATCTTGTGCCTAAACGTCGCAATGAAAGAATCACATGTTTTAGCGCTGCACCAAGTCTGTTCGCTGTGAGTGATGCAAGAGGCTGGTTCTGGCTGCGGTGTGTGCAGGTGCTGTGTGAAAACTCAGATGCGGTATCCCTCATCTGGAAACCATGCACCTGATCTCGCAAGACAAAGCCATGCAGACGGGTAAATCTAGGGAAGCGTGACTCGTGGCATCCCAAAACAGCTATTCTCCCAAAAATAGCATTCTGTGATACCTCAAAAACGCAACAAGGCTGACGGTGACTGAGCCAGCGAGACCTGTCGACAGGATTGTGACACCCAGGAACCATCCGCTGGCTGTCTCGACACCAGAGCTCAGGTTCATGCCGAAGATGCCCGCCACCATGGCAATGAAGCTGAAACCTGCTGTGATTAAAGTTATGAGGAGCTGGCCAGCAAAGAGTGCGTTCCTCTTCTTGTCCAGATCAACCTGCATCAGCACAACCAGTTTACCCAGTTAAAAAAGCAGGTCCTGGATGACGCACCTCGTGGACACAAAAGCACCAACCAACGTGTCGTAGTTTGTGCACCTGAATGTCATCCTGCAGAACAACGTGGCCAGTCAACAGCGGGTCAAACAAGATGCTGTGGTCAAGGGCAGGATCGCATCCAGGACACATTCAACCGCTGGATATACCTGAAAATCCTCGATGAATTCTGAAAGGTCGCCCAGCTGAGCCATGTAGTAGTCGAGCTGCAAGGAGTATGCTTCCAACATGTTCTCCACATCCTGCAGAGGTGCACAGCACAAGTAGGAGGCATCGTCGCCACACACCATGACGGCTTGCATGTGACAACTGCAGGTCCGTGACGCTCCGGCCTGTGCCACTGGTGCCTGCGCCGCAGAGCCCGACCTGCCAGGACGACGACATACATGCTACTGAACCCGGCTCAACGACTCCTAGTCTGAACGATGCCCTCAGCAGATGGCTACATGCAAAGCTGTGCTGCATATGCTGGCCTGCAAAGGCGAGCGCACCTGAATATCATGGGGGTTGACAGCTGTGTTTGCTTGTTCGGCCTGCTGTTTGAGGTCCAAAAGATGGTTCAGGATCTCGGTTGACCGGCTCGAGCTGGAGGTCACAGACTCGCTGCGCTCGATCCCACTCTTCCCCGGTGACGCATCTGACACTCTTCCAGCAACTGCGTCTGGCCCATGGGTCATCTGTGCACTAGCCATCCGCCTGGCCAGGCCCGCGCCAGCAAAGACCTGAGTCTGAGCCGACGGGGCCATGCCCATGGGCACCGACATGCCCAGGGCCAAGGACTGTGGGTTGGGCATGGATAGACCAGCTCCTGCAGGCACACGTGGCACACGCATCACAGCTTGCCGTGAAGCTGCCAACACGAACGTATCTGATTGGGACACGCCGGTGCCAGACATGCAGGCACTGCAGATTGGAACACGTTTGGCGCACATCGCAACACAGGGCGCACAACATCGAGGCATCAACCATCAGCAAGTGGAGAGAGGGTGGACCCCGCGCCACCAGGCCAGACGCACCGCTTTGCAGCCCAGGCGTGCGTAGATACTCGGCTCGCGCAGCGTCCTCATTCGGGTCCTCGAGAGGAACGTCTGCCAGCTGCACAGCCTCGGCGTCGGTGCTGAAGCTGCGCACGGCGTGCAGCCCAGGCCCGTCCCCGGGGCTCGGCCGCTCATTCATGGATGACCGCCGCGCGGACGGCGATGCGCGCCCCCGACCAGCCTGGCGCTGCGGCAGCATCGTCTGTGACGGCCGCAGCACGCGGCCGGCCGCAGCAGCTGGGGGTGCGACGGGTAAAACGGCTGCAGTTGCAGCGCGGTCCGGCGTGGTTGCTCCAGACTGTGGCCTACTCCGTGACGCCGAGTCTGCCGCAGGTCGGATGGTCTCCCACCCTGCACACGGGATCCGGTCTCTTGCAAACGCGGTGTGTGCACTGAGATTTGGTGGCTACCAGAGTCGCCTCACACTCGTGGACTTCGGGTCTCCTGGCCACGCACACGACTCATCGCAAACACCCACACAACACTGCCGTATGCTCCCTTCTGATCAAAGCTAGAGGCCCCATCGGCGGAGGCATGCGGTGTGCCGTCCACGGACACGGACGGTCCGCCGCACCATGCTTTCCAACCCGAGTCGCACGTCGAGCGCGCTGACCAATCATGATCTTGTCGGGGATTGACGTTGCAGGCTCAAGAGACTGGCTGGCTGTCGGGGGGCCAGGCGCATTGTCAGCGGTGGGCCGCATGTCGACTTCCATGGAGAGCGCCTGCACCTCGCCGCCCGCCGCTCCCGCAGGCCCCAGCCGGGTTGCAGCTCCCGCCGCCGTGTCAAGCCTAGCGGCAGCGGCGGGCTTGATGAATGGCGATGGCAACGGCTCCGTCCTGCACGCGCGCCACCAGTCCACACAACCACCTTTCCGGCCGTCCCGACACATGCACTACACCATCATCGCTCACATCCGCAGGGCTGGCTGCACCTCAGCACCGCTGGTAGCAGAGGCTCAGGGAACACCTGTCTTTCACCGGGCCGACATCAATCGCGAACGGATGCTCAGAGACGGCAGGCGCCCCCACGCCTGACGCGCTCTCGCGCAGTGGCTCCTCCTCCGGCATGCCAGCAAGAGTGCGGCCTGTCACGGTCTCGCTGCCCTCGCTCACATCCATCGCGACGGCACTCATCGCGCTACCAAACCCTGCCGGTGCTCCCACAGCGGCACCGTCACTGCCCGCCCGTGCCGCTGTGCCCACCCATGGCGGCTGGACGGGTGGCGCATCAGAGCCAGCTTGGTGCCGCCATGAAGATGGGGGAGCGCTGTCCGCAGGCGCTGTCTCGCCTGCTGCGTGTGCAGGAGCAGACGCGCTCGTGCCCTCATTCTTTGATAGCCGCGTTTCGTCAAACAATACGGTGCTGCGGGCATGGTCTGCCGAAAGTGGCCGCGTGTGAACGCGCGATGGCATGAACGTCGCCGTTTGCCCCTGCTGTGGTTGGGCGTCGCCAACACTTGCGCGCCACCCTGGCGGGCCGCCACTCATCGTCCGCATGCCCTGCAGCTGCGCTGGCGCCGTGGACAGAGCATGCCTCCGCTGCAGGTACATGTCCTGCACAGCACTCAGCCACTCTCACACCGGCATCGTCCGCGCAAACGGTAGCCCGTGTGGCGCAGGCACGCCCTGACACTCTCCCAAGCCACACTCCAGCGCTACGAGGCTTGGTGCGGGGCGTGCAGCCTCCTGTGCACCGGTGGCTGCCACTCATGCGGCGGTGGCTGCAGCGTGCAGGGGACCGCACGAGCATGTCGGAGTCGTCCTGCATCACATCCTCTAGCTCGCTCTTGAACTTCGCAACGCGCGAGGACAGCTTCACCGCCTCTGACCGGATCTCCTTCAGCTCCTCCAGCATCCGGTTCCCTGTAGGCTGCACACAGCTCTCTGTCAACGTGTCCCACAAAAGGACGACAGGCCCACTTCAGGTGGGTACGGCGGGCCTGGCGGAGGCGGCTTGGAGTGGCAACAGGTGGGGGACATGGCAGAGGCAGCATGGCGCAGTGCCGGCATGCGGGTGCGGCGGTGCACGCGAGTGCCTGCGCAGCGTGGCAAGGGCGCGGACCACGGATGCCTGCAGGAAGGCCATGCGCGACGTGGCAGAGGCAACGACGCCCCGGACCTCGACGCCCATGAGGCTGCAGGCCGCGTCCAGAGCCGTCTCGAGCATTCGGAGCTCGAACGGCAGGTGCAAGTGGTCACCGCGGCGCGGAGCGATCCCGGGGGCCTCCTCTGAGGGAGACCCCGAGGACATCTGGCGCAGGCTTGCTGCCAGTTTGTCGTTCACGTCCGGCTCCTCTGTCAAGACGTACTGGTCGTCCACTCGGCCGCTGCTCAGGATGGCGCACTGCAGCACATCGGCATCCGCTCGCCGTGGCGACCTGTCTCGGTGTTGGCCACGTGGGCAGACGTGCCACAGGGGCCGTCCCTGACAGCCTCTGAGGATGTCACCTTTGGAGGCTGGCATGTGCACGTGCGTGAGGGCACACGCCACCGCTGCCACGTGCTGCGCCGGGAGTCAGGCACCGGAGGACGCACCTCGCAGCGGGAGATGAGGACCCGGACCGCTCCAAAGTTGGCCAGGATGGCATGCTTCCGAACGAGGAAGGACACGGGGATGGGCACGGGGACCCACGGGTCCAGCAGGCGCAGGTCCCGCTGTGGAATCTGGAAGCGTTCCGCCAGCTCCAGGCGGCTCGCCTGCAGTGCTCGTGCATGCATGGAGCCATGCGGCCTCTGACCATGTGATCAGCTGTGCTGCAACCAGGAGCACATGCCGTGGTTCGGGGGCGCTCGTCACGAACGACGCCGACACTGCATGGTGCAAGCACTGCCATGAACTGCGGTCTCACCTGCACTTGGTGCACTTCACCGGTGCTTTTGACTAAGACCAGGCATCGAGGAGCGGAAAGGTCTAAGATCTCATAGGACTCCATCCTCAACACTTCACGCATCGACGAGGACCCGTCAGACGGCTCAGGCACCTTGCCGTCCATGTCTTCTCCTGGCCCATCATTGACAGGGACAGCGCTGTCGTGCCGCAGATGCGATAGGTCCAGAAACCTAAACGCCCTGATGCGACCACGCGGCATACTGTCGGTTGGCCTCCACCTTGCTTCAACGCATCGCACTGGGGCGACTGTTGCACAGCTTGTAGTGTCGGTCGACGCTCGTTTACAGCTCGACGGCCAGTTTCAGCAATGTCCCAGCATGCCTGTGGCCATGTAGCGCATGGCAGCTCTGGCGCCTCACAAAGCACGATCAGCACGCCTTGCTCTGCACCAGAGTGCGACTGCAGGGGCTGGCAGTTGTGGCCAGGGGGCTTTTTCAGCTAGGCTTCTTCAAGACACGAATGAATGCACAGTTTAAAATTCTGGGGTAGATATGCGCCTCCTAGACTTCCTCTGTTCGCTGCACCAAGTTGTAGGGTGACAACGCTTCACATTCCGAGAATGGCACGTAAACGTTCAAAACAGCACGTAGCCAAGCCCGTCCGTTCAAGGCAATTGAAACGATCGCAGCTTGAAGCTGAGGAGGTCGCAAATCTCGACCAGCTCATTCAGACTGGTGCACCGACACGCTCGGCAGAACACGCAGAGCCAGGGCAGGCGCCCGCGGAAGGCTCGTCGTATGCGCAAGCACGTAAATTCAGTGAGCTACCCATTTCGAAGAGCACTCTCAGAGGCCTGGCTGATCAAGACTTTAAGAGTCTGACCGCAATCCAGCGTGCATGTATCCCGCACGCTCTTTGCGGGAGGGACATCTTGGGCGCAGCCAAGACAGGATCAGGGAAGACCTTGGCATTCCTTATTCCGGTATGCATACTTGCAGCTTCGCGCGCGCAGTTCTGATCTACGATCCTTTTTTACCCGCGTGTTCGAAGCACCAACGCTGCCGGCTGAGCTGTAGCTTGGGCGCAGGTCATCGAGGCACTCTATCGAGCGAGATGGACGGAATACGACGGACTCGGGGCTCTGATGATATCTCCAACTCGAGAGCTTGCCCTGCAAATCTTCGAGGAGCTGCGAAAGGTGGGCAAGTACCACTCGTTCAGCGCTGGCCTGCTGATAGGAGGGAAGAGCATCGACGACGAGTCGAAGCAAATCAACAGTATGAAGCCATGTTTTTGCTTGTTTCCAGGCAACTATGGTTCAGAATGTGACGTTGTTTGAATCTGCAGGCATGAACATCTTGGTGGCTGCACCGGGACGGTTGCTGCACCACATGGACAGCACCCCAGGATTTGAATGTAGCAATATCATCTGCTTAGTGCTAGACGAAGCGGATCGATGCCTAGATCTGGGATTCATGGGCACAATGGACGCAATCGTGGCCAACCTCCCCAAAACCAGGCACACCATGCTGTTCAGTGCAACACAGGCCAAAAAGTGCGCCTGAACTCGCATAGTTGAACAATTTGCTGGGATCCACGCACGCAGGTGTGATGCTGAAGCCAAACTAAAGCATAGTGGTATGTTGCAGAGTCGGTGACTTGGCACGGCTCAGTCTGAAGGACCCAGAGTACATCTCAGTGCATTCTGAAGCGCCGACCGCCACGCCGCATCGCCTCAAGCAGTTCTACGTCACGTGTAAGATCCAGTCAAAGCTGGACACACTCTGGTTTTTCATCAAGACGCACTTGAAGAAGCGAACAATCGTGTTCCTTGCAACATGCAAACAGGTGCTGAAGCCAGGCCAAGCTGAACGCACGGGCCGGCTGACCACACGGCACCCTCTGACCAGGACCGCTGGTGCAGGTGAATTTTGTCTACGAAGCCTTCCGAAAGCTCCGACCGGGGATCCCTCTGACCATGCTGCATGGAAAGATGAAGCAGAACAAGCGCATGGGGGTGTTCTACAGCTTTAACGAGAGCAGAGCTATGGTTTTGTTCGCAACGGACATCGCTGCACGTGGCCTTGACTTCCCAGATGTTGATTGGGTTGTCCAGGCCGACTGCCCAGAGGATGCAGACGCATACATCCACCGTGTCGGCCGCACGGCACGCTTCCAGGCCTCCGGGGAAGCGCTGCTGTTTCTGCTGCCCTCCGAAGAACGGGGCATGCTAGATGCGCTGCAGGAGCGTCGCGTGCCACTGCGGCAGCGCACACTTGCAGCAGGCAAGGTGACGCCGATAGGGGATGCGCTGACTGCACTGCTAGCACGGTCGGAGGAGCTCAAGGCCGTTGCGCAGGCGGCGTTCGTGTCGTACATCCGCAGCGTCTTCCTCAACCCCAACAAAGCCATCTTCGACATTGCAAAGCTCGACGTTGACGAGTTGGCCAGCAGCCTGGGCCTGCCCACCGCGCCCAGGCTGCGCATGGTCAAGAAGCTGCAGCGGCAGTCTGCTCAAGCCGGGCAGAAGGTTGGAGAGCCTGGGCAAGGCCCACACGGTGGCAGGCCCACAGCCTCAGACCAGCCAATGGCGGCAGGCTCAGATGGCCCAGAAGACAGCAAACGGAGGGGCGCAGCTGACGGCAGTGATTCAAGTGATCGCGAGGCCTCTCCTGCCGGGGTGTGACTCTGAACGCTGTACTGAACTGTCTGTCTGCATGCACAGCACTGTTGCGAGCTGATGTGTTGTGCGCACTCTGCAGGGACGTGCATTCGATCAGGATGATTCTGACGTGGAGGGCGACCACACAGCGGAGGATGGCTCAATCGGGGCCCAGGAGAGTGAGGATGATGACCTGCTGGTTGTCAAGCGGCGGGACGTGCTGACCTCGATCCCGGAGCCTGTGGACCCTGTCACAGAGGCTGCTGGGTGCGTGCGCACGACTGCTTGCGGTGCCCCCCTCTATCAACCGCTCACCGTGCTGTGTGGTTGGGTCGTACACGGTCGCTTGCATGCAGGGAGGAGGCGCCAGCGCCCGTCAAGTCCAAGAAGAAAAAGAAGATGAAGATCAGACTTGGCAAGGGTACCGGCACAAAAGTTGTATTTGATGTTGACGGCAGGCAACTAGACCCGTTGGAGGCTCTTCGAAACGATCTTGAGGTAATGCCGGGGAGACATCCGACACGCACGGATGTGGCATAGGCCCTGGCCGCGGCCGTGGTTGCACCAGTTCAAGCTGGTGCATGACTGTGTCGTGGTGATCGCTTACGAACATGGGACTCTGAATGTGGCACTCCTATGCAGGGCCCGAAGCACCAGTCAGCCATTAAACGATTTGAAAGTGAGAGGGAGCGCATGCGGCAACGGGATGAGGAGGATCGGCAAGTTGAGAAGCGGAAACGGCAGGAGGCGAGAGCTCGTAAGAAAGCCAAGGCCCGGGAAGCTGACCGGGAGACGGGTGGCGGGGCAGGCTCGGTGACACTGGGGGGGGCTGAGGGCGCGTCCGGGGACCACAGTGACAGCGGCAGTGGGGCTGAGTCTGACGGTGCAGACGGCATCGGGCCCACACCCACAGCAAAGAGGCGGCGCTTGAGTGCAGCGTATCGCGGGATGGCTGACGAGGCTGACCCGGGCAGCGGCTCGGCCGGGTCAGATACGCCTCAACAGCGGGCTGCTGTGAAGCAGATGAGTGTGGCGGAGCAAGAGTCTTTGGCGCTCAGGCTGTTGCAAGGCCCATAACCCCCACCCGAATGCGAACCACGTTGTAATCCTGATGTTGTTTGCACATGCATCGGCGTGCTTGTGGCGCGATGTGCACACAGTGTGCCCTGCTGCACTGTGTTGATACGGAGCACGTACAGGGCTGCACCGGATGTGACCTTACAGGGCTACACTGCTGTTAGTTGCTGGCGCCTACTTGACCGCAGCCACCACGGCCCTTGCCCCCGCTCCACATTTAAGGCCTGCATGGCCAGGATAATGCATGCGGCCCCTGGATGGAGCCACCCAGCTCGCCTGGCCTGTTCATGCCCGACCCACTCGACGTACCAGCCCCCTGTATCGTAATCCTGGGTCCGTGGAGGAACGAACCAGTACCGTGGGTCTGGCAGCCACGTCCTGGTTGCTCTGAAGACCACCTGCGCAGCACAGCCGACTCGGTGCAAGGGACTGACATGGAACCAAACGTGACAGAAGGCACAGCAAACGTCGCAGTTGATGTTTGGGTGCCAGTGTCCTGGTGCAACACCCCCAAACCATTTCGGACGCCTGGCTGTGATTCTGGGGGTTGCGTCGGACCCCAGATGACAGCAAACCTTGCGGGCCGCCATGGAGAAGACTGCGGTGTGCAGCACGCCCGGCGTCGTGTGACACAGGATGGTGTGCGTGTGCCTGCCCTGCGCGTCCGCCACCATGTCACCCAGGATGAACGCCTGCACCTGCCGCGTCTGCGCGCCCACGAGCTCCACCCACCCGCCTGCCAGCCCCCCACTGCCCTGAACCACTCCCACCACCTGCACACTGATTGTGTTGTGCCCGGGGTCAGCCACACACGGCGGCAGGCACGCCTCGCCAGGCACACGTCCGCACCTGGTCCTCTCCAGACATGGAGAACACGAGCTCCTGCGGGGCAGGCATGCGTGTGGTCACGTCTGTGCCAGGACCACCCACGCCGCCATCTGCATCGGCCTGTGTCCACATCGCCTCCAGCGCCCTCAGCTGCGCACGCCCCCATGCTGTCCAGTGTGGCCTCGCGCCCGCGGACGCGCCTGCCTCTCTGCCGTCTTCACGAGACATTTCCTCGCCCGTGCCGCCACTCGCCGGATCCACTCCAGCCTCCCCAGCTGCACCTGCCCTTACCAGTCAATCACACTGCAGGCCAGACGGACGTCTCGGTGCCACCAGCCTCGGGCAAAACTGAAAGCATACCTCCGCTGTCGCAAGAGCGCCCGACCCTTCCCTCCGCAACCTTTGCAGGATCGCCAGCACCACAGCGTGCCTGTGCTGCAGGAAGAGCGGCAGGGTGCCGGCAGCGAACACCCCCCAGCACCGTCTGGCCAGACACCAGCTGCAGCACATCGGTTGCAAGGGGGTGTGAGCGGTGCTCGGCCTCAAACGCTGGTGGCAGGTGGTCGGCGGCCAGATCGGAGATGTCCGGCCCAAAGTGCACCTGATGCAGGGAGGCCTCAAGCTCGCGGGCGAGGTGGGATGCGGCCTTGGTCGGCAACGACGCAGACACTGGCGGAGCGAGGGCAGCCTCGGCAGAGGCGATGGCCCTCCAGTGCGACGGGCTGAGGGCCTCCCAGAAGCTAATATCGTACGCCGCAGCCGCTCTGGACCTGCACCGTTCCCCTGCTGCAAGCGCCACCCGGCTCGGTGGCGGTGACCGGCGGAGTCGGTCGCAGAGCGGTGGGCGCACAGATGCTCGCATCCTCAGTCACAGGCGACGCGACGCATCAACAGTCCCATGCTTGCTGGATGCGACTGTGCACTGGCAGCCATACAGGGGGCGCCTAGTTGACGGCATGCTTGGCAATTGCTGTGTTGATGGCATGCAGGAAGCAGATGACGCTGGTGGCAGAGCCAGGAGGGTTTCGATTGTTGCCACTGCGGTCGGGTGCTGATGTGGGTTGCTTCGCCGGTGTGCAGTGGCATGCAGAGCAGCTCTGGCAACGTGGTGAGCGCAGCCCACCTGAAGGCCATCGTGCTGGCTGCCCTCCTCAAGCCTGGAGATGCGCTGCAATCAAGGGCTAGCTCATGGCATCTGCGGGCCTCCGGATCGCTCAGGACCTGGTACGCCAGCAGGCATTTCCTGAACCGCTGCTCTGCGGTGGGGTCCGAGTGATGCAGGTCCGGATGGCACAGCCGGGCAGCCTGCAAGCAGACCGCCACATCACACAACTAGCTTCGTCCTCCCCATAGCTGCAACAAGAGTCTGTGCGATTCCAGACAGGATTACGATTGGAACGGATGCGATTTAGCCATAGGCCCATGGATTCTGCCGTCGACGTTCCAACTGACCATGAGGTGACCAGCATGATTCGCTTGTTGCATTGGACACTGCTGACAGATGCGATGCGGTTTTGCGAGGAGGAGTCATGCATGGAGGAGTCATGCATGCCATGCGCTCGTAAAGACCATACATGAGAGTAACAACAACACCAACCCATCATAAGCACATCAGCACGCGCACAACTGATTGTGCAGTTCCAACACATCTGATGTCGCGTGTGGAGGCAAGGCCTAGGGGGAGTAATAATGGCCTGATCGTGTTCATTGCGGGAGTGGGTCACAGCCTGTTCATCATCTAGGCGTGATACCAAATCGACCGATGCCACACACCCCACCCCCCCGCCCCACTACAAACACACCGATGCCAGCCTCCTACGCAAGCCTGGCGGGCTCAGATAGAAAGTATATCAACGGGCAACGTGTAGAGGCACACTGGATGGCCAAACAGAGCTTTTGGCAGCTGTTGCTGCTCTGCATGCAGTACATGGTTTTACCAGGATGCTTGCCTGCTTAAACGCTGCTTGCACTTCTTTGGTCGTGGCCTTGCGGCCGACTTGCAGCACACGGAAGTAATCGTCCTCTTTCTCCGAGTTTGATGGACCTGTTCTGATACCACGAGTGAGACAACGGCGTGTGGGTGCCACTGCACTCCTGCAGTTCAAATCTGAAAGACATGAACTGTTGGGCAGTCCGGCAGATGACTACCTGTGCAAATCAGTCTACAGCCACCTGAAAAATTCCAGTCGATGCATGCCTTTGTGGCTGCGTGCGGCATCGATGTGATCCTTCGAACTGCGGTAGACATCAGTCTCCTCAAGCTCAACAGCGCCCGTACGTCACCAATCTGGAATGACCTTGCCCTGAAACTCCAACGTTCATAGTAGATCTGTCAATGTATCAGTTGGCAGACTTCACGTTCCTGTCAAAGAATCATGCGAGTCAGACGCGTGAGGGACTACAACGCGATGGTGAAACCACCAGCGCACAGCACTTTATCGATCAGACGCATGCCGGCACTTGTACGTGAACATATGAAGGCAACGCTTAATGGTGTGACCTTCCGGTGTGGCAGGGTGCGGTATGTGAGCGGGCTGCACGGCGAGTACGTGCATGCTTCACGCCAACTCGAGGGGGCTGGGGCTGGGTAACTCAGGCATCACGCCAAACCCAAGCGCACACCCCAAAGCATAGCGGCGGAAAGCACACGAGCATCAGAATCAATGGCGTTCCCCACACAGTCCTCCTGATCGGAACCACGTGGGACAGGGGAGTCTGTCAACCATGCACGGATGTGATACCGGTCCAGGTTTCAGGGTGTTGTGTGTCACAGTGTGCGATCCCTTACATCCGCACTATGTGGTACAGGCCTGTACCACGGGCCACTGTACCAATTGCCAAGCCAGGCACGGCGTGAGTGCGCAGTCGTCCCACGCAACCCGGCGCGTCAGACGCCAGAACGGATGTACGGGCTAGCAGGAGTGGAACAGAACATGCAGACGCAAGCTCCTCGTGCTGGAGCCCACCCGGTTAGGAGCGCCGCAACCTTGCCATGGCTGCTTCGCTGGTGGCCTTGGCACACAGCATGTAGTACAGCGAGCAGGTCCCTCCACACAGGCCATACCCCGGCCGCACGCACGACAGCACCATGTCTTCAATATGGCTCCACCTGTGTTCCACCGGAGGTTCCGTTGCCATGTCAGCATGGCAGTCATACACAGGCTCCTGACATGGGGGGCATGCATGGGTGAGTCACTAACCCCGCACTCAAGTGCATGGTCACCGGGCAGGTGGTGAGACCAAGAGGGCAATGATGGACCACTGTGGACACGCCGCCTGTACATGGTGCATGCATGGAGCCATTGAGCGGCAGGCCGTGGGCAGTAGTATGACCGTCTGTCAGGCGTACGCGTGGTGTTTGCGCAAGCGTCCCGCATCGGGCCGCCTTGCGGCACCATGTTGCAGAGTGGACACCGCCCCTTTGGTAGGCGCATGCACGATACCGCCTCACTGCTCTGCGCAATCACGCCTGCTCTTCCGCCCCTTGGAGATCCCTTCCTGATCCCGTCCACTCCGCATGCATGTACGGGCGTCCCAGCTTCATCATCGCCTGTTATGCAACCCTCGGTCTGCGGCCATCGGCTCCACCCCCTTTTCAGACAGCACCACATCCTCACTTGCAATCCAACCCCGCGCCTCCTGCGGCAGCAATGAAGTGGGTGGCTGCTGCTGTGAGTCTATGCATCTGCGCCCCAGAATCTGTCTGCAGCATTGTGCGCGTGTCCCTGCCACGCTCCCAGATGTGTGGCCGCATTCTATGGCTAATGTCTGGTCCGCACAGTGCAGTTGCGGATCATTTGCGTCTGTCTGCTTAGTGCACAGTGGATTCGGCAAAGTGGGTCTCCAACATGCATGGATTCCGCGGAGCACTGTTCCCGTGCTGGTCAGAACAGTGGTTGCCAGCGGGTTTGTGCATGATATTCGTCTGCACATCATGCACCTGACAAACCCTGGGGATCCCTACAGCAGACGCGAACAAGGCTGAAACGTGTGCACCTGACAATCGAGCGGCTGCAAGGCATCTTGTGATCTGAGTTGCTGTTTCCCCCACCTATGAGAAGCATACGAACGCAGGACTTGGACTGCAACCAGCAGCCACAATTCTGCATCCAGTTTGGGTTATTGAAATCGCTACTGCTATGGCCAAAGTGAAAGTCCACGCCAGATGTACTGGCAGACTGTTATCTGCTTGTGGGTGGTGGCCAGTCATGCCAACGCAACAGGCGATCTATACGCAAAGAATCCCAAGTTCGATCATCACGTGAAACGTATTGTGCACAAGTCACTGAAACAATGTGGCTAGGACGGCATGACTGAAAACGTTGGTGGAAGGTTCTGGAAGTGATCACAGAGAGGCGCGCGGGGCTGACGTGAACGTCCTGTGGCTACCTGAAGCCAAATTGTTTTTGTCAGCAGGCCGACCACACAACTTCGGCAATAAAACCCACAGAACGACACTATCACAAATCGATGATGCGTGCCAATACGCTAAAATTCGGGTACCTTACTGCGCAACTTGAGCACAATGATAATCAACGTGAAGGTCGGCAAGGTTCAACGCGAGCTGGACGTTGCACACAACGCAACGCTTTCTCAAGTCGCGTCACTAATAACACAGACATTTGATGGTGACCTATCAGTATCATCTTTGACCCTGCTGTTCAAGGGTAGGGCATTCAAGCTCGGGCAATCGAGGCAAGACGGAGACACGATCCTGCACAATGCAGGTGCGGAAACGAATTCAGTTGTGGTCCTATGCATCACAAGTGTTACTATGCTGTGGTGGGCAACTAGTGTAGGGATCTGACGGAGTGCGTGGCTTCAAGCCAGCTTCGTGTAACATGCATGTGGTAGGACTGCAAAGAACAACCCTCGATGTGCAACTATAGGCGCCCGAATTTGAATGTATTGGCACGTGTTAGTATGTACGGTGCGAGAAATGGTCCTCTGCAATCTGGCCTGTCCACAGCGTGCGAGGGTGTTAGTTGGTATCCACGCAGGGGCATGTGTAGGCATCAGAGAGGGAGCCACACTCATGGCACTGGGAAACAGCAGCAAGGCAGTGCAGCAGGCGATTGAGAGCAGCGCCGATGATCCTCTCATGCGCGGCATTGAGGAAGAACTCGCACTGGCTGCTCGACGCCGCCGGCCAGCCAGAAGCGCTCCCACTGTCGTCGCTGGGAAGCATACATTTCAAAAGTACTACGCTCTTCCAGCACACAAGCTAGAGGGTGCCTACCCAGCACAACAGAAAGCACTGGAGTTGCTGCACCGATTGGCAGTGGACCCAGGCATTGTTGGCATCATGCAGCAGCATCAGTGCGCCCCCTCCAGCTTGACATGATCTGGCTGTTTCACCACAAGTCAATGCACCCGCTGTACCAACCTTGTACGTCACTGTTGTATGTGTAAAACCTAGTCTGCGTCTGGGCGAAGGTGTCCATCGCATCAGTTACCCTCATCGGTTTGCACATCGCTTCAATGCCCAGTCAACACCTCGGCTCCTCTGTGCAGGTTCACTGTGGGATGCCTAAGCGAAATGCCACCCCAAGACTTCATGGACGACACAAGGGCCGTGACATGCCTGCTTGGGTTGAATATCAACAGAGGGCAGGAGATCAAGCTGCGGCTGCGCACCAATGACCTCAAGGTAGCCCACCCGCTCGCCCTGCACTGCCATTTGGACCATGCCCCACGGATGCAGCTTGTCGCAACTTGCATGACTCAGCACACTCGTGGCTCTCCGTGGCCGCCTGTTGCAAGTCGTGTCGGGGTGCATGCAGGGATTCCGGAACTATGAGAGGATACGTGAGACGCTGGTGCACGAGCTTACACACAACGTCTGGGGCGACCATGGCAATAACTTCAAGGAGCTCAACTCCAAGCTGCTTGGAGAGTGTGTGCGAATTAACCGCGTGCGCGCCTCTGCCCAGACGCTCCTTGGCGACGCTGAGGTCCGCACCCCGCACTCTCGAGTCCTGATGCAGCCAGTGTTGACAGCATGCCATGTCTGTGGGGGGCAAGATCGGGCCATGGCTGCACCGTGACTATCGCGAACCGATGGATTCAGGTCCGGGATGAAGCGGCACAGGAGGCAGAGCCGGGGGCAATCCCGGCATCACATGTTCTTGGTGGAGCAGGCGGCAGAGCAGTGTCAGCAGGTCAGGCGGCAGCGGCAGCGGCGGCACGGCGGCAGACGGCTCTTGTGGCAGATCGAGGTGCAGCTGCGGCCGACATGGAGGCCACCAGCGGCGGGGGGGCGGATGTGGCGCGTGCCTATGAGCAAGCCCCGCATCAGCAGCCACAGGCGGAAGAGGAGGCCCTCACCGCGTGGGGCAGCGTTGGCGCTGCGTGCCCGCCTGATGGTTATGCGGAGCATGCAGAAGCAGGGCCACATGCAGAAGCAGGGCCCCCAGGTGGTGCTGGCAGCCATCCCACAGCAGATGTGCCTCAAGCTGCTGCGGCATTTCCTGACGTGCCGCCAGAGGGTGATGCTGCATCCCGCGATGACGTGATGGCGGGGGATTCGTGCGGGGCGGGTGAGGAGGCCGGGGCAGGACCGAGCACGCATGCGGCAGGGGCCGGTCATGCGGCTGGGGATGCTGACATGCACTGCGAAGATGATTCAGCGCAGATGCCAGCTGAGGTGGTTCGTGAGATGGTGCACACGATTGCGGCGGTGCTTCGACGGCAGCACGGGGGGGGTGCGGTCGTGGCGTTGCAGACTGTGCAGCGCATCCTGCGCAATGCGGCGGAGAAGGCGGAGCCCAAGTACCGCCGCATCAGGCGGCACACCGAGATGTTTGCGGTGCGCGTGGCGCCATTCCCTGAGGCCGAGGCACTGCTGACGGTGGCGGGCTTCCAGCTGCAGGATGATGTGTGGACGCTGCCGCCGCAGCACAGCGCCAACACGCTGGTGTGCGTGCATGCCGAGGTGGCTCAGGTGCTGCAGAGCTGCCAGTAGCCTTTCGCACCGACGCAGGGCAGCCCGGCGGTCAAATAATGGCTGCAGAGTCGTCCACCAGATGCACGCAGTGGCAGTGCACGCTGCTAGCCATGCCTCGGTGGCGTCTGTCATACTCAGCTGTTCAAACGGAGCAGGGGCAAGTCACTCAGTAGTAGAAGCCGTGATATAATTAGATCCTTTCAATTCTTCCAGCCAGGCTCTTTCACTGGGAGTGAGCCTGGCACAGGCCAGGTTAGTAGTCGACAGCGAATATCACTGCTGTTGGTACGTGTACTATCTACCGGTTATCTTATCTGTGCGGAGGCAAGGCGTGTAACCAGCAGGAGCGCAGCGTGTGACTTGTCAACTTGCACCATGCAGCACTGGTGGCGTGCCCGGGCAGCGCTCTCCTCCCTGGCCTGTCTTCGAAGAGCATCCGCTGGTGTGCAAGTGATTCGCATATCTGCTCATTCTCAGCTCGACGGCTCTTGTCCGTTCGAACTTCCGAGCTGTCAGCAGTGTCCGAAGGCATGATTCCCACACATCGTGACATTCCACTGATGGTGTGTTTCAGCACATCCCCAATGACACACACGTACGCACTCTGCAACAAACTCTTCATGGAGAGTGCGATGCGTGACCTTTCCACCACGCTCTGCCGCGGCATTGCCAGGCAGGTCCTCGCTTCGGCGCCGCTGCGGGCACGGCTTGATGGGCGGCTGGTTCTACCTGGGCTGCCTGTTCCGACCGGCGGCCTTGCGTTGTGAGTTGGCCCCTGCAAGGAGGCTGCTTCTTCCGCAGGGCTCTGCAAGGAATGGCCTCCACAACCACCACCTCCATGCCAGGCTGTTCCCTCGCCCCCTCCGTGCTGGACAGCTCTACCACCCCGGCCCCTCTCCTGGCTCTATTCGCCACCCAACTGCTGCCAGCTCCCCCCTCCCTTCCTTTTCCCAATCTCCACGATCCCGGATTCTGACCTGCCCGCCGTCACCCGCACCGGCGTTTGACCCCCTGTCAAACTCACCCCGGTAAATTCTGTTTGCGGGCCCCCTGGGGAAGGGGGGGCCGCGCACTGGCCTTCGCCGTCATGGGTGGGTGGCCCGTGACGTGCTTGTCTGGCAACGGTGGGGTGTGCAGGGCTCTGGGGCGAGCTGGATTCCAGGGCCGGCTCTGTGTGTGTCAGGGTGTTTGTGATTTGCAGGTGCCGCGTTCGGGACATTGTGCGTTGTTTGGCGAGTTGTTTTACTGTTGTCTGGGTGTTTATGTAGGACGTCTGGGTCAGTGGGTGGTTATGGGTGTGACGTCTGTTTAGAATGTGTGGTTGATCGGCTGTGTTGATTGTTTTGTCGTGTGCTTGGGTTGGCTTGTGATTTACCCCTTGGCGCTGCCGGGATTTTGGGTTGATCTCCATGTAACACACATGTACGATATTGACACACATGTTCAATATCGACAGAGTGAACCGCATAGGGTGCCCCAGCCATTCTGCGTGGACATCTCTGCCTCGTATATATGTGTCATGTACAGGCAGGCGCCCACACACAAGTGCACTGCATGCTGCTGAAACTTGTGGAGACTATATGGTCAAAGCATTGCAGGACGGCTGCGTAGGTGCCTCCTTGCAAGTGTGCACTCGGGCGATCTGTTCTCTTCACGAGGTCTCCCACGCACGCATCGGGGGGGCAACGGGCTCAGAAGCAGCACGAGCTGTTATGGTGGGGTGAGGCTGCTACTGAAGCGGTGCATCTGCCCGGCCGATGGCACGCCAGTGCTGAGGTTGGCTCAGCTCGGCTGCGTCTGCCTCATGTGGTTGAGCACTAGCGTTTTGTGGGTGGGCATCTGATGCGAACCGACAGGCATGCTTCATTGGGGTGAACCGAGAGCAACTCAGCATTCATCCAGGCCCCAACTCTACAGCCTCATAGTTGTGAGACGCGAACATGAAACGTTGCTCGAGCTGGAGGCCTAGGTGGCACACTGACCTGCTCACAATGCGTAAACAAGCCTGGATCCAACGGTGTGCAGCAGATCATGCCGGGATCAGAGCCTCCGCCGCCTCGTCAGCCCCCCACATTACACCTGCCGTGCCAATCGGCGGGCATGGGGCTGAGATGGCCTGAGCGTCCTGGCATGCAGACCGCGCGGGCCATGCTGCCACAGCGCCCACGCGCGCAGCACAGCTCTTACACCGTAACTGTACCACAACTTACGGTTGAAGCCATCTTAGTGCTGCTTGACCAAGGGGCCTCGAGGTGTACCGATTACACTGTGTCCAAGGTATTGTTCCAACTGCAGCACGTGATACCTGCTGTGACTTGGGCGCAGATGGCGCATGGGGAGCATGCATGGGGTCGACCTGCCCTGCTTGGGAGCGCAGGTCCATGCCATCGTGTCCTGAGCGCAGTATGCCAAGAGCATGCTGTTGCTGGAGCCCTGGGACACCTGCAGGCAGCGCTGTGCTGCCGCCCCCTGCTGTTCCACCGGGGCCCCACGTGGTGCGCCCCCAGCCGTCCGCCACCAGGCCGCTGAAGGCTGCGTCTGCCTCTGGTGGGGCGTGCAGGCCTTGCCCTCTCGGCGGGCGCTGCATCCATGCGCAGCCTGATCATGCTGGTGCCCATCAGCTGCCATGCAAGTGTGTCTTCTGAACCTTCCAGAAGGTCTGTACCGACACGCGCGACTGCCCACTGGAGTCCCCCAGGCTGGTTGACCTGCAGGCTCACGGCGTCTCGGAGACCACGCGTTGACCGCTCCACGTACAAATTGACACGTACACCATGATCGCCCTCCCGTGAGCATTCAGCCCTGCGTGTCAGACGTGCGCTGCCTGCGCCGCAAAACCTTCACGCCTGCGGCCGGGGCCCCCTTCCACGAGCTGCCGTGGATCGAGCACTCCCAGACCGCGGCATCACCAGTGAGGGCGCCACCGCGGCCCCGACTCCATTTCTTCACGGCTCTATCATGCCTGACGGCATCACACCTTCATCGAAGCGACGCTTCTGTGCCAGACTTCTGAGAGAGGGGAAAAGAAGAGAAGCGGCAGTTAGCGAAGGAAAGAATGGAAAGGCAAACACAGAAAAGGCAGAAGGCTGATCAGGACGGTAAGGGAACAGAGATCTATGCGCAGAAAGCACTGAAGGCTTATAATCCGAAGCAGAGGCGGCCCAAGAAACGGCCCGCAACAAAAACAGCCGGAGCTGTTGGATGTGGAGCCATGCTGCTATTGCCAGCTGATGAAGGTGCTCCGGAAATCATGCTGCCAGCCGCATCCAGGCTATGCTGGCGATGTGGTGTACACACGTGTGATAAGGCCAGATGAGAACAGGCTGCCGTGCAGGCCCTGCGAGTAAGAAGCGAAGGACACAGAAGAAGGCGGTCACATTCGCCGACGCAGAGGGCGTCACAGAGGCTGCACATCTAGCCGCCATGCCGGTGTGGTGCTTGCCCCTGTCATACGTCATCTGCCTCTCTGGGCTTGCAATGCCGGCTGTATCGTTTCAGTGCTTGTGCGTGCACGTCATGTCACAGCTGGTGAAGCTCTGTTGTCAATGTCGTGCACAGAACATGGGACGGCCGCATGCCCATGCTGTGGTGCTGAGTGAAGATGATGTTCTGAATGATGGGCCATTGCGGGCGCGGCTGGCCCGGGTCGCTGCTTCACACAGCGTGGTGGTGCACCCTGGGGCGGTCAAGGCCTGCAGTAGAGCTGTGGAGCTGCACCTGGCACAGATGCTGCAAAACATGATTCAGATGCACAACATGCAGACGCGTCGAGCGAAGGATGTGCCCGGAATGGTCAGAGACATGTCCCGCAACTGGGCTCGAGAGGTACTCTGCTTGGTGATCGCACAATTGCGTAAACAGTGTCTGCTGGGTACAGGTTGTGCATACACGCACGGTGTTGGCTGCAGGTGGCGCAAATTGCTGAGGCAGAAATGCGGGAAAGCGCGCGGGCACGCCGTGCACAGCAACGTCAAGCAGATCAGGAAACCATTGCGCAACAATGTGGTAGGAAAGTTTGATCATTGCAGGCCTGGCACCTGGCTACTTCGTCAGGATCTGTTGGGCATCAGTCGCCTAACATGCAGGACCACCGACACATGCCATGTTGCTTTGTGGACAGTGCGGGGTGATCGAGGTGTTGCGCCGAACCCTGTCAATCAAACCTGCCACGCTGCAGGCGGAGAAGAGGTGAGCCTGACGCAGCGTTGCGCGCAAAGCTTAAAGGAGACGTAGCTGCAGCTAGACTGCCGATGCCTTGAAACCTGTCAATGAACTTCTTCCCGTACGTCGACTGTTAGGAGACAGATCGCTCAGAGGTGAGCCTGGGCTTTTGCAGCCTGGACAGCTGCCATCCCATCGCAAGAATCTCAACGATGTGGGGCCCATGCCAGCTTCGCCATTGGAAGCGCAGTGTCCGGCAACAGCCGGCAGCATGATGCCCTCTGGATTGGGTGCTGCAGCCATGGAAGGTGGTGTGCCAGCCATCGGCACTCCGCAGGCAGACGCTGCGGGACGCTGCGGGAGGCCCCCCTGACAACGGCATCAAGCAGACACTGACTATGCACGACTTGCTGGCCGCGCTGCAAATGCATCCAAGACATAGGCACACCTCCTTGCACTACAAGCTACTGCAGATGGAACACAGTCTCGCATAGCACCACCGAGGGATACTTGGCATGTGAAAGTGAATCAGTGCAGCTTGCATGGGCCAGACGTTGACATGATGCAGTCCCACACTACACCAGGCATGCCAAGCCAATGCATCAAAGTTGCAAGAAGAGCCGGAGCAGCCATAAGCTTGCCATTCAGGAAGGTCGGTAGGTGCTGAATAGCGATGGATGCATAGATGCCCATCGTGGACCAGGTAGAAGCACGACAGTGTGGGCCAAAGATGCACAGTTTGGCACCGGTTGACCAGGAAATGGTCAGCGATACAGACCACGTATGATAGAAGGGCTAGGCACTGATAGAAAGACCAGGCAACGTGAAACTGCACCCGGTACCAAGGCTTTCAGATGCCATGTTATTCATCTAACCAGCATTGCAATATCCGTACATGGCGATGTCACAGCTGGAATTGGTGCACTTTGCCGATATTAAGTAAGGCTAGAATCATCGCACATGCTGCGATGCACGCCTGAAAGTCAATGTCGTGCCTGCCCAGCTACGGTGAGACGTCTTGGCCAAGCCTGAGCGTTGTTCACAAGCTTTTTGGCCCTGTAGACATTCATCGTGCACAACCGCACCGCCAGCAAAACGACACTATTGCGGGAGTTGCATAACGAGAATAGTCCACCATTACACGCAGCCAACATCATTTTATATGTGCCACTGTTCAGGCCTAAGTTTGCGTGCACCTTCCAGCCTGACTTAGTGGCGCCGTGGAACAGCCATGCATCAGCCACAAGTGCACGGTTCATATGCGGGGAGCCTCTGCAGCACAACACATTGTGTGTCCTAGCAGTCTAATTGTTGATCAAGTGTTTTACATTTTCACTTCGGCTCGTGATCAGCACGTCCCCCTTCGGACATGTTTGGCAATTTAAACGTGGCAGGCCTGCCGCGATTGTGCAGTCTATTGCACACGTCCACCGCTAGAGCTACGCTTTGGAAACGTCCTCGACAACGAAGTCGTGCTGATCTCTCTCAGCTTACCCAACAGCCGGCGCACAGTGATTCAAACTGCATCTCCCCAACACAAGGTACTGGTGCTGGCACTCTTCCCAGTTCGGGTACTGGCATCGTTCTTAGCTCGCAGGCTAATTATTATCGTGTACGCCTGGAGGACGAAAACGCTGCAGGGGGAGCTGTTTCAGGGGTGCGCGCTGCGCATCGGACATCCTGATTGCAGGCTGGGTCAACAGAGGCGGTGTAGCAGACACAGACGTGCCAGTTTGGTGTAGGTTGAACTACTGTGTAAGAAAAGGTCCTTGCTCAGGAAGAAAGGCGGGTATGTGCTGGTGGGAGACCGTGTTCAAGTTGTAAGTATAGACTGGCAAGATGGCCGTGCACTTGTCAGCACTGTGCTGCCCCGGATCACCGAGACGGCCCACCCCAGGGTCGCAAACGTTGACCACTTCGCGTTGGTGTTCTCTGTGGCAGAGCCCGAGTTTGAAACATTCCAGGTCACCAGGTTCTTGGTGGCTGCAGAGAGTGCGGGCATCAAGTGCTCTCTGCTGCTGAACAAGTGCGACCTGATGCAGCCACGTGAGGTGCAAGAGATCATCGCAGTAATTAATGGCTGGGGATACTCAGCCATCCCTTTGTCGGTGCACTCCGGCGATGGCCTTGCCGAGGTAGGACCTCTCGGCGATGCATATTATGCTGAACAAGGCACAAACAGCACAATCACCATTGGAGGTCTGATCGCCTCCGTCGCCATGCATTGCACTGTTACAAGAGGTGGCGTTATGGCACGTGGTCACACTGAAGACCCTGTGCAGGTGAAAGCAGCAATGCGAGAGAGGATGTCTGTGTTGGCAGGCCCGTCTGGTGTTGGCAAGTCATCCATTATCAATGCACTGAGGGCTGATGCCTTCGATGAAATTCAGTGTGCCCGCCTACAGCGTTTTGAGCAGAAGATGGCAGAAGAGTCTGACTGGCATCACAATGACGAGGAGGTAGTAGACACTGATGCTGAACATGCGGAGATGCCAAGGGGACCTGCTGGTGCGCTTGTTGAGCCACAAACTGCATTTTGCAGGCTCGTGGCCATTCCAGATTGGGTGCTGCTGAGCCTGCTCGTTATTGCTGCTGCAGCTTGGCCGTGGAGGCTCAGAGTGGGGAACCTGCTTCGCTGTATGGTAATGGAACAGCGCTGCAATGTGGTGATGCTGTTGTGATCTTGCAGGGAAACCTGAAATAGCAGGTGCACGAACCAGAGACCGCTCTAGTCAGCAGGATGGAGGTGCAGCGCTTCCGGTATGTACTCACAGCATGCATGCAGAACAAGTCCTGGGCATGCCAATGCGCTCGCCTCTGATCGAGGTGCCTCGAGCGCTGTGGTGGGGTGCAGGCAGGGGAGCAGGCTGCGTGGAGGAAGCGGACTGCCAACATCTACGGTGCACAGGTACGGCCCATATCTTGCCATTCCCACTACACATGCCCGACGGGTACTTTCACAAGCATGTGCATCCGTTGGATGATTCAAGAACGACTGTGTCATCTACTGTGATGTTCAGGCCGTGAGCAACGTGGGCTTCAAGTCCAAGCGTGGCCGCCACACTACGCGGTCAGCAATACTGCTCGACCTGCCTGGAGGCGGACTGCTTGTGGACACGCCGGGTTTTAACTATCCATCCATGGACAGGGTGACGCCAGGCAATGTTGCAAGCCTCTTTCCTGAAATTCAACGGATCACCGACGAGGCATCGTGTAGATTCAGCAACTGCACTCACGTGCACGAGCCTGATTGTTCAGTTCGTGATGCAGAGTGGGATCGCTACAAATATTATGTACGGTGTGAAGCTGCCTGCCCAGACTGCTTATGATCTGGACCAAAAACTTCCTTGGTCATGGACAGCGCTTGGTTTCAATGCCAGTCATCCCGCAAAATCAGCACTGGTGCAGGGAAATAGATGTGTTTCTCTCACGTATTAGTTGCATGGGCGGTACAGGGTGCATGCTGCAGGGTGTGCGCAGAGGTTTCAGAGCGGGAGGAAGTAGAGAACACAAAACTCCAAATGCAGAAGCGCAGGAGGGAAGGGACCACAAAGACATGGAAAGGCAAAGGGGGTAAAGACCTCGAAATTGCCAGGCTAGACGCCAAGGTGCATCGACGTGACAGCCGCACAGCCCAGAAAGTGCAAGTAAAAGATATGCTTGAGGAAGAGCTGCAAGCATGATACCACCATGCTGCAAAGCACTGTGTACCTTTACATGCTCAAAGGATCTTCGATCATGCTAGTGTACATGATGTGCACCCTGGTGATTGATAATGGGATACGCGTGCACACTGTGCAGCACACATCAGTCAGCTGGGATCCTATTTCTACACCTTCTCTGGGTTGTTTAGTCCATTCAGTTCCTGCACCACAGGAAGGCGTATCATGCAGTTTCGTAATACTGAAGGCATCACACTACTAAGCCATTGCAGCATATCTGTAAACGCACGAGCCAATCCTCCAAGATCTTAACAACGCCCCCAAATTTTTGAATAAATAGATCAATTTGCCGTAATGTGACTTCTTCAGACTGACCTAGCCGATCGAGGAATGCCTTGCGGCTTGGTACAAATGCCATGGCAATCTGCATGTTGCTTGGATTTCTGGAAAGATGCATCATATAAGAACTCTGGGCCACAAGGGCACAATTGAAACTTTGTGGTGCTAGGGCGAATATGGTGTCACATGGCCCACGGCATATCATGTTGAAGGAGGAAGACGTGGCAGCACACTGAGAACGCCGAGGAAGAGATGATGCCATGGTACGGCTGTAGCACAGTTGAGTATGATTTTCTCACAGAAGCTGAGAACTGCATGGACGGATCTTCAGCCGTGAATTGAAGTAGCTGGACAATGAAGCGCATGCCCCTGCAGATGCAGATTTTATTCGGCACCTGGATACGGCTCTGATACACCTGCAACTGATGTGATCTGTGCACGTTACTTGCAGTCCACCAGTCATGGTGTTCCTGGCATGTACGATGCACCGCAACAACTCTGGTACACGGGACAGATCAGCAGCCTGCCATGGCAGGTTTCATCATCTGGAAGCGTGCCTAGTGAGCCATAACAGCCCCTTGGAACAAGATTTCGAGCCTTCATGCTCTTCCTTGCTCTTCTCAGCCAGCGCAATTTCTGTGACCACCGCGTACTTCTCCGTATTTACTTTCCATTTCGACCTCAGTCTCTGCATGACCGCGATGAGGATTGCAAAGCCATTGGTCAAATCAACGCATGGCAGGACAATGGATGCTGATAATGCGGACCTCGATGTTTCCAGACACATCCGCCCGCACAATCATTAGTCCTGTACCGAGTTGATCTGCAAATTTACAAACCTCTGGACAAAATGCTGTTGCAATGGCTGAAGAACTACATTGAAATGCCCGCCTCGTCTCTGTGCATGGTGGCGAAGTGCGATGTACTTTTGTGTGTACAGGTCGAAGATCACCTGGTCACATGCAGAAAGATGCCCACGTACCTATGAACGGTAGCACATTATCACATGTGCTTAGGAATGGCTCAGTTAACACATGTCCGTCTGCGTTCACGATGGTGTCACAGCTGTTGACGATGGGTTCGAGAATCATTGTCCGGGGCGTGAACTAGCGGGAACTGTGCCATTCAAGACTCCCTGCGGAGATGAATGCAGGTGGGAGGTGTTTACCAGGGGGTAAACACAGTGCGTTGCCGTCCCATACACTTGTCACGTTGGATGCGTTTGCATGATCGCAATTGATCTCGGTGTTTTTGCCGATCTTTCACGTCCACTCACGACCACCGCTCTGAACACTGTCAATTCGGCTCGGACTTGATCGATCGCTGACGGAGATAAAACTGTGAATCGGCTCATGTGAGTTGTGGCGACTAGCGACCCATTGTGCTCCATTGTCCAGCGACCTGGTGGCCACATGTGACGGGACCGCGGGCACCAGCGAAGAGGTGACACGAGCTGCAGACCTGCGCCAGTTGCGGAGCAGACTTGATTCCAAACGAATCCTGGCTTTGAAGGTACCCTTGCGACCGTGATGCATAATGGGACCATGTTTCCGAATCACAGGGCAACTGGTTTGTAACTCGAGCTCAGTCGTTACTTAGGCACCGTGCAGTCAGAGGATGCAATAGCTGGCACATTGATAGCAGCGCTAGCCCCATTAAATATTGTGTATCGCAATTTATATGCTTGTTGTAGCTATCTTTCATGGCCGATATCTAGAATACATGAGCACAGAAGTTGACACAATCCGTAGTGCTGAAGTATTGCATTGAGGCTGCACGCATGAACCATGTACGCATGGATCGATACAATTGCGCAAGACGATCTGTGGACTTGTTCATGGCTCTTTTTACATCAACGTCAGCTCAAACTGCAAGGCCCTTGTCCACCTTGCCACGTGTGGCACATCGGGTGGCATTTCACGGGCTCCCGGGAGCGCATCGGATTTGTTTATCGGCAGCATGCTCGATAGAGGTGCTCCAAGGGCTAACTATGAAGCATACTGATGTTGTGTGGGCCAGAAAGTCGAAGAGCTCTTTAGCTGCAAAGTCCGCCTGCACAACAGATGAGCACAGCGGCTGGACAACCAGCGCCCTGGGTTTCAGTGCTCCACAGCGGGACCACCAGCACCAGACAGCTGCACAAGATCGACCCGCAAAGGCAAAGCTGGATAATCTACATCCCTCTGTGCACAGCACGACAACTGCGGACTGGGTGGAGTGTGTAATGGCAGCAGATACTCTTGAAAGCATGGATCGTGGGCATCTCACCCAGGCTTTCAAACTCATCACCCAGCTCCTCAGTATCACGTTCAGCTCAGCATCACCTGCGCATCAACCTCCGATACTGCTGCACAGATCAGACTTGCTGAGGGCTACGCTTGATCCGCAGCTGCCAACGGCAATAGCAGCATTGATTGCAAGGGCTTCTAACATGACAGCTATGCGTGTGACCTCCGATGCACCACAGCTCCACGCTCCCATAGCGTTGAAGCTCATTGCAGATGCTCTTCACGTGGCACCCCCGCCACTGCAGCACTCAGTTGTCAGCAGACCTGAGGTAGTTGGTGCCCTTTCATCACTGCTCCAACAGTGTTCAACGTCCAAGCGTTTCCTACAGAACCCAAAATATGCAAGCATGATTTTTACATCTTTAGTCACACTTCGCAGGTGTCATAGCTGTCGGGAGTTAGTGAACAAGGCTTGTTACATGTCCGTGGGGCACGTCCGTTCTAGGGAGGTGTCGAAGTATGACCTGGCGGCTGTGGAGGGACTGTGTCTGCTAATATCTCAATTCAGAAAGGACTCGAAACAGGCAGCTCCACGTGCATGGTGGATTGCCATGAGGCACATTGAGGTCCTGGCGGCTACAGGCCCTCTTCCTTTTCGAAGTGCGGCCCACATTGCAGGGAGCGTCGCCACCATGGGCAAAGCTCCACACGTGTCAATGCAAGACATCCTTCTGCAGTCTGCTGTTAATGCGGCTACACAGCAGAATCAAGAGATGAGGCCTACATTGATTTCTCAATTCCTGAGTGCAGCGACTACACTTCATCTGTCCATTCCTCCTGATATTTCCAAGGTGATATTCGGTTCTCATCCCCTCATGGGATTGTACCTTGAGAAGTCAGCGCATTGCGATGTGGGAATCGGACAAATGATATGTGCGTGCAGGCGTTGTTCTTGATAGCGCTACGTTACCGCAGTAAATGCAGGCTTGACACAACAATGTCATTACGTGTCTCATTGCACGCCCTCAATATCCACCTGAATGACCGTGAGGCAGCGCTTTGCAACAAGCAGATCTTGCGTTATCTTGAAGGAGCCACCATCACGGAATCATTGAGATTTTTGCGCGATGCACGTGCAATTCAAATGCCACTTGGTAACAGGTTTGTGACAGCAGTCACCAAGAGCATTGCAGCGGGCTTGAACAGGGGTGATCTTCAATCAGATACTGTGAAAGAGGCACATCAGGCCTTGAATGATATCATGGTGTGTCCCTGCCTCAAAGCAAGGTTTTGCTCCTGGTCAACCTCGTATGAACATCATGACGAGCTGGGCTGATTACAGAGGATGTCTGAAGAAAAGGTACAACGAGTAATTGATTTCTGAGTACGCTGAGAAAGTTCCAACACCAGTCGCACAGAGCAACCAAAGATGCGGTAGATTCTATACCACGCCAGGTACAGAAATCCAACGCATTGTGTTCCACATACATACAATACCACATACATTGTTCCAAGACATACAACGACTGTCAATCCTGCAGAAGGGAGTCCATTTATGCAGAACATACCACGTCTTACTTGGATGATAATGTCGATGCAAGAAACTCAAGGCAGCTGGTTCAGCAGAGAACTTGATGATTCTCAGACATTGCAGCAGCGCCTGTAACCCCTCTGCTATTATGCACGTGATCTAAGTGGCTCTCTTGCCACCCGCTTCTCTATTTGTGTCAAACCCCTTTTAATGCTTTCCAAACTTTCTACTGCGCTGACTCGTCTCTCAGGCATGTTTGGATGCACGCAGTTCTGCACACAGATTGGCGTGACAGGCAGTCAAGAAATGATTCTATCTGTTGTTGTGCCTATGGACATATATGCTAGCACAGCACACCTGGTCAAGCTCCTTAGCACCCTTTCTGTCGAGCTTTTGCAGTAACGAGTGAAGCCTTTCGTCATCTTCCAGGCGGCTCTGCAGTCGCATTTGGTGCAGCTTCCTGTCAACGGAAGCCAGCTGCTTCCGTAATAGTGAAACATCATTTGTAAAGCCTTCTGCTTCCAGCGCTCTCCGGTGTTCTGCCTGCTTAAGCTTATCTTTTGTTTTTGACAGCTTCACCTCAAGATCATGTCCTCGCTGCTCTAGTTCAGTCTTGACAGCAAGGTGCATGCTTTCTAGTTGACTGTACTCCACTTCACGTTGTCTAAGGCTTTTCGACAGCTTTGCAGTTGCTTTCTCTAATGCATCCTCGTGAAATCTATGCGTCCTGTCAAATTGCTCTTCATGCTTCTCAGTCTGGACTTTCAACTGCATGCACTATGATTCATGCACAAATATTCACGAACCTGAGTTTATCTTGGCGTGAAACTGTAAACCATAACACACCTGGTGCGAAGCTTGTTCTTTCTCCTGTGTCAATGCAGTCTCAGCTGTTACCGCCCTGGCTTCGGCCACTTGTTTATCCCGCCTGGCAAGAATGTAGTCTGTTGTTGTAGTTCGAAGAGCCTCCTCTGTACGTTTTACTTTCTGCGTCGCCTCGTCTATCTGCCGTTTATAATTCTGTCTATGTGCTTCTTCATCCTGCACAAGAACACTTACTCACAGTTCGCGGTGATGCTCAGCCTGGTGACGATATGGCTTGTAATTGCACAATTTACCTGCTCACGAAGCTGCCTGTCTTGTTTCAAGGCCTCAATTCGTTCTGATGATAGCTGTTTGTGTTCGGCTAATTGAGCTTGCAAGCTCTCGACTTTTAGGCGAAGAGCATCTGTGTTGGCAGCTGGCAGGAAGACAGTTCTTAGAACACGGTGTCCATGCTCTGAATCAGATGCATCATCTTGAGGTGACTTCCCTGAATGCAGAAACTGCTGAGGTGCCCTGCCTGTAATGTCAGGTCTAGTAGCAAGGTGATCGTTCCAAATTGAAAGAATCCAAGAATGTACCTTTTCTTCGCACCTCTTTTCCACCTTTCTGAGGATACACAATTCCTGTCGAAGGACCTTGATCTCGGCTGAATGTTATCGCTTGGTTGATTGGGTCTGCCAAGGCTGTAAGTTGCTCAAGGCGCTGCCTGGTCTCCATGTCGTGGTGCCTCAGCTCATCATTCTCAGCTTGCAGCTGCAGCAGTCGATCCCGCTCATCAAAAAGGTGCATATGGGCTGCACTTAGAGCTTGCTGCAATTCCCTGACCTCCTCGGTTCGCTTTTGCATTTCGCATCTTAAGCTGTGGCACTCTGCAGCTGAGGCTTGGCAAAGAGATATACGTCCAAGCAAGTCTTGTCTTTCAACATCAAACTCATCTGGACACGGCACAGGACCTGAGCAGGCGCCTTTGGAGCAGGCATGTTACATATTGAACAGCAAAGTTGTGGTCGTGTCAGATATCATTGAATTTGCTGTTGCACGGAGCCAGCAAGGTACCAGCAAAATCAAGAGCATAGATTATTGGTATCCAGGATATTAATGCAGTCCTTCGGTCTTGTGCATAGCTCTAGGCATGAAAATAGCCCCATGCACCTTTGTGAACATCATAGCAATGATGATGATCCCTGATGTATGTAAAAGCCGGAGAACGAATCGGACACGGAGGCAGACATGACGTACATCAGATTGTGGACGACATTCCTCGATGCCCTGTGTGTAGCTGATAGCCAAACTTAATGGATGTACAATGGGGAAATTGGTGTGCCTCACCTATGCGCGACTTGTAGTATGCCAGCAGCTCCCCAGACGGAAAATCCGTACCCATTTCCTCTACGTAAACTCACTGCTATGTCTCAAATGGGGGGGGGGGGGGGGGGGTCATTGAGGCTTTGTCACAGCGACACACCAATATATCTCTTGTGTGGTTCCAATCGAGGATCACAACAGTCGGAAACACGCAATAACCCGATTACGCGCAGCTCATTTAACGCTGTACCGGATCAGGCATGATCGGCTGTGGGACATGTTATGGGTAATAAGGTCGAGTGTGTACCATCGCAGCCACGTTTGCACCTGCAAATGTTGGTCCTTACAACACGTCATATAATACCCCACGTAACAGACTAACACAGCACCTATGGCCCAAAACAATGCTGTCGCGAATCAGTCTCCGCCTGTTCGCAGCAACATCAGCTTGCAAGCCGCTTCGTAACCGACGCGGGTGCGTGCACTATTTGATTTTATGGTGTGTACCCCGATGTCTCACGTGTACGGAATGCACTGAGAACCTGCCGTCTTGGCGGGCCCTTCGCCACGTTCAGGTGGGGAGATCTCTCATGGCGGTAGAACAGCGTTCTTGTAAGCCACGGAGCTTACAATAGGCCTACCGTGCAACATATCTTGTGGCAAATGCGCAGTACTCCGTTGCAGGATGATTTGCGGTCTCAAAAGGTGTACATGGCGATCCCTTAGGCAGGCCTGCTTCGCCATTATCTAATTGCACGCGATTTTTTTCTACTGCCATCTGCTGCAATGTCAACGCCCATTCGGCCTGTTAAACGAGAAGGCGATCGGCTGCGGGGTACGCGATTGGCTCCCGTGGTGGTTCAAAGTCCACATTGCGGCTGGCGTGGGCTTGTTACTTACATAGATTCCACAAGTACAATAATAATTGGCTGATCAATGCTTATACGCATTGTCATGAGCGTGTTGGTGGATGTGTGATTGACACCGGAGTTTGATTATAGCACTGTTTGCATCAATGAGCGCCGAGTCTCGCATGGATCACACCATAACAAACAGGCATGATGGCATCGGCTGGGTTTCATAGTATTCCATATGATGCCTCAGCGTGGCAGGCTTCCACAATGCAGTTCACTGTGCACGCGCGGTTGCGTCATCGCCGTGTGCGGATAACTTGTGGGATGGTGTTCGTACAACACTGAAAACTA
The DNA here is from genome assembly GCA_032360965.1 of Ulva armoricana. Lineage (NCBI taxonomy): Eukaryota > Viridiplantae > Chlorophyta > Ulvophyceae > Ulvales > Ulvaceae > Ulva > Ulva armoricana. The sequence goes on from JAUMHO010000008.1 coordinate 1,577,350, forward strand.
TACAATAGGTTTCGTTACTGGGCCATGGTTGAGCTTAGGCAGTTCGCGGGGATGAGTTTGTCATGTCGCGTGACAACAAGGCGCAGGCTCATTCCTGTTCCCGAGTTGTCCCACTTCACAACCTGAATATCTGGGGTCATCTGCAGATGTAACGTCGCCGGCTCAATCGACAATGACGCAAGCACGTCCCACAATGCACGGCATGCCTGCTTCACAACCAGCCCTTCAAGGCAATGCCGGTCATGCTCAGCCCATGCAACATCTGCAGCATGTTGCACCCAACGCCCAGATGAGCTCGTCACCCATGATGCAGCAACAACCAGGGCCACCTGCGCAGCATGTTGCGGCTGCTCAAATGGCAGCTGCACCAATGATGCAACCACAGCCAGTGCAGGCTGTTCAACATGTGATTCCGGGTACACAGATGAACCCGTCACAGATGGCACAGCCGCAACTAGGCCAACCAGCTCACCAAAACCACATTGTCAATGCGCATCACATCATTTCGCAGTACCAAGCCAACAACCCGCATGCACAACATGCGCTGGGTGCTCGAGCCCCGGCGCAAGCGTCTCAGCAAGCTGCGCCTGGTTCGATGCAACCAGGAAATCTATCTCGGCCTCGACCTAGTGGTGGTGAGTTCCCCATGCCAACTTGAGACTAGCTCTTAACATCTATGATTGTGATCAGGCATCTGGAAGCAAAATCTCACACTTCTGCAGACCAGATGGCACATGCCGCACGGGAGCCTGTTGCGCAAGCACAGGCCGCCCCACAGAGTGCCCAACCAAGGATGGCTGCCGGGCGACCCGCTGCTCCAGGGCGTCCACCTGCACACGGGCAACAGGCAGCTCAGAACAATCCAGGTAAAGCATGCCTTGGTTCGGTTGTGACTTGCAGTGAAGGATGGATTGGTACTCATCAGCAATGAGTCATTGCATGCAACTCTAGCCTGAAAGTCCTCTGCTGCAGACCTGAGCCGAGTGTTTAAATCAAAGCTGTTTGCACTTGCGAAAGAAGACTCTGAGGTGCATGATCTGTGGTATGACAAGGGCCGCAGGATAAAAGAAGCCAATCCCGAGCTAAATCAGAAAGAGTGGTTTCAGCGGATTGTGAAAGCGGTCTATGATGAGGTTCGCGTGAACAAGAAGCTGTACAACAAAGTGCGGCCGCGCCGTCTTCTGTCTGCCAGCTGTGTTGCACCTCCTCATACATACTCATGCTGCCGCTTCCGCGTTGCAGATCTGGTCATATAATGAGAATGCTGCACAGCAGAGGCAGGGAAATGCGCCTGCGGGGCAAGCACCCGTCGCACAAGCACCGGCAGGCGCAGTGCAAGGCGCTGTTGCCAATCCCCAGCAGGTTGCCATGCAGCAACAGGCGCAGCCACTCGTTCCAGTTGGCCCCGTAGCCCCAGGAGCGCCACGTCCTGTGGTTGGGACTGCAGTGCCGTTGGGAGCTGCAGTGGCCCAGGCACCTCAACCAAGGGGACCTGCGGTTCGCCCAGGTCAGGCCATGCCCTTGCAGCCTGGGCCTGGTGCACCTGGTGCACCACAGTATCCTGTGTATGCCAATGCTGCAGCCATGGCCCAGCGCCCGCCTTACCACTACCAGCACTATGCACAGCCTGGTATGGTCAGGCCTCAACTTGCTCCACAATTCACTGAAGCCCAAAGGAAAAAGGCGGAAGATGAACGGCTTGCAAAAGAAGAGCAGAAGAAGAGGGAGCATGAGGAGAAGCGTCAACGATTACAAGAAGAGCAGGCCAGGAAAATGCAGTTGAAGAAAGAAAAGGAGGAGGCGGCGCGACAAAAGAAGATACAGGCGGAAGCTGAGAAAGCTCGTAGAATCCAGAAACGTCTTGACGACAAACGCAAGAAAGACGAGGAAAAAGAGCGGAAAAGGCTGGAAAGGGAACGATTAAAGGCAGAGAAGCAGGGAAAGGGCGGCAGAAAGCGCACAGCAGCAAACAAGTCGACAACCGGGGGGGGGAGCTTGGTGCCATCGCCAGCTGATGACACACCAGACATGCCCGTGGGAGGTGGGCAGGGAAAGAAACGACCACCAGCACGCAAGCCTGGTGCGCTGTGTAGCGTGTGTGTTGCAGATGAAATGAATCAGTATGGCCATGGGCCAACCGAAGGCATCGCACTCAAATGCTTCTGAGCAGACAGACGGGCTCTGCCTGCGAAGAAGGCCGTGCTCCAGGTCACACCAACCATTCATGCTCTGGGTTCACATCAAAACTTGGCCTCGACTTGCCAGGCAGACCAATGCCTCATGCATCGTGCATATGCATCTACACTGCTGCTTGCGTGTTTCTCTGCGTGACACCGTGATCTTGCGCTTGGTGTGCACCGGTTGCCACCAAGCATATCTGCAGGTGCGGCCCGGAAGAAGGCCCGCTCAGAAGACCAACCAATCGGAGTGGCAATTGACATGGACACAGAGGAGGCAGCGCTTCTTGGGGCTATGCTGGTGTGCTCCATTGCCACAGTATCTTTCATTGGGGATGTATTGTTGCTCGCTTGTGGGTCAGCTCCACCATGTTGACCAATCATGCAAATAGCAGACCGTGGGAGTCATTCTTAATTCGCTAGCACGTATGATTTCTTGCATACTTTGCGCCAGTGCGAATTTTGAATGCTGCTGCTCGGTTATTCTGAAAGGTTCTGTGCAAAGCATTCTTGTGTTGACCTTGCACAGCCTGTCCATACTTGCCCCATGTGCAGAAAATGGGTCAGCAACATGGACACAAGGCTGTACTTGAGGAAGATGCTGTTCTGAACGATGCGCCGTTGAGGGCCCGTTTGAAGCATGTTGCCGCTCGGCACGGTGTTGTCGTGCACTCTGGCGCCGTCAAGGCATGCAGCCTTGCTGTGGACCTATATCTGCGCCGAGTTCTGCAGGACACTATGCGTATGCATGAACTACGAACGGGCCAGGCTAAGGATGTGCCAGGAATGGTCAGGGACCTTTCCCGTAACTGGGCTCGAGATGTACGCTAACTGCCAGGCTAAGTGGGTGTGATGTTCTGTTGACCTTGCAATGATTTCAGTACAGGCTGGACTCATTGCGGTTTGCAGGTGGCTATCATTGCTGAAGCCGAGAAGGAAGCGCAGGCTCGGGCACGCCATGCCCAGCAGCTCCAGGAGGACCAGCAGACTATTGCCAATCATGCCAGCCGGTATGTCACCACTCCCATGTTTCGTCAGCCAGCAGGCTGTGGGTACATTTGACCTCTGTAAAGACGCATGATTGCTTTTGTTGGCCAAGGCTCGAGCCTATCCAGTAGACTGTTGTCACGTGCTCTTGTTGTTGCAGGCGACGAGGAGAGGAACTGGATGAGGAGGAAAAGGCTAAGCGCAAGGAAAACGTTGATGCAGCCAAATCACGCCTGGGCACAGCCGAGGCCCAGAATCGAGTGAATGAGAACCTCAAGATGCTGCTCCCACAGCGTAAGTTTGGGCAGAAACAGCGCCTGTTGGGTGGCAAGATGTCAATGCTGCGTGCCAATAAGATGCCTAATGTGATGGGGCCTTTGGCAGCTGCAACCAATGATGGGGCAGAAGCCCAGCCTGCAGCGACACCCGGCGGTGCCACCGTCTCGATGCATGGGTCGGCAGCGGGTGGAGGAGATGGCGGAGTGGTAGGTCGCGCTCGGGTGGCAGCTCCAAATGAGACCTCTAAGAAGGCCATCAAGCAGACATTGACTATGCAAGATCTGCTAGCCACACTCCGACACAACCCAACATATGCTCACAGCCAGCTGCACTATAAGTTCATGCAGATGGAGAACAGCCCGCCATAGCATACAGCTTTGAAACGGTGTTGGCAGTTCAGCCATGACTCTTTGCCGGCTTTGCTGAGTGTGCTCTTGTTGAGGTCGCGTCAACTGGTAATGTGCTTGGCTGCATTGCCCTCAAGCCACTGATGCGTCATAATTCGCCACGGCCATGGTGTGGGTGTTGCGCTGTGCTGACGATGCAAGTGCCTGGCGAACCGACTGTGTTGCTGTCGGACAGCTCAACCCCGTATCATGTCAGGCTGGGCTGTCTCGCGTTCTTGCAGTTGATTCAAGTCTCCGTGCACTTTCTTTCTTGCAGTTCTTCTGTTGATGCAAAGCCGCATCAACACTGGCAAGCAGTATAAGCATCAATTACTGATGTTGTGGGATCAAGTTCTCTCCGGGACGATTTTAAATCAGCTGTTGTGCGTTGGGTTGACTTCCGTGTGAGAAACGTCGTGAATTGCAAAAAATACAGCCAGAGAGCAGAGCCGAAGGAAACCCAGCGCACAACAGCTGAATTAAAATCGTCCTGGAGAGGACTTGGTTGGGAGTTTTGCTGGTGCAGCTCATCTGTTCGGTACACGTAGTCGATAGTCCGCACAGTGTTCCAGTAACTCGAGGTTGCAAGCCCAGCTGATCTCATTTCGTGCCTAAGAACATCATAACGCGCCCGTCATCGACAAAACTGTTGGTAAGTATCTGATCTCTGCTCGACGATGAAAAATCACTGTGAATGGGTGTTGTACATTTCCAGTGCTCGGCCAATCAATGCAGTGTTGCTCTGGCTTAAGATCGCACCTCTTGGCGAATTGTTCTGCTTCTACGTACACGACTATTGCGTAGAAAAGGACAAAAACTGGCTAGGACTAGATGAACGTCGTACACAAATAAGATACGCGATGAATAGATCTGTACGCATGGTCGTTCGTTCCGCTAACAACGATTGCTGCGCGAATCATGCAACCGCTCAACAGACACCTGATCCCCGAATACAAGCGTACGTACATCAATCCGGAAGTCCGTAATATTATGCTGAGCTACTTCATTGTAAAGCTGCGGTGGTTCGTCTCACCCTCGGTGGATGTCCTGACGCCATTACTGGACCTCGGCCCAGCGGCAGAGGAGTATTGGCGGTCAAAAAAATTCCTCATTGACGCGTAATGGGTCAATTCTAGCCATCCGCACGCGTACGCTGGAAATTTCGGTGCACACGGGTTCCCGAAGGGTCGTCAGATAAACACTGGTTTTGTGGGTGCCTGCAGCCTGATGCTGCTACTTTAGGCATCAGTACAGTCATGAATTTGCTGCTAGATGCTGAAGGTGACTGTACGGATGATTCGGCGTTTGACAATGAGCTTCGCTGGACCAAGGTGTTGTTCCCTCATGCAGGCTCATCCCGAGAAGATGCTCTCTTTACTACGGCTGACGTGCCCGTCTTACGTTAATCTAATCATGCAGCTAATTATGGCTACTGATGTATAAGATGGGTTGTGCATGGCTCACAAGCTGCATGATTGCCTGTACAGGAACAAAGAGCTCAGATGGAAGCCAGGGTGCCCCCCAGGAAGCTGCATCATGCTTTGCAGCAGTTGGCCACTGACATGAAATCCTCAAACGATCGGATCACTGATCTGCAGCATGATTTGAGGAGAACACGCAGAAAGTGGACTGATGAACACCAACAACAACAGTCGGAGGTGTTCGAACTGCAAAATTCATCTTCTCACCTTCTCTCAAGCTCCTTACCACGGCACCACGGATCAAACCTCATAAGTAGTCGGCATCTATGTGAATCTATCAAAACTCTTCAAGGACCACAAGCAGACACGCAGCAAAACAGGCCAAGAATCCCCAGCGATGGTAATTCTATGCAGGTGCTCCATCAGCAAATCAGATGGCATGATGAGTCCAAAGTAACCGATTCAGCTCACTGTTATGGTGTGCACAGATTAATCCGGAGATGCTTCACCGTCGTTTGCGCATGATGATTGAGACTTCATCAGAAGCCCTGCAGAACACACCACGAGGAACCCCAGTGTCCAACCCGTTCAACTCATCCCCTTCCCCCATGCACTGCGCTTCGAGAGGCCTTTATCTCATGGTCGATGCTGCGACAGGTCAGCCGTTGGGAAGCACTGTCCTTCACCCTGACATGCTGGCCACTGTGCAACAGAGACTGCACCAGCCACCTGACCGGTCCACAAATTTAACCCCGACATCGCCTGGACAGTCATCCTGCCACACACAGACAATAGACAGCACAGAGGTTTGGGAAGGGCACGACCTGCACAAAACCACTGTTTCAGATCGTGTCGATCCTCCGGCAGTCACTGATGAAGCAAGTGCATCGTTGCTCACAGACGCCCAACACGAGTGTGACGAGTTCAGTCAGCCGCCCATGCGCATGCATACGACAGTGCAGCGAGTCTCGGGCTTACATGAAGCGAACGTGGGTCATGGCGATGCAAGCGCCAATGGGCATGTTGATGCAAGCGATGATGCTCCTGGCCTAGAGCAGGAAGCAACATGTTTCCTTGGCGAAACCTATCCTGTAGACCAGGGACCATGTCTAAAATCGGTCACAGATTTCCATGCCAGCCAAGAAAACTATGACTGGAAAGCTCGCACAGGCCTGCAGGCTGCAGAACAAACTACTGCTGCTCACGCGAAGGTATGCCCTCATCACCTGGGTGCGAATACACGACAGATGTTGCCGATAGTCGCATGTTGAGCACAAGTTGATTTTCACAATGCAGGCACAACCAGAAATAGATTGCTTTTTCTGCAGGAAAGCTCTGGTAGCCGGACAGTCTGTGCAGTAAGAGCTGCTGTGGTCATGTGCGCCAAATCACAGTCTATATGCCCATGACTGCTGTGATCATGACACCAATGCTCCGCAAGCAAACGTACTCTGTACTGCTGTTTGGGAGGTGCACTGAAGTAATCAGGAACCATGTGGATGTGGCAAGCGAACCGCTAGTTTAGTTTTTCAGCATTTATAGAAGGCATATGCACTATCGTTCAACTGGTGCAGGGAATCCATGGCCAGTGCACTGGAGCCACCGTTGCCCACCCCACCGGCGCTTGCTCTGACCCCAGAGGATGAGTGTTGTCCATTCACGCCTTGTGATGCCCCGGCCCGCTCGCAGCTCTCTGCACAGCCATCAGCCATCACCTGCGAGTGTTTGGGGGGGCGACTGGAGCCAACTGCAGGGAAGGGTCACCTTCCACCAGATGCAATTGATGCTGAGCCAATTTTGTACCAAAACGATCTACAAGATGCCAAGCCGCTAGGCGTACCTGATGCTGAGGATGATTATAGCAGTGGCTGGATGCTGCAGAAGACTATAAAAGACTCCATATCCCTGGTTGCAGATGCAGCAAGAGTGCCGGGGGGCAGTGCCTCTGACCGGCACAGCACTCCAAGCCGCAGATCGAGCATTGTTCCGGCAGAGGACGTTCTGCCCCACAGGCCAATGTTGCCTATGAAAGGGGACGGATCGCGATACAGTAATGCCTCTGCTTTGTTTGGACTTTTGAAGGAGGAGTCGGACTGTTTTGAAGATGATGCTCCTCTCAACTTCCTTCAATCCACAGTGACTGCATCAACACAGCTTAAACGTGTGTTCCAGAGGAAGACTGTTGAAATGAATTTGGTGCTGTGTGCATCATTCTTGTTGCCCCAACCGGAACGCTATGAAGGTTGGATACAGAGACATATGTTCCTGGTGCAGGTGTGACACAAGCGCCCATGGCACCTGCCACGACACCTGATTTGGGCGGTTTCAACATGACGCGACCAAGTATGGGCACAAGCGTAGGCTCACAGGAGACTGGTGCAGCAATAGAACCCTCCCCTGTCCAGGGACGTCTCCCAACGAAGCAAACCAATCAGCGAGCCTCTCTTCTAGGGGAAGCTGGCACTGGAGCCCTTGACCTTGAAGACTTTGAATTTTGAGCTTCTCTTCTGTTACTGAAGGACAGATATTAGAGTGGTTTTCACGGGCAAATCTGTCACTTTTGTAGAGTATGATATGCCAACTGCGAGTTCAGCTGTGGACGGCATGTCAGAAACCATTAGTTACCAGAAAATGCATGTCTAAGCCATACAGCATTACAGTGATGCATCGGCTCAAGCTACAGCGGTCAGTGCAGCTGCTCTGAGCAAACATGCCAGAGACCATAGCGCCAGGTACAGGAAAGCAGCACAGGATGGAACATCGAGTGGTTTTATCATCACGAACAGCAGCATCAGGCTTGGCACCCACCAGGGCATCTGCAGCAAAGCCAGCCAGTCACATTTGCACATGCACATCATATTGGCAGGGACGGGCTATTGATTTGGTGTCCTTACGTGTCAGGTGTCCAAGCAATGGCAGATCTATCACGACTTGTCGCAAGCAGAAGGCACAGAACAGACACCTTTGTACACGCGTTGAAGTAGCAGCATGACGGACCCACACTGGGCGTCGTTTTGCTTCCTAAAAAATTAGCACTGCATGGAGAAGCCGCCAGGAGAGCTCCGCATGTAATGATCGCCCCCGGGAGTGCATCCTCCATGGCGGGTGCCACCCATGTAGCCCGTGCACAGGCAACAAAGCTTGGCAGTGCAAGGCCAGCTGCAAGTGCAACTGCTGCCGCCACGGCAGGCCCTTGACGCTCAACACACACACATCCTGTACCCTGCTCCTCCGTTGGACCACTTTCTAGGGATGTTACTATTCCAGTGTGCACAGACCTATTGGCACAAGAGCGGACGCGCAAACTCAAGCCAGGCTGGCTGACAGGCCCGGATTCATACGGGAGCCCCATGGCATCAGGGCCTGCGTTGATCCCACCCGCTGGCCCCGACACAGGCGGCACCTGTCCTGCGCGCACATGGCGGTGTCTACTGGTGATCAATCCAACATGGGCTGCAAAGAGGCGCGCCAAGGCCAGCTGAAGTGAAAGGAAAACGTGCGCCCCTGTCGCCAACAGTACGACCACGAGAAACCACCGCTTGCTCAATGTACGGCCGAGTCTTTGCAGCTGACCCTGTAGCCACCATGGGCCTGCCTGCCCAGCAGAAACTAGACGGCTAGCGGCGGCTGCGATAAACTTCGCAGCAGACGTCATCACGACAGCAATGCCCATCCCTGACAACACAATGACACAGCGGCCAATGACTGATGGCTCAGGCGCACACACGGTGAGCGCCAGGCCGCTCAGCAGCTGCTGCAGCGTTCCAGAGAGCGCTTGTGGGGCTCGAGGGGGGGGGTCCACGGAGAATTGAACGAGAAAGACAGCAGCAGACAGCAGCATCGTGGGCAGCCCCATGTACAGCAGGCTGAACACGCCGGCCGGGGCACCACTGACGAGCTTCACGGTTGCGCCACAGGTGCTGGGGGAGAGCATGAGAGCAACTTCTGTGAAACAGCCCACTGGATGTGCACCTGCAGTGGCAGGCCGCCTTCACAGCCAGTAAGTGCCGCTTGTGCTGGGCTATGCACGCGTGTCAGCTGTCAGGCGCACTTTTGGGGGCATCGCTGGGCGGGCTCCTGGGGAGCAGCTGCACGGCTCCGGCACAGCAAGCAGCGGACGCGCTTGCCTGGATCTGTGCAAAAGGGAATGCCGCATTCCAGGCCCTCACTGAAGGGGATAGCTGCACAGGGGTCGCGGTTGTGCACAGGCAACGGCACGAAAAGTCGGAGCTAGGGCAGCTGTCTTCAAGGTGAGGAGAAGGCGCAGCGATGGTGCGAGGGAATAGCAGCGCGGCCCAGCCGAGCGTGATCGGGGATCGCGCCATCGCGGCTCCCGGGCCTTGCATTGACACAATGCTGCAAAGGCCAGGACTGGCGTGCAGCTGTGAAGACACGAGTGACCGGTGGAAGCGGTGCGCTTTTCTGCACGCCGCTCGCAGCCGCAGTTCCTGCACAGCGCCGTTGCTCATTGGTGCCCCGGAACTTGCAGTGAACGAACGCGGTCGTGCACATTCTGGTGCTCATTATCATGCCGCTGACCAGCCTCTCGGGAGTGCGCTTGTTGGCATCGGTGCGTGGCATTGTTTGGGAGCATTCTCAGAGGTGTGTCACCTGGAGCCGCATGCCCGGGAAATCAGACGGGCTAACAGAAACTGCGGCCATGCCATGCCAGCCATACTCGATACCCCTGTACACGTCTGCGGGCTTTGTCGGCGGGTTGTGCTCTCCGCGCCTTTCCGGAAGGGAAAACAGTTGAAGGTGTTTCTGAAGGTCCATGTACTGTGTCCGCCCATCTGCACGAACCCCATGTCAGCAGGTTTGCCTCAAAACGTTGCCAGCAGCCGCCAATCGACATGCACTCCAACTAGCACCTGTGACATCCTGAACCACGACGCCCAGCTGCAGTTGATCAGGCAGGCCAGACAGCATGATGACAAGATCGGCGGAGCTATCCCCCTCAGCCACGGGTTCACTCCAGGTATGCCGCAAGCGCCACCGTTGGGATCTGCACCGAACATTACATGAGGCATTGTTGGATGGACATATCACACGAGTCCCAGCTGTGATCGTACGGATTACAAGCCCAGTCGTCCCACAGACCAGACCAAAGCGGGATGAGGACAGGTTAGGGGTTAGGGGTGAGGGGTTTGGGCAGCCTTTCATCTCCACCCCCCAAGGTGCTCTGTCAACAAATAAGTAGCACAGTTTCACAAGGTAGATACTGCTTGTACGCAGGCCTGGCAGCGGAGCTCGCACAGAGAGGCGGCCTGAGGAACCCTGAGGCAGGAAACCGAATCATCGAGCTCAGATGATGGCACAGCCCTCCAAAACTCGTCTCCAAACTGCTCGTCCACAGCCTGTGCCTCGGAAGCTTGCAGCAGCCCCGGCTGGCCCTGCGACACCCATGCCATCTCGAGCCCCGCAGCAACAGTGGCCACCTTCTGCTGGCACGCTACCACAGCGTCGGGGGACAGCGCTTCTCCGCCCGCCGAGTCTGCGGCTATGCTACCGGCGAACTGCAGCAGCTGCTCTGAGGAGGTGATGATTGCAGAGCCTAGCGCAGCGGCCACCTGGTTGCACCACACTGCGCACTGGTGCTCAGCCGACACCCACACCGCCCTCATGTCCTGTGTCGCAACATGTGCCACGGCCTTGGCCCCCTGCGCATCTGCCACACTGACTGTTGGTCTCCTTCCTGTGGGTCACAACGCACACAGATATGTGCTGTATGCCTCGCTGCGCCACGTCCGCGTGCACGTGGGCGGGACTGCTTATCGAGGCACGAGGTACGCGATTGAGTTCAGGAGTGGAGACGTGATGTGCATGTTCCAAGGCTCCGGACTCAGGCAGGTCATGAATGGGTCAGGACCACACCGCTACAGGAGGGGCTGCCGCTGCTGCAGGAACCTGGAAGTCATGCATGCCAGCTGAGATTGACAGGTAAGACATGGGATTAGCGTGCCGGAGCAGGTGATGAAGAGTCCATGTCGATGGCAGCAGAGCCAGTGGCGGCATTTCATATGGCGACGCCACCCCAATCAGCAGAGGTGCCGTCGGTGTGCCTTGCATTGAAACCGCGGCTCGTCCTGCAACACCACCTGGATGCAGACCCATAGGGTCAGCTGGCACCCCAGCTTGTTCCTCACGACAGGCAGTGCCCAGCCGGGAGAGAAGGCTCACCCATGGAATGACCAATCAAAATTGCAAAGGGAAGCTGATGCTGCTGGTTCAGCCACTCCATCGAGCGAGCAACAAATCGCGCTTGTGCAGACAGCAAACGTGCGTCATAAGCTGAGAGCTCTTCGTCAAAGTGAATGGTATACACCGTGAACGGCGTGTTCCCATCGCCTTCGGCGGTTCTCCTTGCAAGCTGCCTGTACGCCTCGCTAGCTATTGATCTAGCCTGTGCTTTGCTTCCTGCTGCCCCTGGCACATAGAGGACAGGGATGCTGTGTGGACTGAAAGTCTCTGCACTCACCACGCTTGCATGTATGACCCACATTTGGAATGCAGTACACGTACAGTTAGTGCTGAAGGGTATCCTGGTGACGCCAATCCAGATAGAGACGCACGCTCGGCGATCCTGGCCGTGCCTTCGATGTATCGCTCCAGAGTGTATCCGCGTTGCTGATCGCTGATCGGCGTAAGGGAATACTGCGGACGCATGTACGTCATGATGCATCCACTGCTGGGTGATCGCATCGCTGCGAGGATACTCCACGCAACCAGTGCCATGGCCGTGGCAAACGTTGCGACGGAGCACGACGAGATCCATGCCGTGATGGCGAAAGGCATATCCTCATTAACATCAAACCATAATGTCGTCCCCACTTAGACCCTGGTGTAAAAATACTTGACGTACAGCACATATCGTGCGTCCGTTCGCTCTGGCATGGCTTGGCAGACCGAATAACGCTGGTTCATGATGGCACAAGCGTGTATTGCGCACGGCTGGACGTATTCACATGATCACACGCAGGTAACTCAACATGGGTCATAGCACGTGTGCGGGTGTCCTATGGTATTGTGAGGAGGCGTTTTATGCACCATCGAAGTTGGCAGTCTACTCGATGCGAGTGTGGCTAAAGGACCAACTCTGGGACAACGGAGACGTTGGACTGCCTTACAAACTCGTGCGCGGCCACGCGCAGCAGCGGCTGAGAAAAGAACCCATGATTCCGATCATGGCCTCCGAGTGTCGCGGTGATCGGCCAGCCTATTCACGTTGCTGATCCATTGCAAACTGACGCGCGTCCGCCCTGCAGACGACCAGACGCACCCAAAGCAGAAGTTCTCCATTTCAAATTTCCCACGATGGTGGCACTGCTTCTTGCGTTGGCAGATGCAGGGATTCCTGTGCAAACAGATGCGGTACCGGAACCCCTCCTGAAGAAGCTTCAGCCAGGAAAGATCAGCGGCTTCTTGTGCCTGGGAAACGTCGGATCCGCCGTGGTCCGGACTCTGAAGCGAATTGCAACCGATATGCGATTCGTTGCAGGAGACTCGGAGGAGGAATCGCACCTCCCCCTTGCGCAGGTGTGCCCTGTGAACATCTCGTGGCGACCGGGTCCCAGCCCGTTGGCTCGCCACATGCAAATGGTGCACGCGATCCAGGAAGACTCACACTCATCAAAGAGGTCAGAGTCACAGTTTGCGCTGTGATACAGTTCTATGTGTTGTAGATTGTCGAGCTGGAGGGAGTAAGGGTGGGCATGACGCATGGGCACATGATCATGCCCAGAGGTAATGACATGGCGCTAGATGCCGAGCGGCGGAGGCTCAACGTGGACGTGCTCCTGTCCGCTAGCACAGGCCGCGCATCCACCAAGCAACACGGCTCCGGTCTCCTGGTGGACCCGGGTTCCATCACCGGCATCGCATGCTCGCCACTGGCGTCACGCAAGCCCTCATTCACGCTCCTCAGCCTTGATAATGGCAAGGTCAGCCCTCCCACGCACGCACTGCATGCTGCAGTTGTGCGGCCCACAGGAGACGGACCTCCAGGCACCCCCAGGCCTGCCCTTTGCCGGAATCCAAACCTTGGCATCAATTTCCTGGCGGCGCGCCACGCAGCCCGACACCATCCCACGTGCTCGCGGTCCATCTCCAGCCGGATCTCAAATGCAGCCGCATGTGCACGCAAGTTGTTGCTTGAGCCGGTTGCCCCATGCACGCCACGTGCTCGAGGCAATGGCCACTGCCCCGGGCTGCTGTGCCATGCGGCACAGGCCGCACTGCCGGTCCAGTCGTTGTGCCACTGCGGCCGCATGCAAGTCCTCTGCGATGTTCCCGTTGTCGGCTGGTCTGACGAGCGTCAAGCGCTGTACAGGTGACAACATTCACGTACTATATTGACGAGACTGGGGCTGTTGGCTTCCATCGGAGAGACTTCCAGCGGCAGCAACACGGGGTCGTCACCAGGCCGCAACCTGTGCCGACCGCACCCGCGCCCCCGCCCCAGGTGCCGCCGGCCGGCCCTGACCACCCATCTTCCAGCGGCGCACCTCCTGCTGCTGATCCTGGGCACCCCGCAGCGTCTGCTGGGGAAGCAGAAGCAACCGATGGCGATGAGGATGCTGGCGCCCAAGCCGGTGCAGCCGCAGGTGAGGACGTTGCAGGCTCGCAGCCTCAGGAGAGCGGTGCGGCAGAGGCTGCACAGGCATCTCTGGAGTGTCCACTCGCTGAGGATGTTGCAGCAGCTCCTGCACTGCTGGCAGACGAACCCAGTGCCACCAGTGACACTGCTTTTGCCTGATAGTGTTTCTGCCGGATGGTGCAGTCCAGTCATGATTATAGATGACCTGGGAAGTCAGATATGAGTACTGTTGTAGCTTATGGAGCCGTGTACGATCAGACCTCGCTGATTCGTCCTCCGCAGCTTGTCTGTTAGTGTTCGGAAAAAAAATGTAACGCAGTGGGTTGCCCGATTGGGGATCATCCGCATCTGCATTGCCCGGTAACTAGATCTGTTCTTGCGCCAGCGGCCGGCCAACCAGTGCATGGCCACCTGTGCGAACAGCTCATAGCGGTGTGATGTACACCGGCAGCATGGTCTGCATCTGACGCACTCAAATGGATGATCTGCACAGCGCCTGAGAGGTTGCGCTGCCACCTGTGCCAGGATTCTACGTCCACCCGAGGTTCCCACGGTGAAGCACGTGCTGTTGGACGCGATGTTGCTGGTTGTGAGGTGGCTGCCAATAGCACTCTGCGAAGCTGTCACGAAAGACGAATATCAACATGATCCATCCGACGGCAACGACTTGACCATGTACACGGAGCATGGGGAGCATGCACTGAGTCGTGATGCAGCTGTCTGACCGGGGGCTCAAGGTCCCCATGGCCACACACGTGAGGCAGTTGAACAACACAGAGTATTGGATACGTCTGGTGCAGAGCTTCAGCACCTGTCAACTTACACATGTTACAGCAACTGGTGTGGGACGTTATTCCCCAGCCGCAGCCTCCTAATCACACACAAGTGCTCAACCCCATGGAACCGGGCCCCCTCCGGTGACACGCATGCATGAGCTCCCACCGCTACCGGTGCACTCCTTCGCCGCCGCTGCACCGTCGCCCGGCGGGGTGACCAGCTCGCGTTGCCCCCAAGCTGCCCTGTTGTGGGGATGCATGCGTGACGCACGCGCTCGATTCCTCGGCTATCTCAGCATGGGATACAGGAGTATCTGCCAACGCGAAGCAAGATCTCACATGGGACAAGTTCAGATGCATTGGTAAGGGTGCGTGCTGCTTCATCCTGCTGACCCATAAAACCTACAGCCGTGTTTGCCCACAGCCTTGACTATACCGAATGATATCACGGGGTTTGTGGCCGGGACGGTTAACAGCATGATCCTTCCGGGACATGCCATGCATGACGTATCCACTACCCTCTGTTGCGACGTCTCCAGGCAGATTCTCGCCTCCGCTCCGGGCAGCCCGTCGGCGTATGCGTTCGGTGCAACAAGGACGGCCCCCGGCACTGGGACTCCCCTTTATGGGTCGGCCATTGCACCGCTACGCCCTCCTCTGCAACACACAGACACCACTTGCACCACTCCCTCGTCCCTGCCCCCTCTCACACGCCCCGCCACCTTGCCCGCCCCACCCCCTCGTTGTTCCTGCTGCTCAACCCGCCACCACCCCCCCCTCCCCACGTCTCCATCCTCAGCCGCCCTCCCTGACCCACTCCATGCTGCCTTCTGCGCTCCTCACCGGGGGGTGCCGTGTCTGCGCCTGAATGACCCGCGGGCAAATGGCTAGGGTGAAGCATCTCGCCCTCGGACTACATGCTCAAAGAAAGTGATACAGTGGCTTGAAAATACGTTCCTGCATTGTCTAGAGTCAGCGTACGTGGAGCTGCTCTGTAGTGCTTCATTCCTGACCTGTGGGAATTCAAGACGCTTCAGCGGGCCTTCGTCTATGTTAGGTGACTCCCAGGATGGCAGGTGTCTGGCGGCTGCGGACCTGGCCTGTTTGCAGTGACGCTGGTCCTTGCTTTTCTTCCACTGGAGTCGCCGGGCCTACATTCGTTGCTCCGTATATCTCAGTATAACACGCATGCATGGGTACGTATATATATACATGCTGTCAGCAGATGCAGCTGACATCCGCTGCAGGGACGCTTGATTCATGCTTCATCCACTGATCCATGTAGAGTGCGCTGACATTGTCCATAGTCACCGTGTAGCTAAGTTTTGCCACTGTGGGCGTTTGATCTGTTCGTCACAGGCATTCCAAACCCGGAAATTAATGCGCGAGTGCCGCTGTTCGCACTCATAAGCTTGTCATAATGGAATCTTCAAGTATTACTGTTGCTGTCCGGACGCGTCCGTGCGGATGGGGGTCTGAAAGTGCAGTGCAAATGGACGTTCCTGGCAAGGTGTACCGTCTCAGCTTGCAATAACGTTAGGACAGACCAGCAAGTGATCACGCATGCAACAAGATTTGCACAATAACAGCTTGCAAAATACAGGTAGTATCTGTCCAAGCAGACCAGCACACACATGGCTTCCGATTTGAGAAGCTTCTACATGGAATTTCCCAACAAGAGGTTTTCCAGGTCCGCTGCCGGTATGAAGCTGTAGGTGGCAGCTAGAAGGACTATATGCAGGTGTTGGTGGCCTGATGTGCAGGAAGTGGGCGTAGAGGCCATTGAAGCGGCCTTGAGTGGCGTAAACGCCACCATCATTGCGTATGGCCAGACTGGCGCAGGCAAAACCCACACGTTGGCAGGTAGCTGTCCTCATTATTGCGGCCTCGATCCGACTTGTGCTGTGATCAGTTTGTGACAACAGATATTATTGATGCTCGAGACTGGGCAAATGTATGGCCCTGCAATGCGGGCTTTGACACACATTTACTCTCGCCCGCCATCACGCTCGGTCATGACCTTTCAGGCTGCATGTGTAGGATCACGAAATTCTTATCAGGAAAGGGGGATTATACCGCGTGCACTATCTTACCTGTTCAATGATGCAACACGAGGGGAAGCAACGATTCGAGCAGTGTCTCTGAGGTACGTGGAGATATACAACGAGGCGATGTTTGACCTCCTCAGCACCTCTGCAACGCCCACATCAATTACTCTCATAGAAAACAAGGACTACGTCATACCACACGGAGCGACCGAGAAGGTCTTACAAACCGAACAGCACGCACTGGAAACGTTCTTTCAAGGAGAGGCATGCAGGGTACTTAACGCCTTGCTGCCATGGCTTGGAAAAGCTCAAAGAATGCATTATGACAATGAAATTCTTCAAGCTTGCAGGCTACACGTGAGCATGCATTGAACAAGCACTCCAGCCGCTCGCATGCTATTTGCACGGTACAGTTGCATGTGCAGACAGGCTCACAGGGACCTCAGGTGTGACCTCTTCGTCCTGTAGCCTAGAAGGATGCTAGTGACGTCACTAGTGCATGCGAAGAGCAAGCACCTGCACATTGCCAGTGCAAATGACATGCAGGTTGTAAAATCGTTGCTGACGCTAGTGGATCTGGCCGGGTCAGAGAGGGTACACAAGACCCGTAGCGAAGGCGTTGTCCTGAAAGAGGCTGGCTACATCAACAAGTCACTGACCTTTCTGGAGCAAGTGGCCATCGCAATCAGCGAGGGCAGGCAGCATGTTCCTTACAGGCAAGGCCTCACGAATACCAAATCCCTCAATATGCATGGTCTTGCATGGAATCTGCATCAGATCACATATGCACTGAAATTGCGGTTGCTGTGCTCAGATCTGCCAAGCTAACTCACCTGCTGAAGCATGCGGTCGGGGGCAACAGCAAGACGACGCTCATTGCAAACATCTGGGATGACGCAGAACAGCGGTATGAGACTCTGTCAACCCTGCGATTTGCACAGCGCATGTCAAAGATCGAGATGGCCATATCTGCCAATCCGAGGCTGGATCACGAGGGGACGATTGCCCAATTATCGCAGCAGGTACAAACACTCAAAGTTGCTCTTGAAGGCGGCAACAGCGGTGGCGCACCTGAGCAGCCGCTCGTGCTGCATCCAGGAGAGCACCTCTGTGAAAAGGTATTCCCAGCGCACATGCTGCAGCTTCACAAACAGTAATGGTTCTGTCAACAGATCTGATGTCTCAAGGTCTCGCAGGTCCGGGGCGTCTTGCAAGCACTAGATGAAGGCCAGGTACAGGAAGCCCTGAAACACATTGATTTGACGACGTACGGCGGCGCCAGAGATGCACTGTGCGCTGCCCGGCTACTCTACCAGCGCTGCATGACAGCACGTAGTCCCCAGCAGGACCCGGCCCCCGAATGTGCGCCAGTTGAAGCTGCAGATGGTATTGCTGTGGCAGGTTGGGCGCTTATCTCGCGGGAACTGTGTGATGAGCCCTGGTCGGGTAGCAGTGTTCTGCGCATATATGCTGAACACGGTGGAGTACAGGGACATTTCCAGCGTGGAATATGGCGGCAGCTTCATGTGACAACGCGTGCAAGGATTATAATGCATCATGTGGAGAAACAGTTTTGCCGCAGCATGGTGTGGCTGATGGGGGCACCGGAAACTTTGCGGATGCTCTGCGCCACTTCAAGAAACATGTGGCGGTTGGAGTGGAGACACTCATGCAGGCACGAGCAGAGGAGGTGGCATCGACGAGGAAGCGTGTCAAGGATCTTGCAGTCAAGATCAATGCTGAAAAGCTTAACATTGACCAGCTGCGGGCGGGCAGCACTCAAAGCGAACCGGTGTGAACCAAGACGTTGCGCAGCAGATTTAGTCCCTTGCTTATCAACAGGAGCGACCGCAGTGTTGCCGTGCATGTCTGACTCCAGCTGGAGGGGCATGCGACTAGAAATTCAATCTGTGATGCCCCACATGACGTTCCCATCGACACTGTGCACAAAGTTTCATGCAGAATGGCCCCGAGGCATTGGAGCATTCAAAAGCTGTTTATCGAGCCTTGTACCAGGAGCTGGAGCAAGAGAGACAGGAGCTGGCACGGAGTTCAGATTCCCTGGAATGCCTCAAGGGCGAGTTTCAGGATCGATTCAATGCTTGGTACAGAAATCAGTACTTGGCATCCACTGATGGGCAAGGGACACAAATCGATGCAGCTACATCAGGTACGGCTGTAGTTGGCATCGAAGGCGTATTGGACAATCAAACGGCATCTAGCATTGGACATGTAGGCGTTGCAGCTTGCCTTGGTCAGCCTCACTTCAGCCCCAAACAGCGACGTCCAGCTGATTATAACAGTGAGTCTAGGTGCTTTTATGATGCACAGCGTCGAATTGAAGTCGCGGCTGGCAATGGTTCCATCAAAGGCAAATTCAGTCATCTTGGGGATGCGTGGAGGATCTCGGGCTAGCAGGAAAATGTGTGCGCCATGATGCGATTCGGTGATCCCGATGTGTCTGCATGATAAGCCTGGCCCAAGCTTACAAGCTGTCGTAGACAGCAGAATGGGGAACATGCTCTCGAGTCGAGTGTGTGAAAGTAAGGCTCATGATGCCAGGACGCAACCGAGGATGTGGCACTGTGTGCCGGCAGTACATCAAACGCCGGGCAATGACTTCAAACTTTGCTACGTTCTGTTGATACGGAATATTGGACTGTCTCATAGTAAGGCTGGCTAAATGGCATAAATGTGCACACTAGTAGGCTAACGTTTCTGAGGAGGCTTTGACATGCCTCTGTTGCAGACGGTGGAACACACATGGGCCGGTACAGCCTGACGAACAAGACACGGACTACCTAGATAGCACAGGAGCATAAAATGTAAGACGTGGGGAATGAGAATGCCTGTCCCAGGTGCAACATGCACGATTTTGTTACATTCATTTGCACATGCAAAGATATGTACAAAAGCACACAACAAAAGATATCATTCAGATGGAGCCGAAGAGACGTAGGATCATCGGATTGATTGCGGTCCAGGGTAAGTAAAAACAATCAACCAAGGACACTCAACATCTGCAGGCTGACAGCGACGGTGGCTAGAGGCGCCAAACGACGCCACCACAGGGCCTGCAGTACTGTGCCACAGCTGGAGCCTACTGATACGTCATGGAACGCAGCCAATGGTTCCACACCTTCGAAACTTGTCCAACGCATTGTCACGTTTTTCTAATCTTATGCGATGTTGCGTGCTGACGTTTCACGAACGCAGCACCGGAGACGATGCACCTAATCTGCCGACGTGCTCTTCGTGTCAACAAGCATCGAGACCTCGGTGATAGCTCAATCATACAACAAAGCTGTGGTACTAAACAGCTTTTACGCTACTGACACGAGCGTATTTACTGTTTACGCGATGCTCCGCTCGGCGTGCGTCGCGGTTCGCTCACTGAGCCGCATATCTACGGAAGCCGGGATCAAGTACGATCTGATTCATTAACAACTTGTATCTCCTAAGGATATATGTTAGTTTAACGTTCGGTACTGGCATGTGTGTTTTGGAACTTACCACAGTGTCGATTGACTTGTACATAAACGGTTCCACGGAACGCAGATATGAGGCAGCATCAGCGATCTCTAACACTTTACGAGGTAAAACTAAAGAAAATGACCATGGATGGAGGTCAGCATTGCCCGTCGGGGGAATTGCTGCCCTGTCTGGCTTGTCAGTGGCCACGGCGTTCGCTGACAGCAAGGGCGATCATGGAAAGGATGGTACTCAGGCAGTAACATTATTTCAGTATGAAGTATGCCCATGGTGCAACAAAGTCAGAGCCGTGCTTGACTATCATAACGTGCCGTATCGTGCGGTTGAGGTCCACCCCCTAATGAAGTCAGAGATAAAGTTTTCTAAAGACTATAGGAAGGTTCCAATCATGATCACAGCAGCCGGCGAGCAGATCAACGACAGTAATGACATCATTGAACATATTATGAAGACAAAACCGGTCAAGACGGGGTGGTATGCAATTCCTCCTTTATCTTGGTCAGAGGTATAGCTCTGGCGCTGACCACGCGGGGCACCAGCAAGAGAAGCATGCAGGCTTACAAGCAATTTGCCAGGAAAGGTTTCGGAGGAAGAGCAGGAATGGCGAGACTGGGCAGATGACAAGTTGGTGAAGTTGATCACTGTCAACATATACCGCAGCTGGGGAGAAGCTTACCAAGCCATGGACTATGTGAAGTATGTACAGTCGTTTGGTACTATACAGCAAACGGTTGCCTACTATTGCGGTGGAGCTGTGATGTATTTTGTTGGCACGAAGCTGGTTTCCAAGTACGGGCTGGATGGCAAAGACCTTCGACAGGAACTCAAACTGGCAGTTGACTCCTACATCGAAGCACGTATGTTCCACACACGTAAATTTTGTCACCTTGTGCACGCATTGCGGATTCCATAAGCTGGTACATGATGTGTGCAGTTGGTAAGCGAGACTTCATGGGTGGGAAGACGCCAGGCTTGGCAGACTTGCATGTGTTTGGCATAATACGGGCAGTTTCCACCACCGAAACATTCCAGTTCATAATTCACGAAACCAAAATATTTCCCTGGTGGCAGCGAATGGTTGAAGCTGTGGGAGAGTCATCCCGTGTAGAGGATATTGATGCTCTTGCGTTGTGAGCTGCTTGATGATGCTTGTTACTGCGCAGGTCTGGAAATCGTACAACTAATGTACCAAAGGTCACGGTGGATCATGTAAAATTGAACCAAAAAGAAGCAGGTGTGGCATGGGTGGACCAGTGGTGTACACTACCCACCACATGACGGCAAGACCTACAGGTTCCCGGCCTCATTTTCTACATCACATACATCTGTTGCCAATGCATCATCAAGAACCTCCTGATTCTCGAGTTTGTCCACAGCTTCCCTGTCTAAGTCATCAAACCAAGGATGTAGCAGTGCCTGCTTTGCCTGTAAGTGCAAATCACACCTTGTTGTCGTATCACATGGTTTCCACCAAGGTTTACTCTGCTACAGAGGGTTGCACCCAAATCAACGTTGCGCACCGAGATCCGTTCGTCTGGATTGTACTTGAGCATTTGCAGGAGCAAGTCCAAACCCTGCTCATCAACTGCATCACCCATGTATGCATTCATATCCACCGCAGTCCACTGTGGATAGGTGTGCCTGCACATCGTGTTGGTTATGGTTGGTTTGGCTCATGACAAGCACATTGACATAACATGTTTTCACATGCATGAACGTGCGGCACACCAGTCCTTCAGCTGTGTCACCCCAGGCCATGTCTTCTCTGTTGGAGTTCCTAGTATCTGGAATATCGTGAGGAGCTGTGCAAATTCACAATCAGAGGGGAAAAGTGGTGGCTGCAAGACAGGATCGCCATTAGAAGTAGCACTGCCATGAGATGAGGCCGAAGGAATGCAGCAATCAAGGAACAAACCCACCATTCAAACGGGTAACTGAAAATTGGTGCCACACAGAAGAGAAAGATCGAATCGCACCCCCTTTGCCATCTCAGCAAAGATACACCCAATGCTCCAGATATCCACTGGAAGTGCGTAGTGCTTGGTACCCAAAAGAACTTCCGGGGCACGGTACCAAAGCGTGACCACCTGCAGGTGACATGCACGTTGCTTTTAGACGATAAGCCTTGCCACTGGTCACAACTAAAACTGCCACTCTATAAACTAGTGTATCCAAAAGCTGCAGTAATCGATTGCCAATAATACAGCGAGATACTTTGTGATGGCAGGCATCCAGTCACAGCAGATGCACACCTCATGTGTGTATGCTTTCACAGGCATCGTAAACACCCGTCCGAGGCCCAGGTCAGCGATTTTCAGAATGCCCTTGATTGGGTCTACCAAAAGATTCTGAGGCTTCAGGTCACGGTGCATGATGCCATGTTGATGCATGAATGCCTGTCCACGAAGCAACTGAAACATAAATGGCTGCAAACAGACACATCCCTTTACATCACCTATTCAACCATGGGTTTCTTCATTTCAAAGTGCTTTGAAAAAGACTTACCTTCAGCAGGTGCTTCTTCAGAGCAAGGTGCTTATTGTTTGTGTCTGAGCCCATGAACTTCTTCAAATCTTGCTGGACATACTCAAATATCTGCACACTTTGGACATGAGTTCATCTACAACATAGCCGATTGCAAGCTATAGTTCAGCCGACGTGGGCTTTCTGTGTTACCGAAGTTGATGCATATTCAAGCAGCTAGTTGCCGTACCAGGTACAGAACTGCTTTTCCATCCTCATCAACCTGTTCCGCCCCCAGAAGTCTGCAGTCATGCTACTATTGCACACATTCCTCTGCAAGAGCATCTTTAAACCCAGAAAGCGAGGTATGCGCACTTAACGATGTGATTGCTCCTCCCTAGCACCTTCAACAAAGAAACCTCACGGATTGTGGTCGGAGGAACGCCTTCTTGATCCATCTACAAACAACTAGATTTCCATATGGACGGAGAGATGTCATGTGCAGAAACGATGGCATGGGTTGAGCTGCGGAGGCACCGTCGGCAGTTTGCCTGTTAGCGTGACAATCGGGTAGCCAACCTGGATCCTGCATTTCTTCAATGCCACTATGTCACCTGATTCAGTATCTCTTGCTTTGTACACTTTTCCATATGTGCCTTCACCCAGCTTCAGGATGCGCTCGTAGCGCTCACCAATCATAAAGGCCCTTTCAGGCGAATCATCACGCCGACGTACCATATCAGCAGTAGTTATGAGATAGAAACTTGTGAAGTTACAAGAATTTCACTTCTTGCTACCTGTATGTCGACGCTGGCGGGGATACAAGAGCGCTGCAAAAGTAACAACGGCTGAAACCAACAGAACTACGCTGCTGTACGCAAGCGCCTTCCACTCCTTGACCTTGAGCAGTCAAAAGCAATCAAAGGATAGCTAGAAGCTGATGATACTGGCTTATATCTGTGGCTAGATTAGCACGACGGGCGAGAAGGCGTCAGCGCGTGTGGAGGTGTGAGCAGAGTGCACAAGCAAAGACTTCACAGATTTAGGTTCAGCGGAAGTATATGTACAGATTTGGAGTTCCCTGAAGAGGGCTTCGCGACGAACAGTGCGCGCCGTGCATCCCATGACGATGGCGCACAGGTGGCGTGGTGGTACCATGTGTGAACCGTTCGCATGCCGCGTCCACATGAACTTGCGCGCCCGCAGTTGCAGATTTGGCGATCATGCCGTTCCCGTCATTGCGCATTTAATCTTCGACTTCGGTGGGTTGCTGCCGATCTTTATCCCTTCTTTCGTCCAGGGTCGTCACATACTTTGCCCACCGGGTGAATTTCATCACCTTTCATCCACTGCTTTGGTCCCGGTGATCAGGTCTGATGATCATGTGATAAGTTGTTGGCGCGCTGGCAGCCTTTTGTCATACGTTCTTTGACCGTGCACTCGCAAATGCGGCGCGCGATTGACCAGGTGGAGGCAAAGTCCGGGCGCGTTTGACAAGTACTGCAGTTGTTCGATGTTGAATGTGCGTCGGCACGATCCTTGTGCTCGTTGGACATGGCATTTTCCAGGCAGCGTCGTTCAGGCAAGAAAACATGGCGCACTCACGGCCTTTGGTGTTCATGGTCAGATTGCCCTTGTCGCGCTAGCTATGTCAGTGTCACGCAAAAGCAGAAAACATCAGCCCTTATCCTGCACGGCAAAAACAAACAGTATCAGAGATGCGGACGCCTTGTTGCACAGGGAAGGTCCAGCCGGCAGGAAACTGGCAATTCCGTGTGAAGCTCGGACACGCCGTTGGTACAAGCCGACTTCATTTCACACACTTATTGAATTACACGGTTAGACAAATGCTTGAATCAGATCCCTGAACAAGTAAAACATTGAATATGCTGACACATCATATCTAAATACAGGGGGGTGCGACAGGAAAACCCATCAACAGGCATACATCAAGTTGCACTCACATGTGTATGTAGCTTTGCATTCTGTGCAAATCACAGAGCCTCTAAGATGCCCGTGTGGGTGTGGGATACCCACTTTTGCACACATATTTTTGCTCAGCATGTGAGGTACAAGTGTCCAGCCCACCGATCGCATGCCTCCATGACACGGACAACTACATCTCCATGACTGATCCCGCGCTTGATCTGCACCGCTTAGTGGCCAGTGCATCAGCTAGGACGTCTGGATTCTCCAGCATGTCCATCGCCTCCTTATCCAAGTCATCAAACCACGGGTGCAGCAGCGCCTTCTTTGCCTGCACAGCCACTCTCACCCATCACCGCTGATGGCGACAACACCGAGAGCACATGACGAGCTCGTAAGGAGTCCTCCCGAACACTCTTTCACCACGAATGAACACCCCTTCCATCAAACTGCCCCTTCATGCATGTCTGCCTCGGCGAGTTGGCCATACACCCTCACGGGGCCATGCGGATAGAGCCGTGACAGGCGCTCCACGACAGGCACCGAAACAAGCGGCGGTCAACGCACCGAGATGCGGTCGTTTGGGTTGTACTGGAGCAGCTGCTGCAGAAGATCAACGCCAGCAGCGTCCAGCGCGCTTGCCATGTACGCATGCAAGTCCACTGCCTCCCACTGGGGGTAAGCGTGCCTGCACACACTGCCTACTCACGCCGCCTCTCGCTGCCGCTCTTGGCAGGAAACGTACAGGCCGGAGCGCACCAGTCCTTCAGCTGCGTCACCCCTGGCCACTTGTCCTCGCCCGGGGTGCCCAGGATCTGGAAGATGGTGAGCAGCTGCGCGAACTCGCAGTCGGACGGAAACAGGGGCGGCTGCACCACACGCAGCAGCGTGAGCGTGGAGAGGGATGCGCTGCCGCTCTCAAGACTTTTCGGCATGGTCCGCATGCTGGCGTGCCGCAGTGACGCCGCAACACTCACATGGCTCAACAGTTTCTGTGCTGTGCATGGTGCCCGGGACAGACAGGTCTACCCATTCCCTCGTTGCATTTGGTGCGGGTGACATGAGAAACCTAAGAATCGCGGGATATCAGGCTGTTGTGGTTCAGTGCCGCAGGCCTCGAGTGCCGCTCACTCCAGTCGAGGTCTACCATGAGCACTAACATCTGATACCGAGACAACCTGATTTGCTTAAGCCTCACTTGCGGGGCGCGTGACAATGGCAGACTGCTCTAAGGCACGGGGCAGGGACAGGCGAGAGGGCCGCAGCGCTGATCAGCGCTGCCGTGCACGGCAGGTGGTAGGAACGGGAGCAACTGGCAGGCGAGTGGCGCACCCCTCTGGCCATCTCTGCAAAGATGCAGCCGACACTCCACAGGTCCACCGGCAGGGCGTAATGTTTGGTGCCCAGGAGGACCTCAGGGGCGCGGTACCACAGCGTCACAACCTGCAGACATGCCCCCGACAGAGTCACGGGCAAGCGTCCGGCTGGAGTGCATCCGCACACGCGCACAACACGGCCGGCCGCTGCCGCCAACGCAAGGGCTCGGCCATGCGCTGTACTGCCCGTGCACAACAGGGCCGCCGACGATGGCACCGGATGATCAAGCTGCACACCCACAGCGCGCACTCCTGCATCATTCTGATGCAGTGCTCTGTTTGAAGACCGAGCGGTAATGGCAGGTGGCCATGTGAAACGAGTGCGGATCGCTGCAGCTCTGACGGGAGACTGCGTATGTATGCGCAAGGACACCTGCATCGTGCCGCTTGTATGACCAGACTGGGCAAACAGTCTGCCAGGATTGGCGTGCACGTGGCGGAGCGTGCGTGCGGGGGCAGACCTCATGCGTGTAGGCTTTGGCAGGCATGGAGAAGGCGCGGCCGAGGCCGAGGTCTGCGATTTTGAGGAGGTACTCCTGCGGGTCCACCAGGAGATTCTGTGGCTTGAGGTCCCTGTGCATGATGCCGTGCTGGTGCATGAACGCGACTCCCCGGAGCAGCTGGAACATGAACGGCTGCAGCACCACACTGTTGCTCAGCTTGGAACCACAATCAATCGCCGCACCAGCAACGTGCCTGGGCGTCATGATGCAAGCGCCCATCAGAGACAGCCATTCCGGTTGAGGCGCAGTCGCGACGCAGGCAGGAGAGAGACTGCACGAGCAGGCTGGGTGCGATGACATCTTCGGTAGCCTGTCGCTACGTCTGATACAGACACAGAGGCACTGTCCAGCGCGGTGCATTGTGCACGAGGAAGGGACTTGGCATTGACAGGCGGGCGGGTGCACCTCTGGGCTCAGCTGCAGGGATCACACCTTCAGCAGGTGTCCAGCCACAGGCAGGTGCTGCCTGTTCTTGTCGGCCCCCATGAACTTCTTGAGATCTTGCGGAACGTACTCGAAAATCTGCAGCCATGCGTTGGAGGTTGGGAGCAGCGACTGCATGGCCACGGCTGCTGTGAACTTGCACATGTGGTGCCACTCACCAGATACAGAACGGCCTTTCCATCTTCATCGATGGGCTCAGCGCCTAGAAGCCTGCATTTCACGTGCGTGTTTTGGGGTTTCTCGCTGGGCACTGTTGGACCGTTTGCGGACCCTGCTTGCGAGAGCACGCACTTGACGATGTGATTGCTCCTGCCCAGCACTTTCAGCAACGACACCTCTCGGATGGTTGTAGGAGGAACACCTTCTAGGTCCATCTGCATGACGTTGC
The DNA here is from genome assembly GCA_032360965.1 of Ulva armoricana. NCBI lineage: Eukaryota > Viridiplantae > Chlorophyta > Ulvophyceae > Ulvales > Ulvaceae > Ulva > Ulva armoricana. Next base: position 1,604,612 of record JAUMHO010000008.1, read on the forward strand.
ATGTAGTCAAACGTGCCGTGCCGCACAATAGTGCGGTGCGTCTGAGCACCTTCGTGGCTGGCCAGCTCAGGTTAACACCGGTGTTTCCAACCCGTGCGACAGCGCACCTGGATGCGGCATTTCTTCAGTGCGACGACATGTCCACTACATGTATCTCTAGCCTTGTAAACTTTGCCAAAGGTGCCTTCTCCCAGCTTGAGGATGCGCTCGTAACGATCGCCAATCATGAACTGCCGTTCTGGCGAGTTTTCTCTGCACCGGACCATGGCAGGTCAAGCAACCCTACCAGAAGATCGGAGCTCGAAATTCTGATCTTAGCTCAAGCGCGGACTGCCCACAGCGAGCGATCCGCCCGTAACAATGCTTCGAGTCTCACGCCGCTACCAGGTGCGCAAATGCACAGTCGTCCACACGCAAGTCATTCCCATGTGATCTATGTGTGAATTCAGCTGCAGCCAGTGTCTTGATCGACTGGCTGAAAGCCAACCGTGCTACGTTCTTTGGAAACTTGGCACACTGTGAAACAACGGCCGCTGACACCTGGCAGACTATGCACTAGCATATAAACATGCATCATCAAGGACTCGTGCACCTTGTTTTGATCGTTGCAGGCTCTGTAGTTGGGAACGGGTATAAGCTGGCTTCCGTCCTTGTGCATCAGTTCAGCAGATGTGACCGTAGTGGCGCAACCACGACGCGCTGATGCGCTGATGAGGGGGCCACGGCCTAGGCATGAATTTCTCTCGTCATTCTCGCGTTCGCTCGCAATTACCGGCGAAGCGCGCCTACGCGTGACGAGCCCGAGCGCGCAAGAGAAGTTTATGCCTAGGCCGTGCCAACTGGCTGATCATGAGATGCTATGCATGGTGCACCTGGCCAGCTGGGAGCTGTGCACAACTTATATTTGCTGCTCCACGGACGGCCTTCACTAGACGCTTTGCTTGTGTATGACAGTGTTGTACCTGCCGCCATTACCTCAGCCTTTGTAACTGGCAATAGCCTGGCCCTTGTGTAGCAGTGGCAGGCGGAGCACATACGCAGCAACCCAGAGCTGCAGTTAAGTGACGTAGATCCGCCGAAATCTGTATCACTCTCTCGATGATTGTGTGCTCGTGTCGCTTCTACTTGTGTCTGTCCCTGATCTTGCACGCTGCCATCGCTGTGCGTCTACATGAAGTGCAATTGCTTGGTACTCACAACAGCTATCATATCGCGCCCGATTCAGAACTGGATCAAGTTCGACAGTATGCTTTCGTCCGGCATGTGAAGCATGTGTTTCGTCACAATGCAATGGTTCATAACGTCACCCACTTTCGCCCCAGTAAACGACAGCTGCGCCATAGCTGTGCCGATCGCAAGCTGATTGTACCCATGTAGTCACAGGAAGAGTTGGCAGGCGTTCGAGTGTGCAGGATTGATGAGCGCTTGGGAGAACTGGTGGCAGCGAACAAGTACACCCATCCACCGTTGTCCGAGCAGCTTACGGAGTACAATGTCCGGTCAATCGAATTAGATGTATTCGATGATCGTCAGGTAGCATGCGGTCCAGATTTTATCATCGATCGGCAAACTGAAGCGCACTGGCGCGTGATGCCCTAGCTAATCCGGACCATCCCTGATCCTTTGCACATTTACCCTGCCTACCTGTTCAACCACGACGTATTTGGCTTGACTTGCCGCCGTTGAATCCGAGATCTTGTCGCAGATCCTGCGTTGCCTATGAGTTTCAGCATGCCAAGATAGCTAGCTAGGTAATGAAGCCTCAGCATGTGGCCCAAGCCAGCAACCCGCCTCGGAAGTCTCCAATAGTCGTGTTATTCAGTCAAATAGAAGTCCCATGGCTTACAGGGAGGCAAGTTCTCGTTCCGGGCTGCCCGGGCACTCCTTGACCTGGGGGAAGTATGGGATGAGTCCCCGGAGATGCAGGAACCTGGTACGGATGACTCTCATATTCCCGCCCGGCATTCTGCCGGTTGCAGAATTTTCTATCCATGCTGTGTAATTTGCCAGAATTTATAACGTTACCTTTGGGTGCAGGATTCAAAGTCATGCACATCGACAACATCGACTACAACACACACTGCAAAACGCTCACAGGCTGCCTGTCAGAGATAAAGCAGTGGTATGTCGTCCTTTCTCACACACAACAGTGCTGTGTCTCTGTCACAGAGAAGCACAGCTAAACAGTGCCACAGGCAAAGCACTGTCATCGCACTCACATCTCAGCATGCGTGATGTGTGAGCAGGTCAGACAGCAATCCCACACACGTGCCACTGCTGCTACGCGTGGAGATGAAACTGGAAACAGTGATCGAGACTCTTGAACGGGAAGACCCAGCAGCCGCCGCCACCGTCCTGGAGCGGCTGCTGGAGCTGCAGTCTGTGCGACCTCCGTCCATGCTCTGCCTTGCCTGTGGTGCCCTGCCACCCCCATATGTGTACCTCGAAATGGTCTTGCTGGTGTGCTCGTGCTATGCTGTACCAACAACCCTGCATGCATGGACTGTGCCCCTGACCGGCCGCGTTCCGTGGTTTGATGCTGCTACCAGTTTTGCGTGTGCGGCCCGTTGATCGTGCTGCACTCGGGTGTGCGTGTCTTCCTTCCTCGACGGCCGTGCAAGGTCGCCCTTGTGGAAGTGCAGGCCAACCCGCAGTACCCCCGCGACTTCCACCGCACAGACCCGCCCATCACAACAGAGACAGCGTTGCTGCTGCTCGACGCCGTGGTGCAGGCACTCGGCCGAGAGAAGCTGCTCGTGCCGGACGATCTGCGGGGCGATGCGGAGTACCCCCGCCAGGCCCTCGCCGAGCGGGGCCCCCAAGACTTTTGGCCCGAGCTGGACACCGTCCGCGGCAAGATCATCCTCATCGCCACCGGTGTGCGCTCCTAGCGCAACTCACCTGCTCAGCACGTTCTGCACTCTGCAGTGCATGGCCGTGCTGCAGAGTAGCACACCATTGCACGCGCTCGCCATCGCCCGCCAGCACTGGCCCACAACACTCTCCAACACAGGCAAGGGGATGCTAGCGTTCGTGACCCGGCCGCGGCGGAAGGCGCCACAACCATGGTGCTAGGGCTCAGCAATGGAATCACGTGGCCGGCTGTGCAAGTAGCAGCATGCTGAGGTTGTGCGGGCGGCCTGTGCAGGTCTCGGGCCGCAGCTGATCGAGCTGTACGGCGCCGGCCTGGTGGGCAGTCCGGCATTTACGCGGTATTTACTGGACACGAATGCCGGCGTGGACTCGCTGGAGATCCCTGGGGACGTCGTCTTTGTGGAGCACTACACCAGCGGCTCGAGCCGCTACCTCGCGCCGCTCATTGCCGAGGGCTTGTTCGTGCTGGCATACGCCGACCGCGACGGCGTCGAGGGGCGCTCCGGCGACCAGACATCGTACCAGGAGGTTGTCGCGGCAGGGCCGCAAGTGATCCTCACAGACCACCTCCGGCCGTCGGCACTCGAGGGCTTCAGCCGGGAGTACTCGGTGCGGCTGCCGTGCGGTGACGGGGAGGCATACTGCGTGCTCCCCAGCAACTCTACTTACGTGCCGCGCGACGAGCAGGTGGAGCTCCCTGAGGTGCCGACGCGTGTGGAGGCCCGCGATGCGATCCGCCTCCGACAGGGCACGTCTGCTGCTGCGCCGGCGGTGGTGGGCTGCATGGCCGCAGCAGCTGTGCTCGCCTGGCTGTGGTGACATGATGGGATGCTACGGACTCGAGTCTGCTGCCGAAGGCACTGACTAGCATGTAGCTGTAGTTGTATGCGGCCGTGGCTGTCTTTCCGGATAGATGTGTGCATGTCTGCTACCATTGGACTGCGTTGTCAGTGTTCATGTCATGTGGCTCTTTTCGCAGATGCGGTAGTTCATCTGTGCGTTGCACAGGGATCACCAAGTACCAATATCTTTTGTTCCCTGGATCTCTGCAGGCTCGACAAAAAGAAACTGCCCCGTTTGTGACAACTCCGCCACCGGTACCCTTTCCCACCGGACACACCCATCACATTCACAGACTTGCACTCGGACGCCTCACACCTCGTACGGGTCATTTTTGAGACCGGTGACATACCGCATTCACTTCTCATAATGCAAGCAAACCTCACGGCAGCGACGAACGGCGTCTCTGTTGAAACATACGCGGCAGGCGACAGAAGAAATACATGCTTTGTCCGCGCCCGGCTGAAGGCTCAAGACAGCCTGGCACTCCCCACGGACCCCCTAGAGTTGTGCTGCACACTCTAGTGATCCATGCATGTGTCGATGGTAGCCGCAAGCGGGCCCACTGACACCACGGCCATGGATGCGATCATGGCCACCGGGATACAGAGTCTATCAATTGCCGAGAAAAAAGCAAACGACAGTGAAGTCAACATCTGCAATCATCTCACCTCCCCGGAGGTCACGGTCCACAGCGCGCTGCTGCGTCACCCCCTCACCATCCATCTGCCTACAGTTGATGGACTCACGCCTGCGGGATCGACCACGTACAAGAGCGCCCTGCCACCATGGAAGTGCGCCTCCCCCTTCACTCACCCCACGACCAAACCCCCAGCCATGTACTACCACTGTACTATCACCACCAGCACGCACGGCACCGTTTTGTGCGTTCACGTATGCATCGGAACGCCGGCTGGGCCACTAGTGTCCCCATCCGCCGTGCACGGCACCGTTTTGTGCGTTCACGTATGCATCGGAACGCCGGCTGGGCCACTAGTGTCCCCATCCGCCGTGCCCACATTGGGTAATTCACATCGTCGATCGTATCCTGTGGGCGCACTCGCACACGCCTGGCACCGTCCCCCTGGCATGCACAAAATTGGATCACGCCGCACACACAGTGGAATTGGACCCGATTGGACATGACCACTGCCCGGTCATCGTATGATGCCCGCTGCGACGTTCAACCCCCAAGGCAAGGCGCGGACTGATATATGTATGTAGGTGCTGCACCATGAGGAACGGCAAGAGTTGTTCCAACAACGCGTCGCATCCGACGCTGCCAATCCTCCCGTCATGCCAAATCTAGCCCCTCAGCCGGGGCGACCAAGACTGACTGGATACCCTGACTACTTCTGTAAACCATACTTTCGCCTCTGCGGCATCGGGCACAATTGGGCATCGATCGCTGTTCCGGGTCTCACCAAACACTGATTCACCGCCCCCGTCCAACAAGCAGCACGAACACAAGCGTACCATGACCTCCTTGCTCACCGTATTGATGCCGGCACCCGCCTCGAACACCGTACGAACTAAAGCTTTCAACACGCCATGCTCACTGCTTGACGACAACACGACAAAGAACGAGCGTGTGCCGAGCTCTGCCACACCAGACCGAGCTCGTATGCAATGTATCAGTCACTGGACTGCCTAGCTGCAAAATCCTCCGCCTTGTCACGCCCTCCCTACGTCACCCCACCACAGCTTCCTTGTGTACGTCTGATTGGGACAAGGCAGAGGGACTCCGAGCATGTGGCAATGCCATGGCAGACGTACGCACACCCTATTCGGCAGCGGAGCGCCGCCTTCGTACGATGTCACCTGAACGAATCAATGCTGAACGCCACTGCCTGATGCCACAGCCTGATGGCCTCGATGACCACCTCACGTTGGGTTAGGTTCAAAGGGGGCTCAAGTGTTGTAACTCATAGGCGGGTTCTGCCCGCAGGCATCTGGTCAGATTACATACACGCAGGGAGACAGCGTAGCAT